>OX365951.1:7207822-7627822 GCA_947247005.1 Spisula solida | reverse complement strand
AAAAAAACGATTAAGAAAATATGGATGAAAATGAATATTAAAGTATATAAAGTTGGTTCTTAGATGCAATTTCGTTAATTAGCTCTACCTAATTGTTTCCTCGTGGAATGATTGTAAATAGAGTAAATCACATTTCCACAAAATCTCATTTATAAATCGTTGAAAGCACTTTAGATAATAACATAGGGCACCAATGATATTGCAAGATTTACGTCATATGACCGGAACAAGGAAACATTTAGGGCATTGTAAAAGAGCTCGACGAGACGAAATAATTATATAGTTAAAATTGACTTAAACAAAATTGGCTAAAATTAACACAATGTGTAGTAGAAATCAAGCGACGAATGATGAAGGGCAGTAAATTTAATGGTCTAAGTATTATGGGGAGCGATGGACTAGAAGTAGGGCGAGAGGTTCCGAGTTCGATCCCCGTCCGAGAAACTGCTTAATTTCTCTGAGCATAACGTACCCACAGTTCCCCATTCGACCAAGGTGTGGTTTGGTACCTGTGAGGACGGTGTATCGAGGGTTGCCCGCAAAACTGTCGTAACTGCTTATTATTAAAGAAGGGTGTACTGCAGTCTTGCAGGCAACCCTCGGTATGAACACGTTCGATATTCCTAGGCGACATACCTCGATGTTGGCTGCACGCATATTTTATGATGTAAAATTTGCCATTTATTTTTCATAATTATTGTTATACAACCAATCATGGTTTCTATTGTTTAAAATTCAACTTTCAAATAATATTGCTCAATTTCTGAACACATGTCAATTTTGAGGTCTTAAGTTTAATACCTTGTTTCCTGAGATGTTATCAATTTCCTATCAAGCCATATCTTTCAAACCATGTTGCAAACTTTCTTTTATTAATTTTACACCTATTGTTTAATTGTCAAAGATTGAAGTCTTAAAATAATTATGTTTGACTGTTTTATTATCAAGTGTTAAAAGCCACTTCCTTTGAGATCAATTGCTCTAGGTGTCATTGTCTGCAGACTTGGTATATAAGTCAAGGAAATCTTATTAAGTATAACTAGTAATTTTAGGCGTTAGGTTGTGTTAGTTAGGAGTACCTAGCTAGCACATAAGTAGGACTAAATATGGAGTACCATACTAAATAGTAACTTGAGTTCAAGTTAAAATATGATTATTGGATTACCAATTGATTAATAAGTTTGTGAGAACTAAACTTTGTGACACTATGCATTATTATAAACTTTGTGAAATATACATTTGTTGAACTAAATTAAAAATATCTAAACCTGACAAAGTTAGTTTTACATCAACGGTTGGACACTTATATCTATCAATATCAACGTTGGAAACTTATACCAACGTCAGCAGCAGCAGCAGCACCCGGTGAGCGTGGCTGACATTACGCGCCACCACATAGTCAACACAAGAACACACCGCAAACCGCTTCATTATAGTTGGTGTGAGAACATCCGGGATACGACACTTTTTAGCTGTCGTAGCTTTCTCGGTACCTTGGATCCTCTGGACAGCAAGCGAGTATTCCCCATACTTATGAAGACGTGCAGTGAACACCGAATAATGCCTAAAGCGTCAAGATGGAGTCCGTCAGACCATAACAGGCAACAAACGGCAAGTTCCAAGTTTGCAGTCAACCAAGAAGTTCAGAGGAAATAAATAGTGAAGTGTGGACAGTGGTAAAGTGACAGCATTTGACTATGCGCCGGATGTCTTACTGTTTTGTATACTTTGTGTGTGCCTTTCATAATTATTAACTTTTAAAACTTCAGCATTTATATTTCATCAAGAAGATATGCTTCCTAATATGACTATGTGCTTATTGCATTCTTTATGATAAGTTCACTAGGAATAATTTGAATGTTGCGATATTATTGAACTTATGAATTTACATGCAAATTTAACATAATTATCAAGTGATTTAAATATCCTTAATAATTGTTCTATTCTTTTACTTTCGAGGTCGAAAGTTAATTAAGTTGGGGAGAACTTTTATGATGTAAAATTTGCCATTTATTTTTCATAATTATTGTTATACAACCAATCATGGTTTCTATTGTTTAAAATTCAACTTTCAAATAATATTGCTCAATCTCTGAACACATGTCAATTTTGAGGTCTTAAGTTTAATACCTTGTTTCCTGAGATGTTATCAATTTCCTATCAAGCCATATCTTTCAAACCATGTTGCAAACTTTCTTTTATTAATTTTACACCTATTGTTTAATTGTCAAAGATTGAAGTCTTAAAATAATTATGTTTGACTGTTTTATTATCAAGTGTTAAAAGCCACTTCCTTTGAGATCAATTGCTCTAGGTGTCATTGTCTGCAGACTTGGTATATAAGTCAAGGAAATCTTATTAAGTATAACTAGTAATTTTAGGCGTTAGGTTGTGTTAGTTAGGAGTACCTAGCTAGCACATAAGTAGGACTAAATATGGAGTACCATACTAAATAGTAACTTGAGTTCAAGTTAAAATATGATTATTGGATTACCAATTGATTAATAAGTTTGTGAGAACTAAACTTTGTGACACTATGCATTATTATAAACTTTGTGAAATATACATTTGTTGAACTAAATTAAAAATATCTAAACCTGACAAAGTTAGTTTTACATCAACGGTTGGACACTTATATCTATCAATATCAACGTTGGAAACTTATACCAACGTCAGCAGCAGCAGCAGCACCCGGTGAGCGTGGCTGACATTACGCGCCACCACATAGTCAACACAAGAACACACCGCAAACCGCTTCATTATAGTTGGTGTGAGAACATCCGGGATACGACACTTTTTAGCTGTCGTAGCTTTCTCGGTACCTTGGATCCTCTGGACAGCAAGCGAGTATTCCCCATACTTATGAAGACGTGCAGTGAACACCGAATAATGCCTAAAGCGTCAAGATGGAGTCCGTCAGACCATAACAGGCAACAAACGGCAAGTTCCAAGTTTGCAGTCAACCAAGAAGTTCAGAGGAAATAAATAGTGAAGTGTGGACAGTGGTAAAGTGACAGCATTTGACTATGCGCCGGATGTCTTACTGTTTTGTATACTTTGTGTGTGCCTTTCATAATTATTAACTTTTAAAACTTCAGCATTTATATTTCATCAAGAAGATATGCTTCCTAATATGACTATGTGCTTATTGCATTCTTTATGATAAGTTCACTAGGAATAATTTGAATGTTGCGATATTATTGAACTTATGAATTTACATGCAAATTTAACATAGTTATCAAGTGATTTAAATATCCTTAATAATTGTTCTATTCTTTTACTTTCGAGGTCGAAAGTTAATTAAGTTGGGGAGAACTTTTATGATGTAAAATTTGCCATTTATTTTTCATAATTATTGTTATACAACCAATCATGGTTTCTATTGTTTAAAATTCAACTTTCAAATAATATTGCTCAATCTCTGAACACATGTCAATTTTGAGGTCTTAAGTTTAATACCTTGTTTCCTGAGATGTTATCAATTTCCTATCAAGCCATATCTTTCAAACCATGTTGCAAACTTTCTTTTATTAATTTTACACCTATTGTTTAATTGTCAAAGATTGAAGTCTTAAAATAATTATGTTTGACTGTTTTATTATCAAGTGTTAAAAGCCACTTCCTTTGAGATCAATTGCTCTAGGTGTCATTGTCTGCAGACTTGGTATATAAGTCAAGGAAATCTTATTAAGTATAACTAGTAATTTTAGGCGTTAGGTTGTGTTAGTTAGGAGTACCTAGCTAGCACATAAGTAGGACTAAATATGGAGTACCATACTAAATAGTAACTTGAGTTCAAGTTAAAATATGATTATTGGATTACCAGTTGATTAATAAGTTTGTGAGAACTAAACTTTGTGACACTATGCATTATTATAAACTTTGTGAAATATACATTTGTTGAACTAAATTAAAAATATCTAAACCTGACAAAGTTAGTTTTACATCAACGGTTGGACACTTATATCTATCAATATCAACGTTTGGAAACTTATACCAACGTCAGCAGCAGCAGCAGCATCCGGTGAGCGTGGCTTACATTACGCGCCACCACATACATGTAGTCAACACAAGAACACACCGCAAACCGCTTCATTATACATACTAGGAAGAAAAATAGTCTCCCCAGGGTGACTCGAACGCAGGTTTCCATGGGTTGTCCAATGGCCTAGGTAAGTTAAATGTCAAACGGTGTCTGAACGGCTGAATTGCTGAAAGCAGTGCTCGAAAACTGCTAAATTAACATTTTTTTAACTTTTAACTTATCGTTTGTTGCGTTGGTGTGTGGTGTGTCACCAGTTAATGAACTTTGAAGTTCATAGAAAAATAATCGATAAAGTAATACATCATTGTTACAGTAATTAAAGACACATTGTGCCATACATCGGTTGACCTAATAAAATGCATACGCTCATACAAATTCAAATATATATGACATTGAACGCACATGCATGCGTCATGCAGCGAATACGGCCGGCTCAAATAAAATCCGAAATTAATCACCATTAATGACACGTGACTTGTATCCATAACAGTTATGTTCCTGCCATGCGTGATAAACTCAAGTAATTAATGGATGTATTAATGTGGAGTTGAATAGTCTTATATAAACCGAATATGAAAATAACTGATCTATAGAGTCAGCGTGAGGGAACAATCTAAAGGACATCAATAGTAACCCTCGTGGAATCCAGTAATGGCGAACAATGTTACCCTATCTGGGGATTTAATTAGATTCACTTTATTGACACAGCGTACGTTCACTCCAGACAGTGTATGTATAATCAACTAGTTCTGGCTAATGAAGTGGGTTTGGATTAGGCCGTCAATTTGCATCTATAATTATCGCTTAAAACAGTTTTATTGCCTCGGCGTTTACTGCAAGAAAAATAGACCATTGGCATACATTTTATAAGCATTGATTTGTTCGATGGTATTTGCTTTAACATCGTTTCTAACTATTATTTTTCATCTAGAATGATGCCTTTTTCAGTCATGTGCGGCGACTGTTCCTAATAGGCTATAACCAAGTTTCCAAATTTTAATTATCAAACAGTACTTACGTGCTCTCCCTTAAGCCACTGACACTTCATTCAAAGGTCGAGGGAATTACCATTGCGAACAAACCCTCCCAACATAGAACTCGAACCAAAACCACCCGGCGTGACCGTCTTGTCATTTCCATGCATATGATAGATGACACATATTCAAGCCTACACGCGCTATGCTCGCAACATTTGATTGTAGTTCTTGTAAAAGGACTCCTTTTAATATATATGCGTTAAGGATCAGGTTTATATCTTATGTAACAAATGTGGGACTTATAACCGTATTTCAAGAAGGTTTACTTTGGTCGCGAGATGCCCCAATACTTGTTTTGCTCGATCGGTTGGATTTTTGTGAAAACAGTTGGGACATGGGAGCCACCTTGCACCATCAGGCAACAAAATTCGACAATCTTCGAACGGAGAACAGCGGAAATGGGCCTAAAACTGACCTCACTCGGACGTAGACCGTCCTCTTTCGGCCGAACAGCGCTTGGACCCGTTGCTTCCCTATAACGACCGGACGTTTGTCGTGTACATGCGCCCTGGGAACGCCACCGAGAATCGTTCTCGCGTCATGGTCGATTGATAGGGACTTGATCGGGTCTAAACAGGAGATGATCGGAGTCGATTCGGGACGACAATCTGGAAGCTCAAATAATTGATTAATCGGGTAACACTCTGGGCTGGTATTCTGAAAGCATCTTTAGGGAAAAATCATATCAAACTTATTTGACTTAAGTTAAGAAAAATGAGCTGCATCTATTGTCCACGAAATAAAAAATACCCCATCTTTTGTTCGTGATTGTTGAAGCTCTTTACATAATGCTTCTAAACTATGTAAAAATTGATCATCTTGATGTTTCTGTTTAGCTGATACACTTAACACAATTTAAGATTTTAAGAAAATTCTAAGTTTTCCCTTAAGATACTTTTTGAATACCAACCCTGGTCCAGTTTGGGTCGATCGGAAAAATACAAACCTCGGCGAAATCGGGGTATTAACGAACAAATAACTAAACTACCAACAATATGATCAGTAATGAAAGCGCGGGACCAAAGCCATGCAATTATTCCTATAGAAACAAAATCAACACAGTTATGCATCATACCAATTAAATATTCACGTCAATTTAAAGACAGATAAATCACATTTTCTCTAAGGAACGTAAGATCAGACGCAGTTTAATCAAATTATATAAACAACACTTTCAAAATTTACAAATCAACTCCCTCTCTCATGACAAAATTCACTTCACAAATCAGAGCGATGTGTTGATTTGTTCGAGTCGACTAGACTCTCTGTCGCCTTTGTCGCATGACTTCACCGAAACACGGATCAAATTTCTGTGCCTGTTTGAATATACTGTTGACTAGATATCGATTTGGATGAATTTGTCAGGAAATAAAATACTCATGAACAGTTGACCTCAGAAGTGCGAAAAAAAGGTTTCCCAACTCATCCACTAAACCCAAGAATTGAATCCCACAACGAAAATGCATTGTCACCAATCTCTTAGACGAAACGGATAATTTAAAAGTAAGTTAACCATCAAAAATTATTTCATTTTTTACAGCTCACGCGACTTCAAGTATTTGATGCATTCTCGATTACAATATGTGTCTTATAGTTAAACGTAATTGATCACATAACATGCAGTTCAGGAGTGCCGTAAAGCAGTGCCGTAAATATCGTTCGGCACTCACAGACTGCGCAATAAATATTTAAATGAGCTTGGCGTGACGTTAGCCAATCCATGCGTTGATCGGTCAATGACGTCAGGATAATATCAACGTCGCCATGACGTCGCGCTAATTGTACCGCCGCAAAGCCTCGTGTCATATCATTTTGTCCACTCGTTTAATAAAACTCGTATGTGATGAGCACTCATGCAAGATCCTCTATAAGTTGTACTAATAATACGAGAAATCGGATCCCTTATTTATTTATTGTCGATGGTAACATGTTACCGATTGCAAAAACATGTAAACATGTTACATGAATGGCTATTCTCGTTCATAATCATATGGTTAAAACAATAGGGTGGATTGATTATATACATTATTGTTCGCCATTCGTAATCGAAGATGACCATATCTCGTCTCCATGTTGTGGGTGTGTTACATTATAATGGGTGTCTTTGTGAGTACGGAGGTTGCTGATAAGACCAGTCTTGGCACGGAACAAACGACGGCATTTTGGACATCTCGGACCTACTGGCTTACCAGTATAGGATGTTTATGATCTGTGTGCGGCTTGGTTTTAGATGACATGACATATACAAAAGTGAATGTACCTTCCCTTGGTCGAATATTAAGTAAGCTGAGAGAATGCTATTGCAGATGGGATGCACGCTTAGTATAGTAACATGGCTGAAGATAATATAAAAAACATAGTAGCATACCCGTTTGAAATATCACAGTAAGTCAGGGAGACAGAATACGAAAGCTTGTATGCGAGAATCGCAGTTCACGAATATTGTTCTGTGTGAGTTCAGTAGTATACGTAAATATTGCAGAATGCAAATATTGCAAGGGGCATGGTATGCCTTACTAAAACCCATAGCATTTCTTCTAGTAACAGTCTTCCCTGATTCAAAACTGCTCCAACAAGTTCTCACATATTGCTCTTTCCGGTCATAGTTTACTATTATTATGATAAAACGTCTCTATCGCTCATCCTTAAAATATAAAAGAGAAAACACGTGTTTAATGAGAATGTACTCTTCTGCATATTACCATGAATAGTGGAAGATAGACATGATCACTACGAACACTTACAGCGTTAACAAGGGGAAGTGCATAGTCTGGGCAAAGTTAAAAGTGAATGTCAATCCATTGCCTGATTTCAGTTCCTGTAATTTGATTTTCTTCGCCAATATACAATTATAATATACTTTACTGGCAATCTTTGTCGAATGACATTTTACCATTTCACGTACAGCAAGATGAGAGTAAGGCTTAAAATGATAAAATTATCATGAACTGTAAATAGCCTTAGGTAAGTGTTAAAAATCTCAAGTGGTTCATATGTTCCACGCATTTAACAATCTCCTCACCATTGGGGTCGATAATTTTGTTCCTTCTCTTATAAAGTGAATTATAGTGGAAATCCTTTAGGGGGCGCACACATTTAACACATTTGACGGATTGTCAAGAAATATTTAAGCCAGTTCTATTAAAGCGCTTTTGGAAGTGTGCTGGAATGTCACTCGCGCGATATTTTACCTAAATAGAGCGAGTATATCAACCATCGGTGAAGACATTAACCACTATTTATGTATTTTCCTCTGAGGTAATAAGCAGCATGGACCAAAAGAATAGCACAATTCTTGTTAAAATGTTATTTCAACGAAGGCCGCATTGAAAAAAGGTGTATGTAATATGTATGTAACTTCGGTAAATCAAGTCTCATATTCTTATTATTTCTTCTTCTTCTCCTAATTATTTTTATTATGTTGGCTGAGTGATAGGATGTTTACCCATACGATCTAGCGCTTTTGTAGAATGTCGACGTGGCAACATCGTTTACATGTTTATCCATGTCCAAAGGTGATACCAGCATGGCATCGAAGATTCTCACCATCGATGGTGGTTTGTTCACAGCATCACACCAACTATCACTGTGAGATTCTCAGCTGTACTGGTATTCAGTTTCGGTACAAACATGATTATTTCTCCTTTGTCCGCGTTTTTTCAACAAAGTTGTCTTTAACCGTTGCAAGATATCATTCAAACATGCTTCGATTCACACCAGTAGCCCATCACGTAAGAAGCGATCTTTATTGCTTTGAATGCTATATACAACAAGCTGCTATCAGCGTAGAAAGACGTTGCTATTGATGCTTTCTCTGAAGATTGTGTCCACAGTTTTATAGCTAAGTTTACTAGTACACCGACATCACGTCCTTTCTATGTCATTAACTGACAAATGAGGGAGCGTATGGTCGCATTCCGAACCTTAATAGTATATTACTGCTTGTTTGCGATGGAAGCCATTCGCCCAAACGTACGGTACGTCAATAGGTAAAGCCTTGGTCCCACTGAGGAATTCCTCATCGGCAATGTCCTCCCGATATCTTCCGTCACCACCCGATTCATCACGATTCCTTCCTGTATCATAATTGTCTCATGACTTCCCCGAAGCTTCCCATTGAACATGACGGACCTGTTCCCGGTGTCCTATTACTCATTGATATCAATCGTGAGTACATCAACGAGGCATAAAATGTTCAGTTCAGTGTAAAATTTAACCGTATCAAATCCAGTTTGTCAATCGGCATTAACATGTCTTTTGAATAATTGCTTTCAAAGGCACCACCAATTGCAGTAGTACGCCTAAACGATTTAGCAGCATAGATCATCTCTGGAATTAACGTCGACAGAGCGCACCATTTATGGCAAGTTTTCCGTAACAATCTATTTTACTACAAGGAGGTGAACATGTTTCTCGATTATTTGCGACCGGGAAATATATTTATGACGTGTCTTCAATACGAAATGTCGGAGTTAATGACAATTATATTACATATCTCATTCATAGCCCTGTAACCTAGTCAACAACCGTATGTACGGATATAGCTAGACTTATGATACGAATATTGAGCAGAACTTGACATTCGATCATAAAAGGTGATAAAGTATAATTTCATTGCGAACAGGATATTATGGAAAGTTAAAGACCGAGTGCAAGTCGTGGAATATTAAATATGTTCCGAAAGTCAACGTTCAAATATCACTGTGGGCGGCAAGTTAGTCGATTGGACAAACGATTTTGACTACTGATTGAGAGGCCCCCGTGTCGGTGCTTCCGGTTGGACAAACCCGAATGACCACGCAATTACCACTGTATTTTAACAGCAACAAAAACAACAACAACAATAACAACAGCATCAACACTACCAACAAGATCAACAAGAACACTAACAACAACAACAAACACAACAACAACAACAACCACAATAACAACAATAAAAGCAACATCAACACTGTCATTTAACAGCAACAAGAACCCTAACAACAACAACAACAACACTAAAAACAACAACAACAACATCACTAACAACAACAACAACAATAACAACAACAACAATTATAACAACAATAACAAAAAACAACAACAACAACAAAAGTAACACCACCACCGCAGCAACAACAGCAACCCTACTGAACAACAACCCCAACAACAACAACAACGACAACAACAGTATTGTTTGTCAATTAGCTCGACCAAAAAAGCGACCACGAAAGCTAAACCTATTAAATGCATAAATTCATATTCCCTAATTTGTTTTTCGAATTACTACATTACAACGTTGCAAAATGTCTTTCTACTAAATTCCCGTTTTTTTTCTTAACACGTACTTCTATGTATTCGAACAATATTTTTCCTTCATTTACATGTTTGGATGACATTAATCGTGTCCTGAGAGTTTAATCAACATGCATTATTGGAATCCATTGAAATGAGATCAATATATCACATAAAGTACAATAAAGTGTTCAATTTCTTTCTGAGCACACTCAGTTTCCTTTCCGACTCCTATCTCGAAATATGAGTCATTGCCGAGTGTCCCATGCACAGTGCATAAACGAGTCAACTTCCAGTTATCGCAATAAGGCATACACGTTGAATTGTATAGTCTTCCAATAAGTCATTCAGTGATCGTAACTCACAGATGCTTTTTTTCACAATAAGTCATACAAGTTGAACTGTACATAGTATCCTAATAAGTCATACAGTGATTTGGTTTATACGCTGTACTGAGTATCATTTGAACACGCGATGTCCGTAACACGCTTCATTATCCGAAAATCGTACGGGAGTCGTACGAGCTGTTACCTGGCGCTGCAGGTGTACTTTTCCAAATATTTCTACTATTTTACTTAATTATTCTAAGTTTTGTGGAACTGAACGAGTTCTTTAAATCTTACGGACATTGTACGAGCTTTGTTACTGAAGTAATAGCAGATATGTAGGCACACCGAACAATTGTTTAAGAAACTGCATGGATGCTCAATACTTGCAATATTAGAATTTATCATCCATAATTGGATTACTAATTATAAACCTGGAATGCACAAAGCATCTTAAGGGAAAACTAAGAATCAGCTAAACAGGAAAATCAAGTTTGTACATAGTTTAGAAACCATTTTAAAGAGTTACAATAAGCACCTAGAAAACATGGGCTATTCTTCGTTTTTTAGGAAATATGTGCAGCTGAAATATGTAACATAAGTCAATATTTTTAAGTTTTCCCTCAAGATGTTTTGTGAATACAAGGCTTATAAGAAGTAATTAAATTTTATTATCGCAAGTATTGAGCATCCATATAGGACTTTTATGCATCGATGGGCGAACCCATACGCTTTTGTTATATAACTTTATATAACTTTGTTTGAATGTAAAAGCAATCTTTATTTCCTCAAAATAGCATATAAAAAGATCAAAACGGCCAAAGAGCCTTAGACGTCTGGTCATGGAATTCAGTACACATGTATATATACGTATTGATAAGCATGTCAACGTAACTGCTAATAATTGTGTATGAAATAAAACAATTACAATATGTATCGAACACTAGGTTTTATTCAAAGGTGGCCTTAGCAGTATCGAGGTCTATATAAATTACATATACATAATTATGTACGTATGCATGGAAATTGAACACCAGTGCCTTGTCGTTAAATTGAATTATGATCTATTATAGTTGGAATGATATACGCGAATTATATAAATAATTACCCATGTTATGTTGAACTTAAAATGAATTAATCTGATCTCTATGATCCCATTTTTGAGAAAACAATTACTTAAGAAGTTATTTGATACCATTAGGTGAGCTGTCCTTTAAATTAATAGCATAACGGTTGACTAGTCAGTCTTTCAATTACGTACGGGTGTGTTATTAAATCGTATTTCAAGTCAAAAGTTAACTATTCCAATACATCACATACATGACAATTAGAGCTTAGAGTTTCGCAATATGCAATAATCTATATTCTTAATCTTTGTAATCTGTTGCAAACTCAATCGCTTTTACAGCTGATCAAAGCATTATCGACATATACACGTAAACAATTCAATAAATCTATACATTAATTGGCGTATTTTGTATTTAGACAGATTGCATAGAGAAAAAGGTGATTGATTCTTGCAATTAATACGTAGAAGAGATAGCCGAAGATTTAGAATTCGCCACGGAATTCTGTCTGGCAGTTATTATGGATACATTCGCTGGCGTGCTATGTAAATTTGCAGTAATAGTGGACGGTTTTCTGTTGGATTTCAAACGTTCGGCAGTTATGACGCAATTCTATGTGATGTTATATTTTATTTGGAGTTTACCGATAATTTCAGGTAAAATGTTTTATTATATTTTTTGAAAGACATTTTTGCATGTAAATTGGGATTACTTTTATCATAACCTTTTTAAAAAAATATATTTTCTTCCTGCGATATTCGTACAACTTGTATTTTTGTACCATATTATATGGTATGGGAAATATTGATTTTAAACGAAACAACATACATTGTAATACAATCCAGTTTATTTATGATATTGGTTACGTGCAGTCAATATTCATATTTAATAATATATAATTTCATTCTAAATTTGCATTCTAAATGAGCGAATTGACATCCATTTCTTGGAATGTATAAAAGTAGTTACAAATGTAATAGTACGTGGAATTGAAGCGTAATTATAGCAAAATATGATATGCTTGTGCAAACCTGTTACTATACAAATTGAACACTTTGATCGTGAGTTGGACCTGTATTTGACAACCAGTCTTGGGTTATACACACATGTACAGTAAAACCTTCCAAGAGCAGTCACGTCTCGTGATTTTACAGACTTTTATCGCTAGGTGTCAATAAAAGTAAATTTAAATGGGCTTTCTTATCCACACCGTGTCATTTTAATGAGTACATACACGAAATGTTGTATCTCTATAGACGATGTAGTAACATCGAGTGTGCGAAACCATTCGCAAATCTTGGAAATTGCAATATAAACAAAATAAAAATCAGTGCACCTATAAATTTTTTTTTGAGTTAAATAAAAACATGTATACAGTTATTCTGGTTGGCTGACCATGTCAGGTGAAAAGTGTAGAACCCTACCTTTCAAGTCCGACCATAAAATGTTCGTAAATGATTGTGAGTTACGATCATAGTAATTTTTTACCATTCCCTCGACGGCGTGAATGAATGGTAGGGTACATGTACGGTCTAAAATGGCATTTGTCAGCATTCTCCGGAGGTCAAGTTAAAACGGTCTACTTTCAATTGAAATGTTTCTAGACGTGAAACGTTTACTCATCTTTGTTACACAAAACACTCGCGGAGATTTCAACAGAAGACAAAGGGTACTTGAATAGACCGACCAGTCTATAAATATTTATCTATATTCGCAAATATTTATCTAATGGATTGGACAAGAGTTTTCATGAACATGGTAACGTTGCTTTGATGTTTACTCGACCCTTTTATACTGGCCACTTTTTACAGCAACTTAAAGTACTAAGGATATTATTATAATTACACGTAGAGAATGAATTGTTTTAGGGAACTCTTTCTGTCTCGGAACATGATCCTACAGTTTAGGGACCTAAGTGGACATTTATAGTTAAACATATTTACCTTAAAACGAAGCTTTATGTTCGCTTATAGTAATTTGCTGGGTAGTATTATGGTCAGATTAACAAGTGACGGATTCTAGCAACCCCTTAAGAGATATTCACGCACTCTTTACAGAGTAATATTTGTATGTTAGATATCTTTTTAAAACGAAAATGTTGTTTTTTGGTTCTAATGCTAAGGTCTCATTTGCTCATTACGAGCTCCGTAGGAGTTGATTTTGGCAAACTCGCAGGGCGTCCGTACGGAGCCCGAACGGACACCAAAGACTCGTATGAGCATCGTGTGGATTGTCTTAACTCGTACGAGTATCATACGGATATCGTACGAGTGCATCTCTATATATCGTTCGTGGTCCGTACGAGCTGTGACCAGACGCTACGAACATACAAACACCGTTAGGATTTCAAAAACTGTTAACTCGTACGAGTTGATAAATTCGTACGGTTATCGTACGAGCCTTGTGACCGGAGCATTAACCAAAATCACGGATTTAATTATTTTGCTCTTATGTAACTTATTATTGAGAACGCCATGTAATAATAATTTGGAGTAACTGTATGTCCACCGTTGCATGTTGGATAACCAAAAAGTAAGGTGTTATTGATTTCGTCGGCATACATAGAGATTAAGCAACCTAAACAGGCTAATGTTGACGTACATGCGAGTATGTGTGACGTCTTTACCGTTTTGTATGTGCGGCTAATCGCTGTATCTTCGATAATTATCTACAGTACTGCTAACTATACCAGATGATAACGTATATTTATCATTTTTGTAGGTGGGGGATGCATTTGGTCACGAGCAGAAACCATTTCTAATTCATTTCAACATTCGTTTTATTACACTTGTCTTAAATGTTTTGATCACCCCTCTTTTTATAATATAAGTACTATCAATTTAAAGAACAGATGTTGCTTAGAATATTATCGAACTGTTACTAAGGAAATAAAATTATGATTGTTTAATTTAGAAGAGTCTTGCATTAATTTGGCCTTTGGCCTAGTTAAATATCTCTGGTCTCTCTCAGACCGGAAATTAGTTCAGAAAGTTAACATAGTTTTTACAGCTGCTTAACTATCATTTTGGCGTGTCGACCTTGTACGTACGTGATAGTACTTTCAGATGTCACAGCAAAAGCAATGTCTAATATAAAAATCTCGGAGCTCGAAGTAATCAGCCAACACTCTGTCTACGAAAAAATGCATTAGTACATGTATAATTACCAACCAATGCCTATTGCTTAGCGTGTATTCGTTCACGTTTTGACTCGGCCAGTAACCTCTCTTAGTAGCCTGCTTTTTGTGACCATGGGATGTCCAGGTTAGACTCCTAAACTAGCCAGGTTAAGCATTGTTTTTCAGTATGCAATTGTTGTGATCTTTCCATGCGCCTCTTGGAAGTTGCCAGTCGGCTAACTCGGGAATATTGTCGGTAAGCAAGGTAGGTCAATATAATGGCATCCAACTCTCGAACAAGTTTGCAGTTTGATGATTAATTGCATGAAATTTCGTTTGGTTAACAACCGATTAATCCGCCGAATAACCGAATACTTGTTTATTGTATCACACAAGTCTGAATTGCTGCGGCCTTGAGTGTGCCTTTGTACCATCACACCACTACGCCCTCGGTCGAACTATGATGCAAAACAGATGTATAGAACAAAAATTGGAGTATCTTATTTAGTCACAGCGGTCAAAAAATCTTTTAGCTCGAAACAATTAGCCAACACTCTGTCTATGAAGAAATGCATTTGTATGATTGTCAATCACTGCCTAGTTCATAGCCTGTATTCGTTCACGTTTTGTGCCCGACTGGTTAAGTTAAGTGCTACATTTCTTATCCGATTGTCCGATTTTCTGATATATTTTTGACTCGACCAGTAACGTCTCTTAGTAGCCTGCTGGTTCGCGACCAGGGGGTGTCCAGGTTGGAGTTTAATACATTGGTATGCAATATGCAATGGTTGTGATCTTTTCATGCGCCGCTCAGCCAGCTCGGGAATATTGTCCGCTAGCATAGAAGGGCAATAGACTGGCATCCAACGCTCGAAAAATCTGATTTCGCAATTTGATGATTAAATCTCGTTTGGTCAATAACCTATTAAACCGCCGAAAAACTTAATACGTGTTTATTGTATCACACTTACGACGGAAAAGTATGAATACTGCATTCGGTCCCAGTGGCATTTTACCACATCTCACTCTGTTGAGTTATGATGCAAAAATGAACAAAAACGTCTAATTTAGTCACCTTGAGCCTAAACACTTTGCAAATCTTGGAAAAGACAACATCCTTCCAATGTAAAGTACATCAATGTAATTTCATAGTGTAAGTGTCTGTCTTTAATTAGTTTAGTTCATTCTTCCAATGTATTTAAGGTCCATTGTGAAACAAATATGCCTAACTTATATGTAAGGCAGTCCATTTTAAAAAGGGAACGTCCACTCATTCCCGAATGGATGACCAAAAATGGCAAAATAAGGTGGTGATTTTAGTGCCATTTTTCTATAATCTGAGGATTTTCAGTAGGAAAAAAATAACAAAGTCATAATTGTTTTCACTTTTTTGTATTGAAATGAAAACATTGAAACCAAATAATCAATAAAATTGATAATTTTATACATATTTTACAATTCTATAGATTTATTTGTTAAGCCGGCTTAACATTTGCTGGCTGAAACTATTCAGCTTGTTCAGCAAGTACTTGAAACATAAAAACTAAACAAAATTTATTTGTTAAGCCGGCTAACATTTTATCAATAAAATTGATAATTTAATACAAATTTTACAATTCTACAGATTTATTTGTTAAGCCGGCTTAACATTTGCTGGCAGAAACTATTAAGCCTGTTTAGCAAGTACTTGAAACATAAAAAACAAACAAAATTTATTTGTTAAGCCCCTAACATTTCATCAATAAAATTGATAATTTAATACATATTTTACAATTCTATAGATTTATTTGTTAAGCCGGCTTAACATTTGCTGGCTGAAACTATTTAGCCTGTTCAGCAAGTGCTTGAAACATAAAAACTAAACAAAATTTATTTGTTAAGCCGGCTAACATTTCATCAATAAAATTGATAATTTAATACAAATTTTACAATTCTACAGATTTATTTGTTAAGCCGGCTTAACATTTGCTGGCAGAAACTATTTAGCCTGTTTAGCAAGTACTTGAAACATAAAAAACAAACAAAATTTATTTGTTAAGCCGGCTAACATTTCATCAATCAAATTGATAATTTAATACATATTTTACAATTCTATAGATTTATTTGTTAAGCCGGCTTAACATTTGCGGGCTGAAACTATTTAGCCTGTTCAGCAAGTACTTGAAACATAAAACTAAACAAAATTCATTTGTTAAGCCGGCTAACATTTCATCAATAAAATTGATAATTTAATACATATTTTACAATTCTACAGATTTATTTGTTAAGCCGGCTTAAAATTTGCTGGCTGAAACTAATTAGCCTGTTCAGCAAGTGCTTGAAACATAAAAACCAAACACAATTTATTTGTTAAGCCGGCTAACATTTCATCAATAAAATCGATAATTTTATACATATTTTACAATTCTATAGATTTATTTGTTAAGCCGGCTTAACATTTGCTGGCTGAAACTATTTAGCCTGTTTAGCAAGTACTTGAAACATAAAAAACAAACAAAATTTATTTGTTAAGCCCCTAACATTTCATCAATAAAATTGATAATTTAATACATATTTTACAATTCTATAGATTTATTTGTTAAGCCGGCTTAACATTTGCTGGCTGAAACTATTTAGCCTGTTCAGCAAGTACTTGAAACATAAAAAACAAACAAAATTTATTTGTTAAGCCGGCTAACATTTCATCAATAAAATTGATAATTTAATACATATTTTACAATTCTATAGATTTATTTGTTAAGCCGGCTTAACATTTGCTGGCTGAAACTATTTAGCCTGTTCAGCAAGTGCTTGAAACATAAAAACTAAACAAAATTTATTTGTTAAGCCGGCTAACATTTCATCAATAAAATTGATAATTTAATACAAATTTTACAATTGTACAGATTTATTTGTTAAGCCGGCTTAACATTTGCTGGCAGAAACTATTTAGCCTGTTTAGCAAGTACTTGAAACATAAAAAACAAACAAAATTTATTTGTTAAGCCGGCTAACATTTCATCAATAAAATTGATAATTTAATACATATTTTACAATTCTATAGATTTATTTGTTAAGCCGGCTTAACATTTGCGGGCTGAAACTATTTAGCCTGTTCAGCAAGTACTTGAAACATAAAACTAAACAAAATTCATTTGTTAAGCCGGCTAACATTTCATCAATAAAATCGATAATTTAATACATATTTTACAATTCTCCAGATTTATTTGTTAAGCCGGCTTAACATTTGCTGGCTGAAACTAATTAGCCTGTTCAGCAAGTGCTTGAAACATAAAAACCAAACACAATTTATTTGTTAAGCCGGCTAACATTTCATCAATAAAATCGATAATTTTATACATATTTTACAATTCTATAGATTTATTTGTTAAGCCGGCTTAACATTTGCTGGCTGAAACTATTTAGCCTGTTTAGCAAGTACTTGAAACATAAAAAACAAACAAAATTTATTTGTTAAGCCCCTAACATTTCATCAATAAAATTGATAATTTAATACATATTTTACAATTCTATAGATTTATTTGTTAAGCCGGCTTAACATTTGCTGGCTGAAACTATTTAGCCTGTTCAGCAAGTACTTGAAACATAAAACTAAACAAAATTCATTTGTTAAGCCGGCTAACATTTCATCAATAAAATTGATAATTTAATACATATTTTACAATTCTACAGATTTATTTGTTAAGCCGGCTAAACATTTGCTGGCAGAAACTATTTAGCCTGTTTAGCAAGTAGTTGAAACATAAACAAGAGGGCCCAAAGGGCCCTAGGTCGCTCACCTGTCGTACTTGTGCATGCACACCCCTATGGTGATCCTACACATTTTCTGAATAAAATTGAAGGAAATTCAGCCTCTATTGCAAGTTTTTGTATGATTTGACCATGTGACCTAGGGTTTGACCCCAGATGACTTAATTAATATCAAACTTAACCTAGATTGTGTTGAGACGTTTATTAGGACCAAATTTCATAAAGATTAAGTGGAAATTGTAACCTCTGGTGACTACACAGGGTTTTTCTATGATCTGACCTATAATTTAAACAAAATATTTCCTCCATATAACTGTACAAATACATGCTATAAAGACAGAACAATAACTAAATACTTAAAAAAATAATTATGGTTCCAGTGGGGTTTGAACCCACGACCCTCAGGAAAATGTCAATTGACATTGTGACCTTGTTTTTGACGCCAGATGACCCAAAATCGAACTTGGCCTAGATTTTGTTGACAGGATCATTGTGACAAAGTTTCATAAAGATTAAGTTGAAATTGTAACCTCTGGTGACTGACTACACAAGGTTTTTCTATGATTTGACCTATATTTTAAACAAAATATTTTGGAATATTTTTCCTCCATATAACTGTACAAATACATGCTATAAAGCCAAACAATACCTAAACACTAAAAAAAAAAAAATTGATGGTTCCAGTGGGGGTTGAACCCACGACCATCAGGAAAATGTACAAATAAATGCTTTACAGACAAAACAATACCTAAACACTCAAAAAAAAAAAAAAAAAAAAAAAAAAATTATGGTTCCAGTGGGGGTTGAACCCACGACCATCAGGAAAATGTACAAATACATGTTATAAAGACAAAACAATACCTAAACATTCAAAAAAAAAAAAAAAAAAAAATTATGGTTCCAGTGGGGTTTGAACCCACGATCCTCAGGAAAATGTCTACGCTCCCTACAGCGCTTTGATTTCCACTTAACCATTACAATTCACACCCTGCTTAAAATACTACAATATTTTGATATTTGACCTTTACAAAACTGCTGTGAACCCTGATACACATTTTCATTGGTTGATGAAAGTTTACTTGTATGTATAGAGCATAGAGAGTTACAGCAGAGAGTTAAGTGACCATGAAGACTACATGTTGAAAGGTTTAAAACAAGGTTTTTCTATAATTTGACCTAGTGAGCTAGTTTTTGACCTCAGATGACCCAATATCGAACTTGACCTAGATTTTGTTGAGATGATCATTGTGACCAAGTTTCATAAAGATTAGACCAAAATTGTGACCTCTAGAGAGGACACAACCCAATTGTTGACGGACGGACAGACGGACGGACGGACGGACGGACGGACGACGGACGAAGTGTGATCACAAAAGCTCACTCTGTCACTTTGTGACAGGTGAGCTAAAAACAAACAAAATTTATTTGTTAAGCCGGCTAACATTTCATCAATAAAATTGATAATTTAATACATATTTTGCAATTCTACAGATTTATTTGTTAAGCCGGCTTAACATTTGCTGGCTGAAACTATTCAGCTTGTTCAGCAAGTACTTGAAACATAAAAACTAAACAAAATTGTTAAGCCGGCCAACATTTTATCAATAAAATCGATAATTGAATACATATTATACAATTTTACAGATTTATTTGTTAAGCCGGCTTAACATTTGCTGGTTGAAACTATTTAGCCTGTTCAGTAAGTACTTGAAACCTAAAAACCAAACAAATTTATTTGTTAAGCCGGCTAACATTTCATCAATAAAATCGATATATTAATACATCATTTACAGTTCTACATATTTCATTGTTAAGCTGGCTTAACATTTTGCTGGATGAAACTATTCAGGCTGTTCAGCATGTGCTTGAAACACAAAAACCCAACACAATTTATTTGTTAAGCCAGATAACATTTCACCAATAAAATCGATACATTAATACATTATTTACAGTTCTACAAATTTAATTGTTAAGCCGGCTTAACATTTGCTGGCTTTTCTCTATTCAGTTGATTTGTTAAGCCAGCTGACATTTCATCAATAAAATCGATAAATTAATACATATTTCACAATTCTACAGATTTAATTGTTAAGCCGGCTTAACATTTGCTGGTTGAAACTATTCTGCCTGTTCAACATGTGCTTGAAACATAAAAACCAAACACAATTTATTTGTTAAGCCAGCTAACATTCATCAATAAAATCGATACATGAATACATTATAAAATCGATACATGAATACATTATGATGTGATGGTGAATAACTATGTTGAGTTTCAACTCGATACATTTGATAGCCTTTGAGAAAATAACTCTGACAAAAAACTTAACGAACACACATGCAGAAGCAGATGCACACAATCCTGTCAAGACAATAACCTTCGAAAAGTCGAGCTAAAAAGTGGACCTCAACACCAAGCTTAATCACATCCAAAAAGGGGAAATAACTCTAGCGAAATGCAGGTCATAGTTATGGGTCTTGCTTGACATGGCCAAATTTGATGGTAAATAAGTGTTGAAAGTTTCAAAGATAGTTTATGAGAAAAGTAGACCTAACAAAAAACTTAACAAACAAGACTGCGTTCAATAAACACTTATGCCCCCATGAAAGCCTAGTCCATAACAATAGCTAAGTCAATCAGGGGCCATAATTCTGTTAAAATGTTGGATAGGGTTACATGGCTTTGACAATGTCAGGGGCTTATGACGGTAAAGCAGTATGTCACGTTTGAAGACAACGCCTTGATGTAAGACGAAATTTGGGTTAACAAGAATAGGACGCTTAATAAGTCTAAGTCCAAACTTAGGTCAAGGTAGAGGTGGACTAGTGGTCTAGTGGTAAGGGCTACTGACTGCTGATCTGAAGGGTGTGGGTTCGAACCCTACTCCAGACGGTCTAAAAGCGAAATGCTTTTCAGTGTTTCCCACCTAACATAACTAAACTTACTAACAGTCTTTCGGACGAGACGTTAAGCGAAGTCCCGTGTATGATGCTTTACATCGGCACGTAAAAGAACCAGGGATGCTTCTGGAACTGGAGCATCTTCTGTATAATGCACTATCCCCCAAACACTAAAGTGACTAGCCTCTTCTGAGGGCCTCGCCCATACGGTTTATCTGGTGGCGAGGATAAATAAAAGCAAAATTAAAAACAAATAGGTCAAGGTGAAGGTCAAAATGAGGTAAGGTGATATATGTGTGTGGACAATGTTCAAAAACAACATTCATGCAAGTATGAAAGCTTTGTAGCAATCCATATAATTGCTAGAGAAACAGACAATTTGGGTTAACCAAGAATTTGGCCCTTCAATAAGTTTAAGTCCAAAATGAGGTAAAGGTGAAGGTCAAAATGAGGTTAGGTGATACAGACGTGTGGAGAGTGGTCCTATACTAGCAAGCCATATTAATGCTAGAAGAAACGGTCAATTTGGGTTAACCACGAATTTGGCCCTTTATAAGTCTAAGTTCAAAATTAAGTCAAGGTGAAGGTCAAAATGAGGTTAGGTGATACAGGTGTGTGGAGAGTGGTCATATACAACATCTGTGCACGTATGAAAGCTTTGTAACAAGCCATATTAATGCTAGAAGAAGTGGTGCATTTGGGTTAACCCGGACTTTGACCCTTCAATAAGTCTAATCCAAAATTAGGTCAAGGTGAAGGTCAAAATGGTGTCAGGTGATACAGGCGTGTAGAGAGTGTACAACACCCATGCTAGTATGGAAGCTTTGTAGCAAGCCATAATAATGCTAGAAGAAACGGTCAATTTGGGTTAACCAGGGTGAACGGACAGGTGAATCACTATATGCCTCCCCATCTATTGATAGGGGGGCATAAAAACAAAGGGCCATAACTCCCTTAAAATTGATCCGACAACATGTGCAGACTATATGCACAACAAGATTTGGTACTGATCATTCATGCAACGTTTCATTGAAATCCCACCATTGGTAACAGAGAAATAGCGCAGACAAAATTTATAAGTGTAGAACAATAAAGGGCCTCAACTCCACAACTTAAGGATGCTGGATCGGTTTAATGTGCATGCTTCATTTGTAATTGTACGTCATGTGTCTTATAAATGTAACAAGAGCACCGCCTTGCGGGTGCAGACGCTCATCTGATCATTGCCACTGTAAAAAAGGCCCATTACCCTTGCATAAACAGTCTTCGAAATTAGGACTCGCCCGATCGCCATGGCGGGTAAATTTTGATTCGGGCGTGTAACATTCTCCATTAACGTCTCCCGACTTGGCGAGTAAAAAAATCCCAATGCAATTTGCCTAAAACGTTTAAAAATACATGTTTACACTCTCGAAAAATCATTATCTTTGTCGGAAATCCGGAATCTGTTTACGAGGCTAAAAATAGCCTAAACAACATCACAAGCTATTTGACGTATAGTCTAAAAATAGTTTCAACCAGAGGGCGCCCTCCGCCAGACACTTGGTTTTCGTAACCACATTTCTGTCGATTCGACTGACTTTCCGTTTTAAAAATAATTTCTATTCGTAAATATTTCTTTTCTTTTCGTTTCCGGTAAAAAGTAAACAAATACTGAAGTAAAATGTCGTGGCCTCTGAAATACATCGAGGGACTAGTTTGTAGAAGGTTCCAGTCTCTTACTTCCCTTTGTCTGTATGGCGCTCCTGTGTACTGTTTTATCAAAGCACTTACGGATTTCGTAAACTTACGATCAAATTTAATTTCTTTATAATTTGGTTACAGTTATAAAGTGAAGTAAATGGAGCTGCAATACTAATACTGATTCAGTTAATGAACTCCTACACACCATATATGTCACCAAACTTGAACTTTTTGCTAGTTTATTGATGTATGAGCCCATCAGTACATTTTGTAGAAAATTGTCGGGCGGGTACTTTTAAATTTGGGCGGGTGTTTTTCTGCAAGTAACCCGCCAGACTGGCTAGTACAATTGAAAAGCTAATTTCGAAGACTGCATAAAGTAGTGTTATGAGTCTTGCTTAAAAAAGTACGGAATTGTTGGTGAAAAAAAGGGGAAATAACTCTTGCAAAATGCTGATCAGAGTTATGGGTCATGCTTGACATGGTCAGGTATTGATGGTGAATAAGTGTTGAAAGTTTCAAAGCAGTAACTCGGATAGTTTAGGAGAAAAGTGGACCTAAAACAAAACTTAACCAAGGAATTTACTAAGTCGAAAAAGGGGCAACAACTCTTGCAAAAATAAAGATCAGAGTTATGGTTCTGGCTTGACATGGTCAAGTGTTAATGGTGAACAAGTGTTGAAAGTTTCAAAGCAATACCCCACATAGTGCATGAGAAAAGTGGACCTAAACACAAAACTTAACCAAGGATTTTTTCTGAGTCCAAAAAGGGCAATAACTGACACAAAATGCAGATCAGAGTTCTGGTTCTTGCTTGACATGGTTAGGTATTCATTGTGAACAAGTATTGAAAGTTTCAAAGCAATAGCACACAGTGTATGAGAAAAATGGATCTAAACGCAAAACTTAACCAAGAAATGTTCTAAGTCCAAGTGGCAATAACCCATGCAAAATGCAGATCAGAGTTATGAGTCTTGCTTGACATGGTCAAGTATTGATGGTGAACAAGTGTTGTAAGTTTCAAAGCAATAACTCTAATAGTTTAGGAGAAAAATGGACCTAAATGCAAAACTTAACCAAGGCATTTAATTTTCTAAGTTCAAAAAAGGGGCAATAATTCTTACAAAATGCAGATAAGAGTTATGGGTCTTGCTTTACAGGCTCAGGTATTGATGGTGAACAAGTGTTGCAAGTTTCAAAGCAATAGCTTTGATAGTTTATGAAAAAAGTTTACGTAAACACAAAACTTAACCTTGCCACGCCAACGCTGACGACGATCAAGTGATGACAATATTACTCGTCTTTTTTTCAAAAATCAGATGAGCTAAAAATGTGTCAAAATAAATCAAATTGACAAGTTTTGATAAGTATTATGCTATAAAAATAGAAAATACTAATCGAAATGACAGTTGACATTCTGAAAAAAATATTACATAACAAAATAGGTAGGTGGGGTAAAAATATTAAAATATTGCTATTTATGCCAAATGACTTTTTTGGGAGTCAGGTTCGTTTGGTAATGTTTGTTTAGGGTGTGTTTATGCGTTTTCGCGTTATTTACGTGTTCCATAAATTTTATTTTAAGGGTTTCATTGATTTTCTCAGCATTTTAGCCAAATTTAACAAAATAAAAACAAAAATTGCGAAACTTATTTAACAAATTATTTAAAAAAAGTTTAATGTGGGAAAAGTTATAAGGATTTTACCTGAGTGCTATTTTGCTGCATTAAATATGAAGTGGGTGGGGTAAAAGAGCAATATATAGGTGTCCCACCAGTGAAATTTTGTCCCATTCAAGTCTATGTAAAATGACTCAGTTTCGCATCTATCACTGGGTTGCACTGACGTTCCGAATGCTTTTCTATTGCCGTTTCCATAAAATGCACTCATTCGAAATGATCCATAGAAAATGGCACGTTGAACGTTTACTTTTCGTGCTATTTCAAGTCTTCCGGTTACAGTTTGTTATTATTCAATGCACAACAGCTGATTCGGCCGAATCACCCACACATTTCTAATCCTCCATCGATGCGTTGTAATCCTGAAAAATATCAACAAGAGGGCCCAAAGGGCCCTAGGTCGCTCACCTGTCGAACTTGACCTAGATTTTGTTGAGAAGATCATTGTGACCAAGTTTTATACAGATTAGGCCAATATTGTAACCTCTAGTGATTACACAAGGGTTTTCTATGATTTGACCTTATGACCTAGTTTTTGACCCCAGATGACCCATTATCGAACTTGACCTAGATTTTATTGGGATGATCATTGTGACAGAGTTTCATTAAGATTAGACCAAAATGGTGACCTCTAGTGACAACACAATATTTTTCTATGATTTGACCTTGTGACCTAGTTTTTGACCTCAGATGACCCATTATCGAACTTGACCTATATTTTATTGGGATGATCATTGTGACAGAGTTTCATAAAGATTAGACCAAAATTGTGACCTCTAGTGACAACACAAGGTTTTTCTATGATTTGACCTTGTGACCTAGTTTTTGACCTCGGATGACCCAATATCGAACTTGACCTAGATTTTGTTAGGATGATCATATTGTGACCAAGTTTCAAAAAGAATAAGTCAAAATTTCGACCTCTAGTGACTACACAAGGTTTTTCTATGATTTGACCTTGTGACCTAGTTTTTGACCTCGGATGACCCAATATCGAACTTGACCTAGATTTTGTGGAGATGATCATTGTGAGCAAGTTTCATAACAATTAAGTCAAAATTGTGACCTCTAGTGACTACACAAGGTTTTTCTATGATTTGACCTTGTGACCTAGTTTTTGACCCCGGATGACCCAATATCGAACTTGACCTAGATTTTGTTAGGATGATCATTGTGACCAAGTTTCATAAAGATTAAGTCAAAATTGTGACCTCTAGTGACTACACAAGGTTTTTCTATTATTTGACCTAGTGACCTAGTTTTTGACCCCAGATGCCCCAATATCGAACTTGGCCTAGATTTTGTTAAGATGATCATTGTGACCAAGTTTCATAAAGATTAGGCTAAAATTGTGACCTCTAGTGTCTACACAAGCCAATTGTTGACGGACGGACGGACGACGGACGGACGGACGGACGGACAGACGGACGGACGACGGACGACGGACGAAGAGTGATCACAAAAGCTCACTCTGTCACTTTGTGACAGGTGAGCTAATAAAACACTCTTAACTGTCGACAGGCAGTCCATATTTGAAATACATACATAAAGTGAGGTCAACAATTCACACTTTCCACATTAAAACACTACTGGAACAGAACAGAATCAACATTTTGGTAGGAACTATTTTAGCATACTACCACCCGGAAAAACTTTCTAATGGTGTGACACCATATATTAGACCAATATTAAATATACCATTTTTGGTATCTTGATCATGTAAAACAATGTGTACACAAACTATATAGAACAAAAGCCATAATCACATGGCCATCCCCCGCCGTATATGATTGCCACTAATGGGCGTTAAATAGAAACACGACTAGATATAACAAGAGGGCCCAAAGGGCCCTAGGTCGCTCACCTGTCGAACTTGACCTAGATTTTGTAGAGATGATCATTGTGACCAAGTTTCATACAGATAAGGCCAATATTGTGACCTCTAGTGACTACACAAGGTTTTTATATGATTTGACTTAATGACCTAGTTTTTGACCCCAGATAAACCAATTTCAAACTTGACCTAGATTTTGTTGAGATGACCATTGTGACCAAGTTTCATAAAGATAAGGTCGACATTGTGACCTCTAGTAACTACACAAGGTTTTTCTATGATTTGACCAAGTGACCTAGTTTTTGACCAAAGATGCCCCCATATCAAACTTGACCTTGATTTTGTGGAGATGATCATTGTGACCAAGTTTCATAAAGATTAGACCAAAATTGTGACCTCTAGTGACTACACAAGGTTTTTCTATGATTTGACCTTGTGACCTAGTTTTTAACCCCAGATGACCCAATATCAAACTTGACCTAGATTTTGTCGAGATGATCATTGTGACAAAGTTTCATAAAGATTAAGTCAAAATTGTGACCTCTAGTGACTACACAAGGTTTTTCTATGATTTGACCTTGTGACCTAGTTTTTGACCCCGGATGACCCAATATCGAACTTGACCTAGATTTTGTCGAGATTATCATTGTGACCAAGTTTCATAAAGATTTGGTCAAAATTGTGACCTCTAGTGACTACACAAGGTTTTTCTATGATTTGACCTTGTGACCTAGTTTTTGACCCCGGATGACCCAATATCGAACTTGACCTAGATTTTGTCGAGATGATCATTGTGACCAAGTTTCATAAAGATTAAGTCAAAATTATGACCTCTAGTGACTACACAAGGTTTTTGTATGATTTGACCTTGTGACCTAGTTTTTTACCCTGGATGTCCCAATATCGAACTTGACCTAGATTTTGTCGAGATGATCATTGTGACCAAGTTTCGTAAAGATTAAGTCAAAATTTTGACCTCTAGTGACTACACAAGGTTTTTCTATGATTTGACCTAGTGACCTAGTTTTTGACCCCAGATCACCCAATATCAAACTTGACCTAGATTTTATTGAGATGATCATTGTGACTAAGTTTCATAAAGATTAAGTCAAAATTGTGACCTCTAGTGACTACACAAGGTTTTTCTATGATTTGACCTAGTGACCTAGTTTTTGACCCCGGATGACCCAATATCGAACTTGACCTAGATTTTGTTGAGATGATCATTGTGACCAAGTTTTATCAAGATAAGGGTAAAATTGTGACCTCTAGTGTCTACACAAGCCAATTGTTGACGGACGGACGACGGACGGACGACGGACGGACGACGGACGACGGACGAAGAGTGATCACAAAAGCTCACTCTGTCACTTTGTGACAGGTGAGCTAAAAAGAAGGAAAGAGATGTTATGGAAAATAAATAAAGGGTTAATTAATGAAATGGAACCAGGCAGAGTTCAATAGAAAGGAAAATGTTTTGGTTGATCACCCCGATAATTGCAATTTGTCGAAAAAATGTGACAAATGTGGCAATACTGACAAAAATGTCTATAAAATCATCAATTTTAATTTAATTTTTAAAATGAAATGATTTCCCATGTGCCTTATAGTTATATTAATGAAAACAAAATCAATCACAAGCAGAAGATGCTATTTAAGATAGTTATGTTCATATAATATATTACCAACATACTTGTAAAATGCTGTGAGTTTTTTCATTCTACACAATATATAATGTCTAAATTCCTGAATAAAACTCCAATCAATGGGCATATATCACTAAATAATTACCCAGACATTTTCTTTATAATGTTGTACACATACTTAGACCAAATAAAATACAGGTTCACCTTGAAATTATCAAGATATAACATTTTGTATGAACCCTCCCACCATATTTCATGCTAACGATAAATAAATTCCTATAATGTAAAAAAAAAAATTTTAAAAATATTTTCCACCATATAACATAATAAATGCATGATTAAATACAAAGTATTACATATACATTAACAAAAAATAATATTGCTGTCTATTCACCTACCAAGTTTCAAGTCAATACCTCAAATAGTTTTAGAGTTATGCTCTGGACAAAAACATTTTTTTAAATTAAAGAAGGGGAGATAATTTCAAAACTGGGCTATAATTATGGAGTTATGCTCCGGACAAGATATGGGACGGGCGGACGGACGGAAGGATGGACGGACAGACGCATATTATTACTATATCACTTCGCCTTCGGCGGGGGATAAAAATAGTTTATTATTTACATCACAGACATCAAATAAAAATGTCAAATTTGAACACCACCACCAATTTACCAATATCCATGTGATTATAAAAATATTTCATACACTCTTCAGAAGAATCAGGGCTGATCAACCGAAATACAAGTTCTGTGACCTAGTGTGTTTTCCTCATATTTTGTGTCAAAATAGATTTCTCTACTTCCTGACAAAATTTGAACAAAATCTTAAATAGGGATGCAAACCGCTCCAACATCCTTAAATTAACAAGAGGGCCATTAGTTACCTGATGACTAGCAGTTTAGGCAGAATCAGTATTTGTTATGATATGACCTGTAACAAAGTTTTTCTTTGATGTGACCTAGTGACCTAGTTATTGAACCTAGATGACCCAGTTACAAACGTGACCTATAACTCATAGAGATACACATTGTGGCCAAGTTTCATTATGGTAATATCAAAAATGTGACCTCTAGAGTGTTAACAAGAGATTTCTTCCATGTGACCTGGTGACCTAGTTTTCGACCCCAAATGACCTGGTTGCAAAATTGACCTAGATTTGATAGAGACATACATTGTGACCAAGTTCTATTCAGATTATGTCAAAAATGTGACCTCTCGAGTGTTAACAAGGTTTTTCTTTGATGTGACCTAGTAACCTAGTATTTGACCCAAGATGACCCTATAACGAACTTGACCTAGATTTTATAGAGACATACATTGTGACCAAGTTTCATTAAGATTATGTCAAAAATATGACCTCTAGAGTGTTAACAAGGTTTTTCTTTGATGTGACCTGGTGACCTAGTTTTTGACCCCAGATGACCCAGTACCAAACTTGACCTAGATTTCATAGAGACAAACATTGTGACCAAGTTTAAAAAAGATTACCGCTAAATGAAAAGTATGACCTCAAGAGTGTTAACAGTCCAATTGTTGACGGCGCACGACAGACGAAAGGGTGATCACAAAAGCTCACCTTGAGCACTTCATGCTCAGGTGAGCTAAAAAGTTAAGAATAGTATGAAATTGCATGAACAATAACAGTTTCAAATTACCTGTTGTTCTTATCAGCACAAGCACTCATCTCTTCTATTATTATCAAGGTTTCTCAGATACAGAAGTGTCCTGGTGTCAGCAGACCTGATAGATGAACTGAAACAAAAAATTTGAATTAAATAAATAACTAGATCCTGTTCAGATGGTCATTATGACGGAGTTTCATACAGATTATATCCAATGAAGATACGATATGTACCTAGATACGGTTCTCGCCATTCACGATACGTATCTAGATACGTTTAACTGACCTGTGAATATAAATATCAACATGATTCATGAAAAATAAAGGAAACTCGGAGATGTATTCCATTATTGAAATCTTAAGTACAAGTTTAGCAAATTCAAAACTATCGAGAGTACTGAATTTACAACAGTACTGAATTTACATGTATGTTGCAAACATTCTTCCTGGGGGAAACCCTGGCGGATTTCAAACCTACACCCATGACTTGTCACTGTGTGTGAAAGGTGATCTAAAAACAACAATGTTAAATGAAACATAATTAACTAAGCAAGTTTGAATCTTACCTTCAGAAGATAATTTAACCACTTTAAGTATAACCACATTTCTCACTTCTTTACCATAGATCTGCATGTTCACTAATTCTGTAACAAATTTATACATTTTCAACATCAAAAAAGAAAAAAAATGTATGCATACTATGTCAGATCTGAGAATAATCATTGATTTAAATAAAAAAATCTGATGAGTGAGAAGAACATGTACTTTAATTAAAAAATTGTTTGTCACGGGAAATCTCTTAACATCCGTACCCCCTCTGTATTTATCAAAAGGTACAACAAAATATCTTTGAGTGATATTAAGTTATGAATAGTGCCAGTCTTATTTTAGACACAACAAAAGCATTGATATCATTACATAAACTTTATCCTTTTTTAATAAAGGAACAAAAAACATGTACTGTCCATCCCCCTTCAGGCCTCAACAAATATTTTTAAAAGCAATATAGACAAAGAAGAAATCCCCAAAATCTTATCTTTCCTGCTACATAAATAAAGAAGGAAGATGTTGTGCAGGACAAGCGGACGAGTGGATTCATTGAGGCCTGCCCTTTAGACATGGTCCTGTGCCAAAAAGCAGGCCTTTAAGTTAACTTTATTATGACTAATTGTCCTTTAAAAAAGGTCTTTAATGTAAGGCATACAAAGGATTAGTTTCTTTAAAATTGAACTTTTTTTGTTAATTTAATGGTGTTTTATTCGTACATTCAATTTTCATATATATTTTATTTTGTTTTTCCCAAATGTAAAAGAAGCTCTATAAAACATGTTTTAAATTCTTTAATCTACTACAATGTCATGTAATGTTATATACTGTTAGCCCAGACAAAGGAAATAAGTAACGTTTAAATATTGGGAGAAATAATGTGACTTTAAATTCAATAAAAAGATTTTTTAAAAAAGATTTCATTTATTGAGGGGGCAGATGTTACGGTTCAAGGAGACAGACGTTACAAAGCTTATAGTTATGCATTTTCAGTTACTGGTATGATCTCAGTCCTTATTTCTGATAAGTCATTATTACAAACTATTGAGTAAAAAAAAATGGCCTAATTAACCTTATTATTTATTTTAGGTTTTTTTTTCAAATAAATATTTCATAAATATATTACATGATGATTTCACAAATCAGCACATATTAAGTCCAGATAATTCAATATCAAGAAAATCTAGTGTATTCAAACCTCTTAATATGTTATAAGTATAAGTAAGTAAGTAAGTAAGTAAGTAAGTAAGTAACGTCTTTATTTAACGAGGCTGACACATTCGGTTTCCCGATCTTCCATGTGGGCCTCAACATTTGCAAATAGCATAAGAATATACAGTAAAATATGAAATAACATAAGAATATACAGTAAAACATACAAGACATATATACACAAACATCATAGTAATAAAGATCAGATGTGTTTAAGAAAGTAATTTTAGATCATTAATGGTTTTATCATGATATAATATTCAGTTCTTGACAAAACAATATGTAAAAGAAACAATATATAATGATACATCATGCACAAGAGATTTCATATAATACATAATTTATCATTGTAGAGTAAGAGTAAGGGATAGTTAAAAAATAGTAGTTAACTATCTATAATATCATAGTTATTTTTAGGAGTAATTCCTTTAAGTATGTACTGCAGTTATAAACATCTCTTTTTATTATTTCTAGTTGATTGATTTCCAAATAAATATCAAATTTATGCAAGTTTTTAATACCAGTACATGACCCCTAAAGCTGCAGCTGTCTTTAAATCAAACTACTAATTAACAATAAACCAATCTACAACATTTCAAGTCAAAGGGAGTTTTATTGTCTCTTTCCTGCCTCATGCTTTTTCAATAATTATAATTGATATTCAATTCCTTGTAAACACATAGATCCTTGTTACCACTACATGACCCCTAATTTTTGTAGCTACTGTCCCTGAAACAAGTAATTAACAATATACCAATGTACAACCCTTTTCAAGTCAAATAGTTTTATGGTCCATTTTCTGTCTCCTGCAGCTTCAATAATTGATAATCAATTCCTTGTCAAAACATGGATCTCACTTCTAGGATTTAATCTAGGATTGTGTAATATGACATAATAAGGAGGAGCTAATTAAAAACTGCAAAGATAATATTGCACAGGGTGAATTGTGGGAGGAGCTAATTTAATACATGCATTGATTAAGGGCTTTGTACACTCAGGGAGGAGCTCAATGTATTACATGTACACCTGACCAGTATTAATTCGATGTAATGAATAATATGCATGATACTTCTATTTTAATGCAATAGTGACATGCTGTGATGTATGTGCGTTTGTAAAGTTCTCAGTATTGATCTTATTATTTTGTGAAACTTTCTGTACCTATTACAATGTTTTAAGAAATGCCTTCTACGTGAAATTGCTTTTTAAAATATTATATTAATTAAATTGGTTATCTGCAGGAGTTTCACTAGCGTCTGAATATGAAGGGTCTTTTTGATACTTTTGACTTTATTTTAGCCTTCTAAATTAAGCATAATATTAGTGATCTTAAAAGAAAATGACCCTTCAAATAAAAATCTTAATTTTGCAAAGGGCCATTAACACTTCCAATATTGTAGCGAGAGTAATGTTACTTGCCATACAAAAGCGTACTGTTGTTGTGAGCTAATGTTTAAAGTTTGAAGTCCATAACTATAATGACTTTCAAGTTATTAAGAAACAAGAGTGCCAAAATGTCACAAAATACGCCCGTCTTGGGGCATATGGTGAGTCTCAGGGCATGGTGAATGAAAAAAACAATGCAACATTTTTTTTAATTACAGGACCATAACCCAAGAAGGCCTAGGCTGATTTGGCCTACAATTGAACTTGTCTTAGATATTATATCCATGAACATTGTCACCAAGTTTGAAGATACTCAGATGAAAACTCTTTGCACTAGAGAACAGACAAGGTCAATTTCACATTTATTTTGGTAATTTTAGGATCATAACCAAATAAGGCCTAGGCCAATTTGGCCTATAATCAAACTTGGCCTAGATTTTATACCCATAAGCATTGTCACAAAGTTTGAAGACGATTGGATGAAAACTGTTTGCGTTAGAGCACATACAACCAATTTCATACTTATTTGGTAATTAATTTCTTATTTGGTAATTAAAGGACCATAACCCAATAAGGCCTAGGCCAATTTGGCCTATTATCGAACTTGGCCTAGATATTATGCCCATAAGCATTGTCAGCAAGTTTGAAGATGATCGGATGAAAACTGTTAGCGTAAGAGTACAGACAAGGCCAATTTCATACTTATTTGGTAATTAAAGGACCATAACCCAATAAGGCCTAGGCCGATTTGGCCTATAATCGAACTTGGTCTAGATATGATGCCCATAAGCATTGTCACAAAGTTTGAAGATGATCAGATGAAAACTATTAGTGTAAGAGTACAGACAAGGCCAATTCATACTTATTTGGTAATAAAAGGACCATAACCCAATAAGGCCTAGGCCGCTTTGGCCTATAATCGAACTTGGTCTAGATATAATGCCCATAAGCATTGTCAGCAAGTTTGAAGATGATTGGATGAAAACTGTTTGCGCTAGAGTACAGACAAGGCCAATTTCATACTTATTTGGTAATTAAAGGACCATAACCCAATCAGGCCTAGGCCGCTTTGGCCTATAATCGAACTTGGTCTAGATATTTTGCCCATAAGCATTGTCAGCAAGTTTGAAGATGATTAGATGAAAACTGTTAGCGTAAGAGTACAGACAAGGCCAATTTCATACTTATTTGGTAATTAAAGGACCATAACCCAATAAGGCCTAAGCCAATTTGGCCTATGATCGAACTAAGCCTAGATTTTATGCCCAAAAGCATTTTCAGCAAGTCTGAAGATGATTGGATGAAAACTGTTTGCGCTAGAGTACAGACAAGGCCAATTTCATACTTATTTGGTAATTAAAGGACCATAATCCAATAAGGCCTAAGTCGATTTGGCCTATAATCGAACTTGGCCTAGATATTATGCCCATAAGCATTGTCAGCAAGTTTGAAGATGATCGGATGAAAACTGTTTGCGCTAGAGTAAAGACAAATTATTGGACGCCGCCGCCCGCCCGCCCGCCCGCCCGCCAAGGGTGTTCACATAATACGTCGCGTTTTCAACGGGCGTATAAAAACGTGAAAAATGTGGATGGACAGACATATGGACAAGGTGATTTAAGGGCACTGCAAAAATATTTTTCAGGGCCCTAATAAAACTCAGGGGCATCTTCTGTATCAAGCACTTTCCCCCAAAAACTACATGTAAATGACTAACATAATATTAATAATATATATAATAATAATAATGTCTTAATCGTATATCGTCTGTCTGAATGGTCGTGACGGTAAAGCGCTTGATCATTACATTGTAAAATAAATTTGTCACACCATGGCAAGTTCGAATCACACAAAAGTCTTTTTGCATTTTTATTCTATTTTTTAAATGCACATTACTTGCAAATTCTGTGTTATACTATTATATTTGACAAACCATAATTGTTACATGTATATAGTAGAACGTTATGACTGCTTATCAACTATATATTATATCGTAGGTTGTCAGTAAGCTCGGAACACACAAACGATCGAAATAAGTGAAAATGGAAACATACTGAATTTTTTTAACTTAAATAATCTTTTAAAATAAAATAATGAATGTAAAATTTGGAGAGTTACCCACTGCACTAAACTGTAGTTCTATTACGAACAGAAATCTGTAAGAATCATATCATTAAATAATCACCTCCGAACGTAATAAATTGTATTCTACCCACCAAAATGGACTTAGTCTAGTAGGTTCAAAATTGAACTATAATTCAAATTACAGAAGTAAAAGTATGCATATTAGCACCTGAATCAGATATCTTGGTGTAAACAGTCATAAACAACAATTTTGATATTATAATTTTTAAATATATAGGCAATAATTATGAAATACCAGTAAATTACCACTTTAAATATTTGCTTTTGAATGAAGAAAGTGTCCTAGCAGTTTGCACTGATTTTGGTAATTATTCCACAGTTTTGTACCAGAGTTAAAGAAAAGGATTTTCTTGAGAATTCAATTCTTGGTTTTGGAACATGAAGGGGCCTCTTCTATATCAGCGATTAAAGGTTTAAACCCGTTTTTCGGGATTACAGAATTAATAGAGTGACTGACAATGTGCAAGGTATTCCGAATTAACGTCTAACTAAATAAAAGCATATCAAAATATGGATGAATTTGGAGCTGAAGCCCCCCCCCATTGGATGGCTTAGAGCTACAGATAAGCTGCGTATTGGGGTAATTACCCATTTAATTTTCTTAGAAACCTGATAGATTTTGAGAGGAGGGAGTAAGAAAAAGCAAAGACAATTTGAAATACCCAAATAGAAAAGGATGTTATAGTGAAAAATAGTATATAAAAGCTTATTTACCCTTTGAGTTTTATTAAATACCCAATTAAAATTGTCAAAGACACCAAGAGAACCAGCAGTTACCTGGAACTTACTTAAGTAACTATGCTGAGCATCAATGAAGGGATATTTACAAATACCAATACCATTTTTAACGACTTGGGGAATTCGACCAGTGTCAAGATAAGTGACTGTTTATTCTCCGTATGACCACGCATGTTAATTAAATGTATATGACACTCTATATTAACGTATGTAAAAGGGCGTCGCTCACACATATCGATCGGCCGATTAATGCTTTAAAACAAGTTTTACATTTTATAAAACCTTAAAGTATTAGCTTTTAAAACAAGCTTTAATGAACAAAATCGATCGGATATTAAATTAATAATTGATGATTTTCGACCGTTGATTGAATTTTTATTTGGTATAAAACGGGATATTTTAAACTTACTTTTACGCGGAACGGATTCTTACTCGTCGCCGTGGATTTAATAATTAGGGTATCGTGTTGAATGTTGCCTAAAAGAGAGACATATATCTCTGCTTCATTACAAGCTTTAAATATTCAAAATCGGGTAATAGATACGAAAATTATGAGGTCTTATATAAAGCAGGGTAGAAATTGACTAGCGCGTTTAACGCTTACCGCGGTAACATTGTTAATCGGCCGATCGATATGTACGTAGAACTATTTTCCCTCACCAGCTATTATAGCATCAATGTTTGTATACAACATAATTAGGTAATCGTCTGCAGTATACGATTGAAAACCGTGGGAACTATTTTAGATTCCCGCCACCAGTGAGAACATTCTTTGGTAGTAAAAATATAGTCCGTTGCGGAGTGATTTGCTATAAATATCCTCTAAAAATAAAAGTCTGATATAATTGTTGGTCTTAATATAAGTAAATGTTGGTAATGTAAACAAATCAGGTCCAATGATACGTGTAACCTGTGTTGCATGCTTGTAATATTGTTCAAATCATAGAACTATTTATTTGCCGAGGCCTAATGCGTTAAATTGGTCGTAAGCTGAAAAGTGGTAATAACATTGTGTGGCGTTTACGCCACACAAAAAATAATGTTTGACTGGAAAATTGGTAGTTAAATGTAGCATGAATATAAAAAAATTATGTAATCTTTACAGTGATAAAAAAATTACATATTTTTAAATTTCTTGTCGGTGTGAATAACTGATTAACTAAAATTAAATGTTTGAATGGAAAGTAATGATTACAATATTTTAAATATACATCCATTTCATTGAAATGTATTGGATAAATTAAATCAAAGATATTAACAAACTATTGTTAGATCTTTATATATGATACATGCACTTATCAATGTTTTCAATTGACAACCAATTTCCCAAAATGTCTAATACCCCTATATACCCCCCCCCCCCTCACTGGGCCCATGGGGAAAACAATTTTATATAACAGAATATTTTATAAGCTAAATATACAGTGTAACAATACCACGTGACTTTTGACTACAGTTACAAGAAGAAATTTGTAAACATTTGAAAATAAAAAAGCCATACTGTAAGTATTTTATTTCTTCATCGATTTTTATGAAATATACGCCACGCTAAGGCAACAATTATTTGCTTTACATAAAATCTTTTCCAGCGGTTGCCGTTTTGTCCATTACCTTGTGAAACCGTGGAACTAGTAGGTTTCACAGGGTATTGGAAAAATCGGTAAAAATAAGTTAAAAAAGATCTTATATTTCACAGAAAGCAAATACTTTTCCCCTTAGCGTGGCGTATATTTTAAATTTATAGAAATCGATATAGAAATCAAATACTTATGGCTAAATTTGTGCTCCAATGTTTACAAATTTCTACTTGTAACTGTAGCCAAAAGTCACGTGGTATTGCTACCCTGAAATATATAGTGCAGGAAATCACATTACATAAACCATACTTTAAAAAATAACATGTTTGTATCAATCTATTTTAATTCAAACATTGAAGAAATATTCGCATGGATCGAGGGGACACCCCTTCAGTGCCCACCAATAGCCCCTCTGGATACGGCCTTGGTACGCCCCCCCCCCCCCCCCCCCCTAGGTGTTCATGCGTCCATGGAAGATAAGAGCAAATGATCCTTTTATTTTACTTTTAACTTTACTGATGAAATTTCTATCTTTAAATGGTACTGTGTTCCCATTATTAATTGACAAACAAACATTTATTTTCTAGATAACGTACCCAATAATTTAACTAATTGATCTACTTAAATTACTTACCTTCGTCAACTTGTCCATGTCCAGTGGAATCTTTATCTTCCATCGAAATTTAGATTATTCACTTACAAACCAAGTTGAAACTCTCCGATCTATATGTGTAAGTATCCTCGGTTTAACTGTCGCGGGACGAATTCATTACTGATTCGCGTGTAAAACATAATTGACAAATGTCGTTTTAAAACACTACAGCAAACTATTAATTCTTTCTGATGTATTGTGTTGCAAACAAAGAAAGTTTTTGATCGACAATTTCAACTAAAACGACATAGAAGTAGATAAACATTAAACATTACGTTGCCATTATAAGAATAGTCCCTACACATTAAATGGACTAGTCCAGACACCCCACTGCGTAATATGTCTACCGGTCACTTTGTACACGCACGACATTATCCGCGAGAAGATAAGGTGAAGGACTATCTTTACACGGATCTTGGATGAAGTGTAGAATGAGGCTGAGGTAAGGTATTCTGTCTGTATTTGTGTCTGTTTATTTAAAATTTAATTATGACGACTTGATTGTTTGGTAATATTCAGTATAATTAATACATGTATTTGTTGATTAAATTTAGATGCGTTAAAGAGTAGGGGTGGGGTGGGGTGTGTGCAGGGCCGTATACAGTCGACTAGAGACAACACACACGGCAAATATCCTATACTATAGGCACTATTTGCTTATTTTGGTTATTGCTCAATGCTATATATATACGTATGAGGACTGCGTGGATGTAGGTCTACTTTTGTCAGCCATCATGTTAAAAAATAGTCGACCAGTTACAAATTATCCGGCAAAAAGCTTGAAAGTTAGATCTGAGTTCTGACTGATGTCGGTATTAGAGAATTTAGAAGAAACAATACATTATTAATATAGAAACTGTTTGCTCTATGATTTGAGTCTATCTTTCTTGTCTCCTCTGTGTTCGTATAATGAGGGTATTCTACTTTCGCTTACTATTTGTTAAAAGTGAGTCATTTGGCTGGGGGCATCAAGCTTATTGGAGCTTATAAGTTGTTCTCAGTTATGCTCGCCTTGTTGAGGCTGGGTTTTAAAATAAGGCATTTAACTTATTGAAACTAGGTTGTTAAATTCCGGAGTCTTATAATGTCGAATGTTGTAACATACCAGTACTTAAGTATGACATACTACATACTTACATTTTTCGAATTTTAAACGATTGTTACTTTTGGGATTTTCATTTTCAACTTTACTCGATCAAGTAAATGAGTAATCGGCGCTACGCGCCTGAGCGCTACGCGCCTGAGAGTCCATACTCCCAACCATCATGAGGCACACCCTATCACCAACTTGAGGGCATTAAAGTGTGTACATGTAGCATCCAATCAACCTCGCTACGCCCCTGACTGTGACGGGTTGTCTGATTTTGAGTTTATGTACCGTAGACGTTATAATGATCAACCACTATGTGGCAAGACTAAATTTATTTGCTTCCTTGGGAATGAGAGGTTTGCTTCCTTGGGAATGAGAAGCACTGGTATACTGGGTAGCAGAGGCTTTAAACCCTTGTACATTAAAAGAAAGTGTGTAGATTTTTATGATCAATTGATGTACTATATATATAGATCTATGATATGTTGGGCAAAATATTAATAGGTGCCTAAAAATATAAAAAACTTCCTATCAATAAGTTAAGTTGGGTCAATGAATAAGCAGGCTCTCTCTAACTGGACCCTACTCACTCAGTTCCTACTTTTCCCTACTATTTTGATCAGAGCCCTACTTCACGGTGTATGACCACATCTGTACCCTCTCGATGCAAAATGATATAGCGGTACCCTCTCAGTGCAAAATGATATATTGGTACCCTCTCGGTGCTGGGTACCGATATATCAATTTGCACCGAGAGGGTACCGATATATGGTTATACACCGTGTACTTTGTTTTAAAACAACCCTATATCTCAAAATGAAAATAAAAATTAAATTTAGTATAAATTATACTTGCTTCTTCTTTGAGCTGTAATTTCTTTGAACGTATAAATCATGCATTTTTTCAAGCTCGCAGCTCCCAAAATATTATATATTATCAGGTTGCTTTTTGTATGTCCTCGACCCCTGGAATTTACGTATTTTACATAGATCTGCCTTCTGGTAATATTGACTTAAAATGGTCGAAATTTCTACTTTATCCCTACTTATTAATGTACAAAATTCCTACGTTATCCTACTTTTAGATAAAATGTGCCCTACTTAATTTTGGCCTACAATTTTTTGAAGAGACAGTAGAAAAGCACAAGTTTGCTGTGTACAAATGTATATGTAGGTACTTGACATATTTTTATGAAATTGCGGATACATACTTGGAACATATTTATTAAATATCTTTGAAAATTTGAAGCTTATGCTTTAAATATGTTTTGTGTAATATGTCACAGGGTGAGAAAAATGTGCAACCAGACCGGGGCTCGAACCCGGGACCCTTCGCTTACATGGCAAATGCTCTACCGACTGAGCTAGCCGGCTGCCTACACACTTCCTCACCCATACTGTGAACAGGTTCAGACCGTGACAAATAAACAAAGTACGCGATTTACTGGGACAACCCTCGTATATCCTGTTGAAACTTGCTGTTTCGGTAGCAAATGTGTGAAAACGTCTCTTTTGATTGAAAGTGGGGCCACTTTGGTTAAGGCTTAAAAGTAAAACAAAGTAGTTCTGCTTAATAACTGGTGTTAGGAATGAGGTATGTTGATGAAACTTGCTGCGTAGGTACATGTACTTTAAGTGAAGACTACACACATGATTGAAAGTTGAAGATAGGTATGGGCCATGGGGGTCAAGGTCACTGAAACTAAAAATTAAAAAAAAATTGTAGTTAGGTATGATATATCATTGGTGGAACTTGCTGTGTATTTAGCAGCAAATGATCTTGTGTGAAATCCGCCACTTGGGATGGAACATGGGGCTAGTGGGGTCAATGCCACTGTTACAAAGCAGGCATGTATCATTTCTGCCAAATTACATGAACACCTGTTTTTGTGGAATTTCCTTGTCTTGTATGCCTTTTGTCTATGATTTATGCTGTTGAATGCTCTGTCCTGGAGTGTAATGATGTCTAATTTGTTATCCCCGCCGATGAAATCGGTAAGGTATTGAAATGGCGTTGTCCGTCCACAGCCATTTCTCTTTAACTAGTCTAGCTGGTAGAATTTCATGAAACTTGACATAAATGTGAACTAGCATACTGGGATGATGCCCGTCAAGTTTTTTTTCTGATCTATAAATAACTCTTATTGCCATGGCAACCGATTAGAATTTTTTTAAAAAATGATAGAAAATCAACTCTTGGCCAGATTTCAAAATAATTTCACTGAAATAGTTTTTGGGTTACCCTCTTACAAAATTTGTATTTTTAGCATGATTTGTCAAAAAACATGGCCGCCAGTGGATGGAGCTCTCAGCCTAAAAAATAATTTCCCCTATATATAAATAGTTAGTCTTTTAAAATATTCTTCTAAAAGTACTGGTTGGATTTCATTATGAAATATTAACAATGTTTCTTTGGTGATCCTCTGCAAAAATAGCTAAAATAATTGAAATCTATAAAAAAAAGTCTGGTTGCCATGGCAACCGGTTGGAAAAACTTTTTCAAAAATCAACCACTGGCCAGATTTGAAAATAATTTTACAGAAATATTTGTTGGTTGACCCTCTTACAAAAGTGACCTTTTTTCATGATTCGTCTACAAACATGGCCACCAGTGGGTGGGGCTTGTTTACCCCTATACATAAATGGTGAAGTCTTTTTATCTACATACTGGATTTCATTACAAATTGGTAACAATATTCCTGGAATGCTCCATTCTATAAATAGCTAAATAATTGAAATTCATGCTGAACAATGGCAACCGAAATCAAGGTCCTGTTTAAATATGGTTATTCTAGTTCAACATTCACAGATGAGCGATACAGGGCCATCTTGGCCCACTTGTTTATTGGTCAAATTTCCCTAGATTTACTGCTGTTGGTTTATTGACTAATTTTGTACACTAACTTGGGGGTTGAATTTTATGAAACTTTAAAGAAATATGAACAACCATACTTTGATGATGCTTGTCAAGTTATTTTATTGGTAAATTTTCTGTTGAGTTATTGCTCTTGATTTATTGACAATTGTTATCTGATGGAAGCTTACATTCCAAACTGTGCAATGAAATACTGATTACCTGTAGGGGGATATCAATTTGCTTGTTATTATCTGTTTCGACCTAACTGTAAGATTTTTGTATACTTTTCCATTTCAGATCATTCTTCAATGGCCTGTTTGAAAGTGAGAACTGTTGAAAAAAAACATTTACTGGTCGGTTAAGAAATAACTGCCTTTTGTACTGGTAGGTGTGCTTAATTATATATATTTATATAGTCTTCTACTAGTTTGCAACCAAATGTTACTCTAGATAAATTATATCCCCCCACAAGTTGTAAGGAGGGTATACTGGATCCAGCTTGGCCGTCTGTCTGTCAGTCCGTTGACACATTCTTGTGAATGCAACTACTACAGTTTTGTAGGTATTGTACTTTTATGCACTACATAATACAGTTGATAAAAAATAAAGGAACGCCAATTTTTTGGAGATACATGTATCTTTGCCAAGAATGATTAAAATACGAGGAGTGATCAATATATTTGAAGACTTTCCTTTTAACTTTTTAAATATTGTTTCTAGCACAATGAAATTACCAGTGAATGTAGATCTATCAATTACCTACGGTTTTTATTATTGAATTATATTGTGATGTCCCAATGGTCTTGATGACGTCCACTATTCAATTCAGTTGGATAACTTTAGTTGAGAATGAGATATCATGATGAAACTAAGCTGTGTATAGGTATAGTCCGTTTGCGGCGAAAACAATCTTCTAAAATGAAGATTTCTCAGTATTTACTGCACCTACAAGTATGATATTTTGCACGAGTAAATAAAAAGTATCTACCTAATATACAATTAAATCTAAGCAACATCGGACATGTGTGAAAAAAGTTTTGTTCATAAGTTCTATGTAAAATATTTGTAGTTTACAATGAAACTTCATGTTAGAAGACTCGATACACACAACAGCCAATTTTATGGTCACGTGACACATCTAACGGTACATTTACGTCTATGCAACCTAATTAATATAGCATGTACGAGGCCCGTCCGTACATCTGTACTGTCTATGTGTATCATAATTTCGGGTCTAAACGTAAAAATGGCTTGCGTTCCGTGCATGTTCCGTACTCGAAATATAGGCAATATGCAATAAAGTACTTTATAATTATGATCTTTGAAACAACTTGAACATTTTCTAAATCAGAATGGAATTAAAACTATAAAATGAAGAAGCCTTTTTTAAACAATAGGGTCATCCTGAACCATTCAAAATACAATGTTTTTGCCCGGGGGGCCCGGCTGTACAATTTCCTAGGTTTCCTCGGAAAATATCACCAATTGTCCGAGAAAAAAACCACGGAGTATTGGTGACGAACTTTCCGAGCTGTTTAGTAACCAAGTGAAAATATAAAAAATGGCAGGGGCATAATATTCCTAGGTCAAAGCTTGGACATTTACTCGGAAACCTTGGAAACCACGGAGTATTGGGACCGAGGTTTTTTTCTCGGAAAGCTTGGACGTCCAAGGTATTTTCCTAGGATGCTTGGACGTCCGAGGTTTTTACGTGGAAGCTTGAATGTCCGAGATACTTTCCTAGGAAACCTCGGAGTATTGGGACCGAGGTTTTTTCCTTGGACATCCTTGGAAAGCTTGGACGTCCAAGGTATTTCCAAGCAATCTTGGAAGTCCAAGGTATTTTTCTCGGAAGATTGGATGTCCGAGATATTTTCATCGGACATCCTCGGTAAGCTTGGATGTCCAAGGTTTTTTCCTAGGAATTGTCTAAGGTTCTCTCAATTAAAAAAAATTTCCTGTCCAAGGAAAAAACCTCGGACGTCCGAGGAATTAACCTTGGACATGTCCGCGGTAAAAACCTTTGACGTCCGAGGAATAAACCTTGGACATGTCCGAGGTAAAAACCTTGGACGTCCGAGGAATAAACCTTGGACATGTCCGAGGTAAAAAATCTTGGATGTCCGAGGAATATTCCATGAACACCTGTCCTATGAAGACACCTGTGCAAACATTTAGTGTGCTTAAAAAGTACTTGAACAAAATTAATAAAATAATTAAAATATTTAATGAGTGTAATTAACTAAGATAACAAATTTTAACAAAACACAAATCACTATCATATGATCAGCCTGATGTGTTCATTTCCTACAGCATCACAATTTGCTATAGCTACATTTATCATAAATTGCAGCAAATTATCATCTTATAAGCCTGACAGTCGGTATCTTCAACCACAATTTTGTAATACTGGGTCCAGCTTGTTCATCAAAGCTATCAACCTGGTAATATTAAAAAGAAAAAGTATGCTAAAATCATAAATACAATATATATAATTTCCCTACCATATTTATCTTTAAATGTATAAATAATTTTAAATTAAAGCATTGCACTATTGATGCAATGCGATATTCAGTTCCTCAACAAGATGTTCTTAGCAGCGTCTATAACATTGCAATAGAACAATATATACTGCTTCATCTTATTAATTTGTGAATATCAACAATTTATATTATATACATGTGACATTAGATATAAAACCCTTGGTTAGAGTGCAATGCTTCCATTTGTTATATATTCACTACAGCTTCTGATATCACTTTAAATGACTCATTGACATTTTAGATGGCAAATTGTTTAAAGTTGTATATTGTTATTTATATGAATGATTTAAATTTGTACCTGGTTCATTATAAGCCTTCATCTTTGATGTGTTCACATTCTTCTTACCCATCTAACATTGTGTCCAGTTTCATGCACACACACATCAAAGTACCATTATTTTGAGTTGCTTGGTTCCAAAATTATCCTCATAAATCATTTCAACCTAAATTAAAATGACTGCTTGTTCCTGTAAAATGTTTTTAGAATTTATTAGATATCATTTTTTGTTTAAAATTAAACTTTATTTGAACTTTTTATGTTGATTGTGTTAATTAGTAAACATTAATTACTATCAACTTGTACAGATATTCAGACATTCTGTTATTTTAAAGTTAGATAAAAATAATAAACACCTTGACCTTTAAATAGTAGTTATAACAATTTGTACCAAGACTATATATAAAGATTCAGGGTTGAGATTACAATCTGTAGTATAGTACCCAATTCTTGATACATGTAGCACATCCTCAACACTTCCTGAGAGTCTAGGTAATGTAATTAAATTATAATTTGACATTAACACTATCACAATGTAAATTAAGCTCAAATTCATAGCAATTTAAATAAAACATTGTGTACATTTCTTAAAAAGCTGTTGTTTAATACTAAATTACTTACCATTATAATGATTCATCAAACTTCACAGAGCTCTGTTACAATTGTTGTTTTGAATAAATAATTCCACATTTAATAATCCTTGTACTGCAGTATATAAGTCAGATGCAAAAGTATCCTTAATTTAAGTATTAGAGGATTGATTGGTTCAAAACACTTCCCAAAATACTCAAACTAGCAATATCCCATAAACTGTTGAAAACATTGCACATTTTTGTGAGATCTTGAAACAATGAACCCCAGACAAGTTCAAACTAGCCAATCAAAAGAGAGGAAATATTTTGGGGGAAATTCAAACTAGCAATAAATCAGACTGGGAGATTGTAAACAGGCTCTTATCTCAGCTTCTCATCAACCCAGGTGGTGAATGGAGGCTATTTGTGTGTATATAAGACATGTACAATTATCTATTAGTCCAAGAGGTCCAATGTCCAAGCTAAAAATTAACTAAGTTGAGGTTTCCGAATGATGTCCAAGCTGAAAAATGTCTAAGTTCTGGATTGTACGTATTTTCCGAGCATAAAATAGACTAAGTTTCACTTTCCGAGATAATGTTCAAGCTATTCCGAGGAAAATTTTATTTGTCCATTGAAATGTCCACGGAAATTGTTTTGGCAGCTTGGACAACTTGATCAATGTCCAAGATTTCCAACGTTTTCCTTGGAAAAAGCTTGGACGTCCAAGTATTTTTCATTCATTTTCCTCGGACACCTAGGAAATTGTACAGCCGGGGGGGGGGGGGGTGTATTTGGGCAAGAGCAAACACAAGCATATAGTAATTATCATCATTATTTCTAATCATCCATTCATCATTCTTGAAGGGCAATGAGCTGGAAGTATATAGGAGGAAATATAGCTGCTCTCCCCCGTCTCGTCGCGATGCGACTCGAAAATACCCTTTTTGACTTTGGCACCCTGCCCTTTTCAAATCCTAGCTGGAGCACTGGTGTATGTCCATGTATAAATATATACATAGCTTTAATAATGTAGCTTAGTGAATATGGGGTTTGGTTTTCACTGCTTTTCCGTGAAATTACATGTTTTATACATAATCTGTATACACACAAGCGACATGCCTAAATAAACCGACTTATATGGGCCTCATAAAATTCGCGTTCATCACAGCCATGTTAATCTCGCTGATCACGGATTATAACAGTTAATAAAAAGACAGTTAAACATCAATGAAATACCAGATTTCCTCCCTGCGTTAAAGTGTTCAAATGCAAGTAATATCAATATACAATAAAGAATAAACTTGTTTAAATAAGTAATAAAAAATTATGAAATTTAAAATGGGAGTAGGTAGAATGTAATTATTATTCTACATAAATTTTCATCAACATCTGATGAATAGATTTTTAACCATTCAAACTTTAGACGATTTTTTTCGCTGCAAACGGGCTATAGCTTATGTGAAAAGACTGATTGAGATTGAAAGTGGGGGGGGGGGGGGGGTTAGTAAGGGTCATGATCACTGTTACTAAAAATAGAAAAAAAAAATTCCGCTCAATAACTATAGTTGGCAATGAGATATCATGATGAAACTTGCTATGTAGGCAGCTTCTGTGAAATGACCAATTGGGATTGAAAGTGGGGCCGGTGGGGTGAAGGTCATGGTCACTAAATTTAGAAAAACAATTTATACTCAGTAACTTATTAAGTTAATTGGTAACAAGTTGTCATGATAAAATGTGTTAGGAATGAGATAATTTGATGAAACTTGCTGTGAAGGTACCTTGTGTGATGACTTCACATGGAATTGAAAGTGGGGACATTGGGTGGGGGTATTTGAAACTGTAGCTTGTGTGAAAAACACCACTTTGGATTGAACATGAGGGCTCAGGTAGGGTCAAGGCCACTGTTACAACAGCATGCACCATTTGTGCCAAATTATGCTTGGCTGTCTTGAAAATCTGGTTTTCATGGAATTTTCACACCTTGTTCACTAGTTACGTAATAGATATGGTGGACAATTATTGTAAACACAACTTTCCCTACGTTTTTGACAGGATTTCCTTCAAACATTCACAGATGACCAACCTTGACATGTAGATGTGCATAATGGGAAGAATTTGCCCTGCACTAATTTGTTCTAGAATTATGGACCTTAATTTGTACTTTAATGCACTTATATAACTATGTAATATATAGTGATATATAGTGAACGAGTTCTTGCGGATTTAGTGGAAATAATTTCTGGGGCGCATTCTCACTCTGTTATATTATCACAGTCATTTTCCTGTACACATTTACAATGTAGCATGCATTCAAACTGTGCAATAATACCGATGACCTTTAAGAAGGCAATATCAATTCGCCTTATTTGATTTTCTTAAGGAACATTAGCTAGTATATGTAGTTTAATTATTGCCCTACACATGTTTAAAATTTAATTTTTTATAATATTATTTAGTCTTTTATCAGGTAATTGAACATTTTGATGATTTATATTGCAGGTTATAAAAGCAGTTGCTGCACCTCATCAATGGTACAGAATAAGCGTTACTGAACATGGTGAATTTATTTGTCCTTATACTTAACATACATGTAGCAAAAGGAATAGAAATATACCACACAAACACATCAGTCGTGAAGAAATGGAAACTAAAATAGATGCCTTCGATATGCTTAGAGTGCCTTCTACTGCATGTCACTCAGAACTTGCGGAGTTGTAGTCTGTTGGTTTGACCATGACCCACTGTTGGAATTATGCTAGTTATGAATATTCCTCGCCTGAATCATGGTTGTCTAGGAACTTGACAAACCACTAATCAATTTATGTGTTGGCAAACTAGAGGTGCTGTTGCAATCAACATCACATGGTGTAGTGAAGAGCAGAAGAACCTTAAGGCAAACATTTGAATTAACCATAGAGTGACTCGGAGACTTGTGACTGTTATCAGTGTCAGGGATATAATATGCGTCCATAGACACTCAAGATGTTTGAGAAACATCTATAGTTTGAGAAACATCTATAGACACATCATAGAAACACCATAGACACATTGATCAGTATTGAGATATGTACAAAAATAACTTCAACAGGCAAAAATAATGACTAATTCTAGGTTCCTAGATCTATGTCAAATTAAAAAAACAATCAAGTACAGTAATAGGGGGCTTCATTTTACATTCATTTGGATATTTGTGATTCTTTGATGAGTGTTTGTTTTGATGAATCAAAAATAGAGTTTGGATATTCATTTTTGGTCCTTATGAAAGTGACAGTGTTTACCTTACAGAACTTTATATTCAACCAACCAAGAAACGAATTATTCAACTTGATCCGATTGAAATTTATTGGACCTAACATACAGTCAGTCTTCCTAAAGACCTGGTGTTTAGAAATCGCAAATAACAGCAATAACATTCTTTTCATAGTTCTAATAATGCCATTATGGCCGATTGTGATTCTGGGGAATGGAAATTTGATATTTGTTGATTCAAGCAAAACTGCTTTTTACTTTTTGTTGAGAACCATTTCACTTGTTTTATTTTTATCAGCGTTAATGAACATGAACCATAATCAACTGGTCCAGCCAGCTTGCTTTCGTATTTTGAAAATGGTGGAACATGGACATAAGCCTGGTACCGTACCTACATTTGCAGACTAAGGGTTATTTTGATTGAAAACCTAGATCACTAGGCTGAATCTTATGTCAACGTTATCAATGCAAGCTTTTTATGCCCCGGAAGGGTGGAATATTAAAATTAAACTGTCCGTCCGCTTGTTTGTGCATTCAGTTTAAAACTTTTTATTAAAGTTTTATAGTTCATGTACATTGTACTTTCAATGCTATTGGATTTAAACTTGATACACATATTTATTGTCATTAGTAAACTCCACTAGACAAAGTTCTGGGATATCTTTCGGATTATTATGCCCCCCATCTTTGATGAGGAAGTATATTACTTTGCACATGTCAGTCTGTCTGTTGGTTAGTTGACGAAATGGTTTCCGTTTGATAACTCAAGAACGATTTTCCTAGGATCTTCAAACTTTACATGGTGGTTGATCATCTACAGTAGATGACCCCGATTGATTTTGCGGTCAGTATGTCAAAGGACAATGCCACAGTGACCTTCACCATTTCTGACTATTTGGCTGTCATGGGGGCATACATGTTTTACAAACATCTCTTGTTTTGTAAGGAGTTATGACCCTTTTTAACTTAAGATATTTTTGGTTAAATTTTTTAATTAAGGTCAATATTTTTTACCCTTAATGCTATTGCACAGTGACTTGGTAGTCATACTAAACATTAGGGAGGTTCCTTAAGTCAACGTGTAACGTGTACGTGAATACTACTTTTGAGCATTTCGTCATCCAGGTATGTGTAGTTTCTACAAGTAACTGACGTATGACAGACGAAAATATAGTGTGTACATTGTACTATGTCACACTGGTATGCATATGCACGGTAACCCCAAATATCTGCAAACGCTACGCTGGCCAGGGGCGAAGCTAGAGGTATTTGAATGTGTACGCAAGAAGGCTAGGGGGTCTGGGGGCATGCTCCCCCTGAACAATTTTGTTTGCTAGAACGTCTCTGGTGCGTCCTGGGGTGTTTTTTGCATCATCTTTAACATTATTTTTACTGATAAAACCAGGTTTTGTGTATAGAGCTTTTTAAAAGTGTTTCAAAGAAATGCTGAAAATACAAAAGGATTGCCCCCCTTAGGGCTTAGGCATCAGTTTTTATTAGCTCACCTGTCACAAAGCGGCAAGGTGAGCTTTTGTGATTGTTTTTTGTCCGTCGTCTGTCAGTCTGTTAGACTTTTCACCGTTAACACTCTTGCAGTTTCAATTTTACTTGGATCTTCATAAAACTTGGTCAGTAGTTGTACCTCAATGAACTATAGGTCAAGATCGAAGTTGGGTCATGTGGGGTCAAAAACTAGGTCAAAAGGTCAAATATTAGGATAACTTTGTTAACACTCTGGAGGCCACATTTTTGCTTTAATCTTCATGAAGTTTGGTCAAAATGTTTATCTTGGTAACCTTATCAAGTTTGAAGTTGGGTCATGTGGGGTCAAAAACTAGGTCAAAAGGTCAAATAATAGGAAAACCTTGTTAACACTCTGGCGGCCACATTTTTGCTTTAATCTTCATGAAGTTTGGTCAAAATGTTTATCTTAATGACCTTATGGTTAAGTTAGAAGTTGGTTCATGTGGGGTGAAAAACTAGGTCAAAAGGTCAAATAATAGGAAAACCTTGTTAACACTCTGGGGCCACATTTTTGCTTTGATCTTCACCAAACTTAGTCAGTAGTTGTATCTCAATGGAATCCAGGTCAAGTTTGAAGTTGGGTCATGTGGGGTCAAAAACTAGGTCAAAAGGTCAAATAATAGGATAACCTTATTAACACTCTTGAGGCCATATTTTTGCTTTAGTCTTCATCATCTTTGGTCAAAATGTTTAGCTTGATGACCTTAAGGTCACGTTTGAAGTTTGGCCATGTTTAGAAGGTGAGCGACCCAGGATCTATGATCCTCTTGTTTCATTTTTCAATCATTTAATTATTCACTTTTTGAGAAGCATGTGTACGCAGCTGCGTATTCTGCATACAGGTATCTACGAGCCTGCTGGCTAACTTTTATTTCAAGTTGGCTAATAGTAATACATCTAACTCATCTTGGCTACTTACTCCAGGTCTATTCAAAATTCAGAAACTATTAGCCTGCTAATGCTTGCATTACAGGCTAAAAAGTCAAATACCTGCAAAAGCTGGCTGTCATTTATATCAACTTGGCTAATTACCGGTACTCCACAGGCCTATTCCAAATTCAGAAAATGTTAGCCGGCTAACGCTTGCAGTACAGGCTACATGTAAATAGTCAAATACTGGAAATGCTATGCTGGCTATCATTTGTTTCAAGCTAGCTAATTACTCAACTTGCACATTCAAAATTCTGAAAATGATAAGCCGGCTAACACTTGCAGTTCATGCTAAATATTCAAATATCTGCAAAAACTGCGCTGGCTAATTACTCAACAGGCCTTCTCCAAATTCAGTAATGTTAAGTTGGCTAACGCTTGCAGTACAGGCTAAATAATCAAATATCTGCAACGCTACACTGGCTAACTTTTATTTCAAATTGGCTAATAGTAATACATCTAACTCATGATGAATCCCAAATTCAGAAAATATTAGCCGGCTAATGCTTGCAGTACAGGCTAAACTGTCAAATACCTGCAAAAGCTACTCTGGCTGACACTTACTTAATTCATCTTGGCTGCTTACTCCACAGGCCTTTTCAAAATTCAGAAAATATTAGCTGGCTAACGCTTGAAGTACATACTAAATAGTCAAATATCTGCAAACGCTACACTGGCTTACACTTATTTCATCTTGGCTACTCCACAGGCCAATTCAAAATTCAGAAAGTGCTATGCCGGCTAACGCTTGCAGTACAGGCTAAAAAGGTCAAATGCTGGAAACGCTACGCTGGCTAACATTTGTTTCAATTTGGCTAATTACTCAACTAACACGTCCCAAATTCCGAAAATGTTAAGCCGGCTAACACTTGCAGTACAGGCTAACTAGTCAAATACTGCAAACGCTACGCTGGCTAACATTTGTTTCAAGCTGGCTTGTTACCGGCTAACGACGAAATCTGTAGAATTGTAAACAATTATTAATCTATCGATTTTATTGATCAAATGTTAGCTGGCTTAACAAATGAATTGTGTTTGGTTTTGCTTGTTTCAAGCACCTTGTTGAACAGGCTGAATAAGGAAAGGCCAGCAAATGTTAGCCGGCTTTTAGTAAAATCTGCAGAACTGTAAATAATGCATTAATTTATTGATTTTATTGATGAAATGTTAGCTGGCTTAACAATTCAATTGTGTTTGATTTATTTATTCCAAGCACTTACTGAACAAACTGAATAGGGATAGGCCAGTAAATGTTAGCCAGCTTAACAAATAAATCTGTATAATTGTAAAATATGTATTAAATTATCAATTTTATTGATGAAATGTTTGCTGGCTTTACTAATAAATTGTGTTTAGTTTTTATGTTTCAAGTACTTGCTGAACATGCTAAATAGTTTCAGCCAGCAAATGTTAAGCCGGCTTAACAAATAAATCTGTATAATTGTAAAATATGTATTAAATGATCAATTTTATTGATGAAATGTTAGCCGGCTTAACAAATAAATTGTGTTTAGTTTTTATGTTTCAAGTACTTGCAGAACAGGCTGAATAGTTTCAGCCAGCAAATGTTAAGCCGGCTTAACAAATAAATCTTGAGAATTGTAAAATATGTATTAAATGATCAATTTTATTGATGAAATGTTAGCCGGCTTAACAAATAAATTTTGTTTAGTTTTTATGTTTCAAGCACTTGCTGAACGGGCTAAATAGTTTCAGCCAGCAAATGTTAAGCCGGCTTAACAAATAAATCTGTCGAATTGTAAAATATGTATTAAATTATCGATTTTATTGATGAAATGTTAGCCGGCTTAACAAATAAATTGTGTTTAGTGTTTATGTTTCAAGTACTTGCTGAACAGGCTGAATAGTTTCAGCCAGCAAATGTTAAGCCGGCTTAACAAATAAATCTGTATACTTGTAAAATATGTATTAATTGATAAATTTTATTGATGAAATGTTAGCCGGCTTAACAAAAAAATTTTGTTTAGTTTTTATGTTTCAAGTACTTGCTGAACAGGCTGAATATTTTCAGCCAGCAAATGTTAAGCCGGCTTAACAAATAAATCTGTATAATTGTAAAATATGTATTAATTGATAAATTTTATTGATGAAATGTTAGCCGGCTTAACAAATAAATTGTGTTTAGTTTTTATGTTTCAAGTACTTGCTGAACAGGCTGAATATTTTCAGCCAGCAAATGTTAAGCCGGCTTAACAAATAAATCTGTATAATTGTAAAATATGTATTAAATTATCGATTTTATTGATGAAATGTTAGCCGGCTTAACAAATAAATTGTGTTTAGTTTTTATGTTTCAAGTACTTGCTGAACGGGCTAAATAGTTTCAGCCAGCAAATGTTAAGCCGGCTTAACAAATAAATCTGTCGAATTGTAAAATATGTATTAAATTATCGATTTTATTGATGAAATGTTAGCCGGCTTAACAAATAAATTGTGTTTAGTGTTTATGTTTCAAGTACTTGCTGAACAGGCTGAATAGTTTCAGCCAGCAAATGTTAAGCCGGCTTAACAAATAAATCTGTATACTTGTAAAATATGTATTAATTGATAAATTTTATTGATGAAATGTTAGCCGGCTTAACAAATAAATTTTGTTTAGTTTTTATGTTTCAAGTACTTGCTGAACAGGCTGAATAGTTTCAGCTAGCAAATGTTAAGCCGGCTTAACAAATAAATCTGTAGAATTGTAAAATATGTATTAAATTATCAATTTTATTGATGAAATGTTAGCCGGCTTAACAAATAAATTTTGTTTATTTTTTATGTTTCAAGTACTTGCTGAACAGGCTAAATAGTTTCAGCCAGCAAATGTTAAGCCGGCTTAACAAATAAATCTGTAGAATTGTAAAATATGTATTAAATTATCGGTTTTATTGATTATTTGGTTTCAATGTTTTCATTTTATTACAAAAAAGTGAAAATAATTATGACTTTGTTATTTTTTTCTTACTGAAAATTCTCAGAATATAGAAAAATGGCACTAAAATCACCACCTTATTTTGCCATTTTTGGTCATTCATTTGGGAATGAGTGGACATTCCCTTTTTAAAATGGACTGCCTTATGTACATTTTGTAGATAAAGTAAATCAAGACAAACTCAAGGATTGTTCAACGTTTCGACTATATTGTCTTCATCAGGAATAATAAAAATAAACAACTAAGAAATAAACAACGTCATGGGGTATAACGTCATAAAAGATGACGTTACGTTTGGCGTAAAAAACGTTACAAACGTTTTGACGTAAAAAATGAAGTCAATAGATACAGGATCAAAAAGATTCAAAATCACTGTGAAAAATGTTAATAAGACAAATTAAGACAAAAACTTATACGTATTAATCTCTCTCGACACCTCATTTCTGATTTTTTCCATCGTCACGAGGGTATAAGAGAAAGGAAGCCAGCTTTCCTTTGATGCAGAGCGTATAGCAAGGGAATTTCTGGTACCATTAATAGTATTTTGTCTTGACGCGCCCTGGGATCGAACCCGGGACCTCCCTTTTGAATATCTCCAATATCTCAACTAACTATAATTGTCATAATTGGAACCAAACACAGACTAGCAGAAAGTAAGGGCGGTAATTGTGTTAACAAAAACAATACTTCCTGTACGAGTTACAACCCCCAATCATCTTGTAACTATGGTACATTTTAGGGAAACGCAATAAAATAAGTTGTTTTAGATACTCTTTTGAGTTCTACTAGTGATCAGTATATCAGTCATACAACGACTACCCATTCACATTAACCTTGCACCGAACAAACCAGCAGTGTGACTATGCTGGGGAAATGCAGTTTACGCCAGCTACGATTTCAACGACTTTGGTACTTTGCAGCCTTAGATCGAACCCAGGATCTGTCACACTAGCTCTGCAACTTGGCTATTAAGAATTGAGTTGACCACAGATGGTTGAATGGAGAAACTCGGGTCACTGTCCGGTGAGAACAATAATACAAGCGAGGTGATATCGTTTGGTTGGCGAGCTTTAGCGAGTGTTCTCAGGCTACAAGCAGCCCATTGACCATCCTCATACATCAGTGGTTTGTCAAGTTCCCAGACTATAACAGGTGAAGAATACTCGGGTGAACGAGAATGCCTATTGACCTGAGAACATTATGTTCTCATATGGCAGTTGCCTGATAAAAGTCATTTCATACCTAAATGTTACTTAGCAGGATTCATTCAGCACCGAGGGGACTTCTAAGGTTGCCTGATAAATGTTAGTTTTCTACTCAGTTAGACTTCATGCGTAAATTTCATATAAGCTGACGTTAAATTGTAACCAAAATTGATGTTTTTCAAACCTTGTAGAAGCCATTGAATTTCAAGCGTGAACAACTAAATATCAAGCATTTGCATCAAACAGATATTCCAAGCACACAAGTCAATGTTCTAGTAATTGCCTAGTCTGGTTCCCGTCCTAAATCCTACATTACAATAGTTTTATTGCGAAAATGGTAAATATCTGGAACCAGACTAGTAAATGCCTCACAGATTATTATGGTTCACTGCACAGAATATTTAGTAGACGTTACATTTAATGTCTGGTAGACGCAATTCTATGGTACTTCGTGATTGTCTTAAGTTGTCGAGACGGCGTGGTCGTGCTATCATGTAAAATATGGAGTTGATATGAATACGAGTTAGCACTGTCTTATTAAAGGTCCTGTCTCGCGTATTGGCGTATGGCAAAAATAAAATAAAATTGTCAAATATTCGCGTTATTTTGGTATAGTTGCCTGTATTTTCCATAAATAAGCGCGCTGACATTTAACATAACTTGCGAAACATCGGTGTTTTGTAGTCATGTAGTATTATTACATCCACAATTCTATAGGGTACTAGTATTTATACCTATAGAACCAAAACTGATATCACTGAAAATTGTTCGATATTCCTGATCATCGATATTTGCTGTAGACACACCAGGAGAAAAAATAGCCTCATAGGGTGATTCTAACGCAGGTATCCTTATGTAGCCCAATGGATAAACTTTGAAGTTCATAGAAAAATAATCGTTAAAGTAATACATCATTGTTACAGTAATGAAAGACACATTGTGCCATACATCGGTTAACCTAATTAAATCTATACGCTCGAAATAATTCAAATATATATGACATCGGAACGCACATGCATGCGTCATGCAGCCAATACGTCCGGCTAAAAAAAAAATCCGAAATTAATCAACATTAAAGACACGTGACCTGTATCCATAATTATAATTTTTCTGCCACGCGTTAAAAATCAAATAATTAATCGATGTACATTGTATTAATATGGAGTTGAATAGTCTTATATAAACCGAATATGAAAATAACTGATCTATAGAGTCAGCGTGAGGGAACAATCTAAAGGACATCAATAGTAACCCTCGTGGAATCCAGCAATGGCGAACAATGTCACCCTATCTGAGGATTTAATTAGATTCACTTTATTGACACAGCGAACGTTCATATTAGACACTATGTGTTTAATCAACTAGTTCAGGCTAATGAAGTGGGTTTGGATTAGGCCGTCAATTTGCATCTATAATTATCGCTTAAAACAGTTTTATTGCCTCGGAATTTACTGCAAGAAAAATAGAATATTGAGTCATACATGTTATAAGCATTGGTTTGTTAAATGCCATTTGATTGTTACATCGTTTCTTACTATTCTTTTTCATCGAGAATGACGCATTTTCAGTCATGTACTGTATAGAAACAGTTTCTAATTAGGTTTCCAAATTTTAATTATCAAACAGTATCACCGTTCTCCCCTTTAGCCACTGACACTTTCTTCAAATGTGGAGGGAAATACCATGTCGAACAAAACACTCCCAACCTAGAACTCGAACCAAAATTCTCCGGCGTGACCGTCTTGACTTTCCTTCCATATAATAGATTTAAGCCTACACGGTTTATGCCATGCTCGCAATATTTGGTTGTAGTTCTGTACAGGAAGGTCATTTGTTAGATATTACCCGTATTTTACATAGAGGATCTTGCATGAGTGCTCATTACATACGTGTTTTATTAAACGAGTGGACAAAATGATATGACACGAGGCTTTGCCGAGTGTCATATTGTTTTTGTCGACGAGTTTAATAAAACGCGTATGTAAAGAGCACGAATGTAAGATTCTATTTATCACATAACCTTAGAAAACGCTCATTATTGTTCAAAAGGATGATGTACGCTGCATAAGTTTCAGCCAAAATTCAGCGGTACAATTAGCGCGACGTCATGGCGACGTTGATATTATCCTGACGTCATTGACGGATCAATGCATGGATTGGCTAACGTCACGTCAAGCTCATTTACATATTTATTGCACAGTCTGGGAGTGCCGAACGACATTTACGGCACGGCTTTACGGCACTCCTGGACTGCAGGTTATGTGATTAAAAGGGTAATTTTGGTCCGGAGAACCCTCAATACTCGTTTTGTTCGATCAGTCCGATTTTTAGGAAAAAAATTGGAATTAGCATGCACTGTCAGACAACAACATTCGACAACCTTCGCATAAAGTACAGTAGGAAAAAGAACTGACTGATACATGTGACATGGGGAACTGATTTTGTTTAGGAAAAACACATTTTCTTTAGAGAAAAAGTCTTATAAAGCCTCTGCTTGATTATAAGGGGAAAATCCTGTGATGTTATAAAGTTTAAACAGAAAAGATGCTCATTATCCTGTCTTCATGTTAAACTATATGTATCGCGATACGCCTTGTATCATATACTCCGTACCGTGATACGTATCGTATCGCAAGGTGAGCGTATCGTTACACCCCTAATTCATGCCAATTCAATATTCACGTCAATTTAAAGACAGATGAATCACATTTTCTCTACGGAATGTAAGATCAGACGCAGTTTAATCAAATTATATAAACAACACTTTCATAATTCACAAATCACTCCTCTCTCTCATGATAAGTTTTAGTTCAAATCAGAGCGATGTGTTGATTTGTTCGAGTCGACTAGACTCTCTGTCGCGTATAGCGTAACTTCACCCGAAACGACGAAACACGGGTCGAGTTCCAGGGCTTGACTTGATGGAATATACTATTTTTTGGATATCGAAAATGCATTTTCAAAAACTCATTGACGTAACGGATATTTTTAAAGTAATTTAACCATAAAAAATATTTCATTTTTAACAGCCTACGCGATTTGAAAAATGGATGTAATTTTCGAGTATTTGATGCATTCTTTATTATAAAATTGGTTGAAATGTGTCTCATACATGTACTCAAACGTAATTAGATTGTACTCACAATACGATAAATTGGATCCCTTATTTATGTATTGACTGTGGTAACATATGTTACCATTTGCAAAAATATGTAAACATAATGCATGAATGGCCAATCTCGTTCATAATGGTTGAAACAATACTGTGTATTGATTCTATACATTATTGTTCGTTCATTGTAATCGAAGATGGCCATATCTCGTCTCCATTTTGTGGGTATGTTACATTATAATGATTGTCTTTGTGAGTACGGAGGTAGCTGATAAGACAAATCCTGGCACGGAAACTGGAACACACAACTGCATTCGGGAGATCTCCGACCTTCTGGCCCACCAGTAGAGGGGGTTCATAATTTGTGTGCGGCTCGCTTTTAGAGGACATATCATATACATTTGTACATTAGTAAATGTGTCTGTGTCTTCCCTTGATCGAATCGTTAGTGAACGGAGAAAATGCTAGTGCACATTGGATGCACGCTAAGTAGAGTAAACATGGCTGAAGAGAATATTATAAAACATATAGTAGCATACGCGTATGAAGTATCACTGTACGTCATGACGACATAATTCGAAATCATGTATGCACGAATATTGCTCTGTGTGAGTTTAGTCCATTGTAGTATGTGATTAATGCAGATTGCAAATATTGCAAAGGTCATGTCATGCCAGCCAGACTTTCCTTACAAGTACCCATGCAACAATAGCCCTTCTTCTAGTAACAGTCGTTCCCGATTCCGCACTGTCCCAACAAGTTCTCCAATCTGGTACTTTTCTGATACAATAGGACTACTTCCGGTCATGGTTGACTATTATAATATAACTTCTCTAACGCTCATCCATAAATTATAAAAGGGAAAATACGTATTCAATGAAAATGCACTAAAGGAGTTGAAACTTTGGCATAATACCAAGAATAGTAGAAAAGAGACATGGTCACTACGATCACTTACAGCGTTAACAAGGGGAAGTGCATAGTATGGGCAAAGATATAAGTGAATGTCAATACATAGCCTGGTTTCAGTTCCTGTAATTTAATTGTCTTCGTCAATATACACTAAAGTCTTATAATATACTTTACTGGCAATCCTTAATGAAAGACATTTTACAAGTAAAGCTTGGTGTGGGTAAGGCTTAAAATGATAAAATTATAACTATAAATAACCTAATGCTAAGTGTTTATTGTCTCAAGTGGTTCATATGTGCCACGTATCATAATCTCCTAACCATTTGGGGCGATAATTTAGTTCCTTCTCTTATAAAGTTAATTTTTGTGAAAATCAAAGCCCTTTGGGGCGCGTACTCATTTAACACATCTGACGGATTGTCAAAAAGATTTAAGCCAGTCCTACTATATAGGAGAGATCATGTTTGTATACAAAGGTATTTGTATCACCAGCTATAGGTGTAATATTATGTTATGTATGTTTATGTACTTATGTCAGATTCTCAGTCAGCTATACTATTATTCCGTTTCGATACAAACAGGATTATCTCTGTTTTGTCAGCGTTAATTTTAAACAAAGTTGTCATTATCCAGTGCAAGATATCATTCAAACTATGCTTCGATTCACATCAGTGGCCCATCACGTGAGAAGCGATCTTTATTGGTTTGAATGCCATATACGACAAGAAGCCATCAGCGTAGAAATGATGTTGCAGTTGATGCTTTCTCAGCAGATTGTGTCCACTGTTTTATAGCTAAGTTTACTAGTAAACCACTGTCACACAGACACCACGTCCATTCTATGTCATTAACTGACAAATGTATGAGCGAGCGTATGGTCGCACGTTTCTCGATTATTTGCGACCGGGAAATATATTTACGACGTGTTTTCAATACGAAATGTCGGAGTTAATGACAATTTTATTACATATCTCATTCATAGCACTGTAAACTTGTCAACGACCGTATGTACGAGTATAGCAATGACTTATGGTACGAATATTGAGAAGAACTTGGCATTCGATCATAAAATGTGATACATGTAAACTATATTTTCATTGCGCCCTGGATATTATAGAAAGGTAACGACCGAGTGCAAGACGTGGAATATTAAATATATTCCAAAAACGTTCAAATATCACTGTGGGCGGCAAGTTAGTCGAATGGACAAACGTTTTTGACTAATAATTAAAGGCCCCTGTAGTGGTGCTGTTATCAGATAAGTTAAAGATCCAAAGCGTCAATTCAAAAAGAGCTAATGTATATCTCGGAGTTGAAAGTCATTGACCATTTTCTCAATCATGCAACAACAACAACAACAACAACAACAACAACAGCAACAGCAACAGCAACAGCAACAGCAACAGCAACAGCAACAGCAGCAGCAGCAGCAGCAACAGCAACAGCAACAGCAACAGCAACAACAACAACAACAACAACAACAACAACAACAACAACAACAACAACAACAACGACAACAACAACAACACCACCACCACCACCACCACCAACAAAAACATGTTTTTTGTCAATTTGCTCGGCAACAAAAGCGACCACAAAAGCAAAATATATTAAATGAATGGATTTTCCTAATGTCTTTTTTCGAATAACTACTACACAACGTTTTGCTTCATTAACATGTTAGGATGACATCAATCGTGTCCTGAGAGTTTAATCAACATGCGTTATTGGAATCCAGTGAGCTGAGAGCAATATATAATGTAAAGTACAATAAAGTGTACAATTTCTTTCTACGCACTTCATTTTATTTTCCGACTCACATCCCGAAATATCAATCATTGCCGAGTGTCGAGTGTCCTATGAGTACCATTTAAACCTACGACTTGTACCACTTGGCCGTAGCACGTCTTCATCGTCGATGATCTTACGGGAGTCGTACGAGCTGTGATCAGGCGCTACAAGTGTACTATTCTAAATATTGTGGAATCGTACGAGTTGTTAAAATCTTACGGCCATTGTACGAGTTTTGTTACACATGCAGTAGCAGATAGACACACCGAAACAATTGTTGAAGCAATGGCATGAATTCTTAATACTTGCAATATTAGAATAGATCTAACAAAATTGTATTCGAACCTTCGACCTACTTTTTATAAGCCTGACGTCCGTTTCATGTCCAAACATGGTGTTGGTATGTCTAAACATTGTCTTATTTCAAGTGTGTTAAACACGAAAGTGTTATCATGTCCAACTAAGGTGTTAGTATGTCTTAAAATTGTCTTATTTAAAGTATGTTTAACACAAAAGTGTTGGTACGTCTAAACATTGTGTGATTAAAAGTATGTTATCATGCTCAAATACGATATCATAGAAACTTCATAATTATGTTGACACGTCAACACGAGTTGTAGTGTAATCAAAAGGAAATAAACCAACACGAAACAAATATGGCATTCCATATCTGTCATTTGGTGTGCACATCGTTGCAGTGTATTGATACGACAGACGGAATTGAAATTCTCAATCTCATGAAACTCTCTATTCTGCCGTCTCTTACAATCACCTTCGTCATAACTACTGTTGCATATCTGATATTAGCTATTGCATGAGTCTATTCACCAATGAGATGAAGCTAATAGAATAACAAATTACATTTAGAAAGTGTTACACAATTGAAAAGGACTCGATGATATTCAATGTATTTGCTCAATAATCAGTCCCAAATTTCGAAATATTTACTTATATTACATCATGTATCATATATTTGCTTGCACATAGATGGGTAAACAGTTAGCTAAACACATGAGGATAGGTTATTGAAGTTAAATGGTGAGGCAAGCAGTTTAAAATTAACATGTGGAAAGAACACCCTTGCACTTTGACGTACTAAATTGACTTCCGGTGTAATATTAATTTGCGCATGTAACATGCCTGCTGACAGTATATAAATGATATCCAAAAAAACTGGGTTATAAATAGAAACAATTTGCAGTAACATGTTTTAGTTCACAAAATTATTTTTTCACAAGTTAGGACTAAAATTTTATGAGAAATTCATAATCTACAATTTTTTTAAAGTATAGACAATACGTCGCTTGGTTTCCACAATGCACCAAGCGCAATGTTTACAGTTTTGGGAAAAGCAATTCAAAGTTTTAAGTACCAAAAACGTTCAAACCGATTGGTCAATAGAGATTAAACATCAGAAAGTGTTTAATCCCATCACGATTATGTAAAATTTGCAAGAGAATAGATGATATAGACACTTATTTTGGAAAAAAACGATTAAGAAAATATGGATGAAAATGAATATTAAAGTATATAAAGTTGGTTCTTAGATGCAATTTCGTTAATTAGCTCTACCTAATTGTTTCCTCGTGGAATGATTGTAAATAGAGTAAATCACATTTCCACAAAATCTCATTTATAAATCGTTGAAAGCACTTTAGATAATAACATAGGGCACCAATGATATTGCAAGATTTACGTCATATGACCGGAACAAGGAAACATTTAGGGCATTGTAAAAGAGCTCGACGAGACGAAATAATTATATAGTTAAAATTGACTTAAACAAAATTGGCTAAAATTAACACAATGTGTAGTAGAAATCAAGCGACGAATGATGAAGGGCATTAAATTTAATGGTCTAAGTATTATGGGGAGCGATGGACTAGAAGTAGGGCGAGAGGTTCCGAGTTCGATCCCCGTCTGAGAAACTGCTTAATTTCTCTGAGCATAACGTACCCACAGTTCCCCATTCGACCAAGGTGTGGTTTGGTACCTGTGAGGACGGTGTATGAACACGTTCGATATTCCTAGGCGACATACCTCGATGTTGGCTGCACGCATATTTTATGATGTAAAATTTGCCATTTATTTTTCATAATTATTGTTATACAACCAATCATGGTTTCTATTGTTTAAAATTCAACTTTCAAATAATATTGCTCAATCTCTGAACACATGTCAATTTTGAGGTCTTAAGTTTAATACCTTGTTTCCTGAGATGTTATCAATTTCCTATCAAGCCATATCTTTCAAACCATGTTGCAAACTTTCTTTTATTAATTTTACACCTATTGTTTAATTGTCAAAGATTGAAGTCTTAAAATAATTATGTTTGACTGTTTTATTATCAAGTGTTAAAAGCCACTTCCTTTGAGATCAATTGCTCTAGGTGTCATTGTCTGCAGACTTGGTATATAAGTCAAGGAAATCTTATTAAGTATAACTAGTAATTTTAGGCGTTAGGTTGTGTTAGTTAGGAGTACCTAGCTAGCACATAAGTAGGACTAAATATGGAGTACCATACTAAATAGTAACTTGAGTTCAAGTTAAAATATGATTATTGGATTACCAATTGATTAATAAGTTTGTGAGAACTAAACTTTGTGACACTATGCATTATTATAAACTTTGTGAAATATACATTTGTTGAACTAAATTAAAAATATCTAAACCTGACAAAGTTAGTTTTACATCAACGGTTGGACACTTATATCTATCAATATCAACGTTTGGAAACTTATACCAACGTCAGCAGCAGCAGCAGCACCCGGTGAGCGTGGCTTACATTACGCGCCACCACATAGTCAACACAAGAACACACCGCAAACCGCTTCATTATAGTTGGTGTGAGAACATCCGGGATACGACACTTTTTAGCTGTCGTAGCTTTCTCGGTACCTTGGATCCTCTGGACAGCAAGCGAGTATTCCCCATACTTATGAAGACGTGCAGTGAACACCGAATAATGCCTAAAGCGTCAAGATGGAGTCCGTCAGACCATAACAGGCAACAAACGGCAAGTTCCAAGTTTGCAGTCAACCAAGAAGTTCAGAGGAAATAAATAGTGAAGTGTGGACAGTTGTAAAGTGACAGCATTTGACTATGCGCCGGATGTCTTACTGTTTTGTATACTTTGTGTGTGCCTTTCATAGTTATTAACTTTTAAAACTTCAGCATTTATATTTCATCAAGAAGATATGCTTCCTAATATGACTATGTGCTTATTGCATTCTTTATGATAAGTTCACTAGGAATAATTTGAATGTTGCGATATTATTGAACTTATGAATTTACATGCAAATTTAACATAATTATCAAGTGATTTAAATATCCTTAATAATTGTTCTATTCTTTTACTTTCGAGGTCGAAAGTTAATTAAGTTGGGGAGAACTTTTATGATGTAAAATTTGCCATTTATTTTTCATAATTATTGTTATACAACCAATCATGGTTTCTATTGTTTAAAATTCAACTTTCAAATAATATTGCTCAATCTCTGAACACATGTCAATTTTGAGGTCTTAAGTTTAATACCTTGTTTCCTGAGATGTTATCAATTTCCTATCAAGCCATATCTTTCAAACCATGTTGCAAACTTTCTTTTATTAATTTTACACCTATTGTTTAATTGTCAAAGATTGAAGTCTTAAAATAATTATGTTTGACTGTTTTATTATCAAGTGTTAAAAGCCACTTCCTTTGAGATCAATTGCTCTAGGTGTCATTGTCTGCAGACTTGGTATATAAGTCAAGGAAATCTTATTAAGTATAACTAGTAATTTTAGGCGTTAGGTTGTGTTAGTTAGGAGTACCTAGCTAGCACATAAGTAGGACTAAATATGGAGTACCATACTAAATAGTAACTTGAGTTCAAGTTAAAATATGATTATTGGATTACCAATTGATTAATTAGTTTGTGAGAACTAAACTTTGTGACACTATGCATTATTATAAACTTTGTGAAATATACATTTGTTGAACTAAATTAAAAATATCTAAACCTGACAAAGTTAGTTTTACATCAACGGTTGGACACTTATATCTATCAATATCAACGTTTGGAAACTTATACCAACGTCAGCAGCAGCAGCAGCACCCGGTGAGCGTGGCTTACATTACGCACCACCACATATTCAACACAAGAACACACCGCAAACCGCTTCATTATAGTTGGTGTGAGAACATCCGGGATACGACACTTTTTAGCTGTCGTAGCTTTCTCGGTACCTTGGATCCTCTGGACAGCAAGCGAGTATTCCCCATACTTATGAAGACGTGCAGTGAACACCGAATAATGCCTAAAGCGTCAAGATGGAGTCCGTCAGACCATAACAGGCAACAAACGGCAAGTTCCAAGTTTGCAGTCAACCAAGAAGTTCAGAGGAAATAAATAGTGAAGTGTGGACAGTGGTAAAGTGACAGCATTTGACTATGCGCCGGATGTCTTACTGTTTTGTATACTTTGTGTGTGCCTTTCATAGTTATTAACTTTTAAAACTTCAGCATTTATATTTCATCAAGAAGATATGCTTCCTAATATGACTATGTGCTTATTGCATTCTTTATGATAAGTTCACTAGGAATAATTTGAATGTTGCGATATTATTGAACTTATGAATTTACATGCAAATTTAACATAATTATCAAGTGATTTAAATATCCTTAATAATTGTTCTATTCTTTTACTTTCGAGGTCGAAAGTTAATTAAGTTGGGGAGAACTTTTATGATGTAAAATTTGCCATTTATTTTTCATAATTATTGTTATACAACCAATCATGGTTTCTATTGTTTAAAATTCAACTTTCAAATAATATTGCTCAATCTCTGAACACATGTCAATTTTGAGGTCTTAAGTTTAATACCTTGTTTCCTGAGATGTTATCAATTTCCTATCAAGCCATATCTTTCAAACCATGTTGCAAACTTTCTTTTATTAATTTTACACCTATTGTTTAATTGTCAAAGATTGAAGTCTTAAAATAATTATGTTTGACTGTTTTATTATCAAGTGTTAAAAGCCACTTCCTTTGAGATCAATTGCTCTAGGTGTCATTGTCTGCAGACTTGGTATATAAGTCAAGGAAATCTTATTAAGTATAACTAGTAATTTTAGGCGTTAGGTTGTGTTAGTTAGGAGTACCTAGCTAGCACATAAGTAGGACTAAATATGGAGTACCATACTAAATAGTAACTTGAGTTCAAGTTAAAATATGATTATTGGATTACCAATTGATTAATAAGTTTGTGAGAACTAAACTTTGTGACACTATGCATTATTATAAACTTTGTGAAATATACATTTGTTGAACTAAATTAAAAATATCTAAACCTGACAAAGTTAGTTTTACATCAACGGTTGGACACTTATATCTATCAATATCAACGTTTGGAAACTTATACCAACGTCAGCAGCAGCAGCAGCACCCGGTGAGCGTGGCTTACATTACGCGCCACCACATAGTCAACACAAGAACACACCGCAAACCGCTTCATTATAGTTGGTGTGAGAACATCCGGGATACGACACTTTTTAGCTGTCGTAGCTTTCTCGGTACCTTGGATCCTCTGGACAGCAAGCGAGTATTCCCCATACTTATGAAGACGTGCAGTGAACACCGAATAATGCCTAAAGCGTCAAGATGGAGTCCGTCAGACCATAACAGGCAACAAACGGCAAGTTCCAAGTTTGCAGTCAACCAAGAAGTTCAGAGGAAATAAATAGTGAAGTGTGGACAGTGGTAAAGTGACAGCATTTGACTATGCGCCGGATGTCTTACTGTTTTGTATACTTTGTGTGTGCCTTTCATAGTTATTAACTTTTAAAACTTCAGCATTTATATTTCATCTAGAAGATATGCTTCCTAATATGACTATGTGCTTATTGCATTCTTTATGATAAGTTCACTAGGAATAATTTGAATGTTGCGATATTATTGAACTTATGAATTTACATGCAAATTTAACATAATTATCAAGTGATTTAAATATCCTTAATAATTGTTCTATTCTTTTACTTTCGAGGTCGAAAGTTAATTAAGTTGGGGAGAACTTTTATGATGTAAAATTTGCCATTTATTTTTCATAATTATTGTTATACAACCAATCATGGTTTCTATTGTTTAAAATTCAACTTTCAAATAATATTGCTCAATCTCTGAACACATGTCAATTTTGAGGTCTTAAGTTTAATACCTTGTTTCCTGAGATGTTATCAATTTCCTATCAAGCCATATCTTTCAAACCATGTTGCAAACTTTCTTTTATTAATTTTACACCTATTGTTTAATTGTCAAAGATTGAAGTCTTAAAATAATTATGTTTGACTGTTTTATTATCAAGTGTTAAAAGCCACTTCCTTTGAGATCAATTGCTCTAGGTGTCATTGTCTGCAGACTTGGTATATAAGTCAAGGAAATCTTATTAAGTATAACTAGTAATTTTAGGCGTTAGGTTGTGTTAGTTAGGAGTACCTAGCTAGCACATAAGTAGGACTAAATATGGAGTACCATACTAAATAGTAACTTGAGTTCAAGTTAAAATATGATTATTGGATTACCAATTGATTAATAAGTTTGTGAGAACTAAACTTTGTGACACTATGCATTATTATAAACTTTGTGAAATATACATTTGTTGAACTAAATTAAAAATATCTAAACCTGACAAAGTTAGTTTTACATCAACGGTTGGACACTTATATCTATCAATATCAACGTTTGGAAACTTATACCAACGTCAGCAGCAGCAGCAGCACCCGGTGAGCGTGGCTTACATTACGCACCACCACATAGTCAACACAAGAACACACCGCAAACCGCTTCATTATAGTTGGTGTGAGAACATCCGGGATACGACACTTTTTAGCTGTCGTAGCTTTCTCGGTACCTTGGATCCTCTGGACAGCAAGCGAGTATTCCCCATACTTATGAAGACGTGCAGTGAACACCGAATAATGCCTAAAGCGTCAAGATGGAGTCCGTCAGACCATAACAGGCAACAAACGGCAAGTTCCAAGTTTGCAGTCAACCAAGAAGTTCAGAGGAAATAAATAGTGAAGTGTGGACAGTGGTAAAGTGACAGCATTTGACTATGCGCCGGATGTCTTACTGTTTTGTATACTTTGTGTGTGCCTTTCATAATTATTAACTTTTAAAACTTCAGCATTTATATTTCATCAAGAAGATATGCTTCCTAATATGACTATGTGCTTATTGCATTCTTTATGATAAGTTCACTAGGAATAATTTGAATGTTGCGATATTATTGAACTTATGAATTTACATGCAAATTTAACATAATTATCAAGTGATTTAAATATCCTTAATAATTGTTCTATTCTTTTACTTTCGAGGTCGAAAGTTAATTAAGTTGGGGAGAACTTTTATGATGTAAAATTTGCCATTTATTTTTCATAATTATTGTTATACAACCAATCATGGTTTCTATTGTTTAAAATTCAACTTTCAAATAATATTGCTCAATCTCTGAACACATGTCAATTTTGAGGTCTTAAGTTTAATACCTTGTTTCCTGAGATGTTATCAATTTCCTATCAAGCCATATCTTTCAAACCATGTTGCAAACTTTCTTTTATTAATTTTACACCTATTGTTTAATTGTCAAAGATTGAAGTCTTAAAATAATTATGTTTGACTGTTTTATTATCAAGTGTTAAAAGCCACTTCCTTTGAGATCAATTGCTCTAGGTGTCATTGTCTGCAGACTTGGTATATAAGTCAAGGAAATCTTATTAAGTATAACTAGTAATTTTAGGCGTTAGGTTGTGTTAGTTAGGAGTACCTAGCTAGCACATAAGTAGGACTAAATATGGAGTACCATACTAAATAGTAACTTGAGTTCAAGTTAAAATATGATTATTGGATTACCAATTGATTAATAAGTTTGTGAGAACTAAACTTTGTGACACTATGCATTATTATAAACTTTGTGAAATATACATTTGTTGAACTAAATTAAAAATATCTAAACATGACAAAGTTAGTTTTACATCAACGGTTGGACACTTATATCTATCAATATCAACGTTTGGAAACTTATACCAACGTCAGCAGCAGCAGCAGCACCCGGTGAGCGTGGCTTACATTACGCGCCACCACATACATGTAGTCAACACAAGAACACACCGCAAACCGCTTCATTATACATACTAGGAAGAAAAATAGTCTCCCCAGGGTGACTCGAACGCAGGTTTCCATGGGTTGTCCAATGGCCTAGGTAAGTTAAATGTCAAACGGTGTCTGAACGGCTGAATTGCTGAAAGCAGTTCTCGAAAACTGCTAAATTAACATTTTTTTAACTTTTAACTTATCGTTTGTTGCGTTGGTGTGTGGTGTGTCACCAGTTAATGAACTTTGAAGTTCATAGAAAAATAATCGATAAAGTAATACATCATTGTTACAGTAATTAAAGACACATTGTGCCATACATCGGTTGACCTAATAAAATGCATACGCTCATACAAATTCAAATATATATGACATTGAACGCACATGCATGCGTCATGCAGCGAATACGGCCGGCTCAAATAAAATCCGAAATTAATCACCATTAATGACACGTGACCTGTATCCATAACAATAATGTTCCTGTCACGCGTTAAAAATCAAATAATTAATGGATGTATTAATATGGAGTTGAATAGTCTTATATAAACCGAATATGAAAATAACTGATCTATAGAGTCAGCGTGAGGGAACAATCTAAAGGACATCAATAGTAACCCTCGTGGAATCCAGTAATGGCGAACAATGTTACCCTATCTGGGGATTTAATTAGATTCACTTTATTGACACAGCGTACGTTCACTCCAGACAGTGTATGTATAATCAACTAGTTCTGGCTAATGAAGTGGGTTTGGATTAGGCCGTCAATTTGCATCTATAATTATCGCTTAAAACAGTTTTATTGCCTCGGCGTTTACTGCAAGAAAAATAGACCATTGGCATACATTTTATAAGCATTGATTTGTTCGATGGTATTTGCTTTAACATCGTTTCTAACTATTATTTTTCATCTAGAATGATGCCTTTTTCAGTCATGTGCGGCGACTGTTCCTAATAGGCTATAACCAAGTTTCCAAATTTTAATTATCAAACAGTACTTACGTGCTCTCCCTTAAGCCACTGACACTTCATTCAAAGGTCGAGGGAATTACCATTGCGAACAAACCCTCCCAACATAGAACTCGAACCAAAACCACCCGGCGTGACCGTCTTGTCATTTCCATGCATATGATAGATGACACATATTCAAGCCTACATGCGCTATGCTCGCAACATTTAATTGTAGTTCTTGTAAAAGGACTCCTTTTAATATATATGCGTTAAGGATAAGGTTCATATCTTATGTAACAAATGTGGGACTTATAACCGTATTTCAAGAAGGTTTACTTTGGTCGCGAGATGCCCCAATACTTGTTTTGCTCGATGGGTTGGATTTTTGTGAAAACAGTTGGGACATGGGAGCCACCTTGCACCATCAGGCAACAAAATTCGACAATCTTCGAACGGAGAACAGCGGAAATGGGCCTAAAACTGACCTCACTCGGACGTAGACCGTCCTCTTTCGGCCGAACAGCGCTTGGACCCGTTGCTTCCCTATAACGACCGGACGTTTGTCGTGTACATGCGCCCTGGGAACGCCACCGAGAATCGTTCTCGCGTCATGGTCGATTGATAGGGACTTGATCGGGTCTAAACAGGAGATGATCGGAGTCGATTCGGGACGACAATCTGGAAGCTCAAATAATTGATTAATCGGGTAACACTCTGGGCTGGTATTCTGAAAGCATCTTTAGGGAAAACTTATAAATCATATCAAACTTATTTGACTTAAGTTAAGAAAAATGAGCTGCATCTATTGTCCACGAAATAAAAAATACCCCATCTTTTGTTCGTGATTGTTGAAGCTCTTTACATAATGCTTCTAAACTATGTAAAAATTGATCATCTTTATGTTTCTGTTTAGCTGATACACTTAACACAATTTAAGATTTTAAGAAAATTCTAAGTTTTCCCTTAAGATACTTTTTGAATACCAACCCTGGTCCAGTTTGGGTCGATCGGAAAAATACAAACCTCGGCGAAATCGGGGTATTAACGAACAAATAACTAAACTACCAACAATATGATCAGTAATGAAAGCGCGGGACCAAAGCCATGCAATTATTCCTAAAGAAACAAAATCAACACAGTTATGCATCATACCAATTAAATATTCACGTCAATTTAAAGACAGATAAATCACATTTTCTCTAAGGAACGTAAGATCAGACGCAGTTTAATCAAATCATATAAACAACACTTTCAAAATTTACAAATCAACTCCCTCTCTCATGACAAAATTCACTTCACAAATCAGAGCGATGTGTTGATTTGTTCGAGTCGACTAGACTCTCTGTCGCCTTTGTCGCATGACTTCACCGAAACACGGATCAAATTTCTGTGCCTGTTTGAATATACTGTTGACTAGATATCGATTTGGATGAATTTGTCAGGAAATAAAATACTCATGAACAGTTGACCTCAGAAGTGCGAAAAAAAGGTTTCCCAACTCATCCACTAAACCCAAGAATTGAATCCCACAACGAAAATGCATTGTCACCAATCTCTTAGACGAAACGGATAATTTAAAAGTAAGTTAACCATCAAAAATTATTTCATTTTTTACAGCTCACGCGACTTGAAGTATTTGATGCATTCTCGATTACAATATGTGTCTTATAGTTAAACGTAATTGATCACATAACATGCAGTTCAGGAGTGCCGTAAAGCAGTGCCGTAAATATCGTTCGGCACTCACAGACTGCGCAATAAATATTTAAATGAGCTTGGCGTGACGTTAGCCAATCCATGCGTTGATCGGTCAATGACGTCAGGATAATATCAACGTCGCCATGACGTCGCGCTAATTGTACCGCCGCAAAGCCTCGTGTCATATCATTTTGTCCACTCGTTTAATAAAACTCGTATGTGATGAGCACTCATGCAAGATCCTCTATAAGTTGTACTAATAATACGAGAAATCGGATCCCTTATTTATTTATTGTCGATGGTAACATGTTACCGATTGCAAAAACATGTAAACATGTTACATGAATGGCTATTCTCGTTCATAATCATATGGTTAAAACAATAGTGTGGATTGATTATATACATTATTGTTCGCCATTCGTAATCGAAGATGACCATATCTCGTCTCCATGTTGTGGGTGTGTTACATTATAATGGGTGTCTTTGTGAGTACGGAGGTTGCTGATAAGACCAGTCTTGGCACGGAACAAACGACGGCATTTTGGACATCTCGGACCTACTGGCTTACCAGTATAGGATGTTTATGATCTGTGTGCGGCTTGGTTTTAGATGACATGACATATACAAAAGTGAATGTACCTTCCCTTGGTCGAATATTAAGTAAGCTGAGAGAATGCTATTGCAGATGAGATGCACGCTTAGTATAGTAACATGGCTGAAGATAATATAAAAAACATAGTAGCATACCCGTTTGAAATATCACAGTAAGTCAGGGAGACAGAATACGAAAGCTTGTATGCGAGAATCGCAGTTCACGAATATTGTTCTGTGTGAGTTCTGTAGTATACGTAAATATTGCAGAATGCAAATATTGCAAGGGGCATGGTATGCCTTACTAAAACCCATAGCATTTCGTCTAGTAACAGTCTTCCCTGATTCAAAACTGCTCCAACAGGTTCTCACATATTGCTCTTTCCGGTCATAGTTTACTATTATTATGATAAAACGTCTCTAACGCTCATCCTTAAAATATAAAAGAGAAAACACGTGTTTAATGAGAATGTACTCTTCTGCATATTACCATGAATAGTGGAAGATAGACATGATCACTACGAACACTTACAGCGTTAACAAGGGGAAGTGCATAGTCTGGGCAAAGTTAAAAATGAATGTCAATCCATTGCCTGATTTCAGTTCCTGTAATTTGATTTTCTTCGCCAATATACAATTATAATATACTTTACTGGCAATCTTTGTCGAATGACATTTTACCATTTCACTTACAGCAAGATGAGAGTAAGGCTTAAAATGATAAAATTATCATGAACTGTAAATAGCCTTAGGTAAGTGTTAACAATCTCAAGTGGTTCATATGTTCCACGCATTTAACAATCTCCTCACCATTGGGGTCGATAATTTTGTTCCTTCTCTTATAAAGTGAATTATAGTGGAAATCCTTTAGGGGGCGCACACATTTAACACATTTGACGGATTGTCAAGAAATATTTAAGCCAGTTCTATTAAAGCGCTTTTGGTAGTGTGCTGGAATGTCACTCGCGCGATATTTTACCTAAATAGTGCGAGTATATCAACCATCGGTGAAGACATTAACCACTATTTATGTATTGTCCTCTGAGGTAATAAGCAGCATGGACCAAAAGAATAGCACAATTCTTGTTAAAATGTTATTTCAACGAAGGCCGCACTGAAAAAGGTGTATATAATATGTATGTAACTTCGGTAAATCAAGTCTTATTATTTTTATTATTTCATCTTCTTCTCCTAATTATTTTTATTATGTTGGCTGAGTGATAGGATATTTACCCATACGATCTAGCGCTTTTGTAGAATGTCGACGTGACAACATCGTTAACATGTTTATCCATGTCCAAAGGTGATTCCAGCATGGCATCGAAGATTCTCACCATCGATGGTGGTTTGTTCACAGCATCACACCAACTATCACTGTGAGATTCTCAGCTGTACTGGTATTCAGTTTCGGTACAAACATGATTATTTCTCCTTTGTCCGCGTTTTTTCAACAAAGTTGTCTTTAACCGTTGCAAGATATCATTCAAACATGCTTCGATTCACACCAGTAGCCCATCACGTAAGAAGCGATCTTTATTGCTTTGAATGCTATATTCAACAAGCTGCTATCAGCGTAGAAAGACGTTGCTATTGATGCTTTCTCTGAAGATTGTGTCCACAGTTTTATAGCTAAGTTTACTAGTACACCGACATCACGTCCTTTCTATGTCATTAACTGACAAATGAGGGAGCGTATGGTCGCATTGCGAACCTTAATATTATATTACTGCTTGTTTGCGATGGAAGCCATTCGCCCAAACGTACGGTACGTCAATAGGTAAAGCCTTGGTCCCACTGAGGAATTCCTCATCGGCAATGTCCTCCCGATATCTTCCGTCACCACCCGATTCATCACGATTCCTTCTTGTATCACAATTGTCTGATGACTTCCCCGAAGCTTCCCATTGAACATGACGGACCTGTTCCCGGTGTCCTATTACTCATTGATATCAATCGTGAGTACATCAACGAGGCATAAAATGTTCAGTTGGACGTAGGCTTAAAATTTAACCGTATCAAATCCAGTTTGTCAATCGGCATAAACATGTCTTTTGAATAATTGCTTTCAAAGGCACCACCAATTGCAACAGTACGGCCAAACGATTAAGCAGCATAGATCATCTCTAGAATTAACGTCGACTGAGCACACCATTTATGGCGAAATTCCCTTCACAATCCATACGTCGACAGAGCGCACCATTTATGGCGAGTTTTCCGTAACAATCTATTTTACTACAAGGAGGTGAACATTTTTCTCGATTATTTGCGACCGGGAAATATATTTATGACGTGTCTTCAATACGAAATGTCGGAGTTAATGACAATTTTATTACATATCTCATTCATAGCCCTGTAACCTAGTCAACAACCGTATGTACGGATATAGCAAAGACTTATGATACGAATATTGAGCAGAACTTGACATTCAATCATAAAATGTGATGAAGTATAATTTCATTGCGAACAGGATATTATGGAAAGTTAAAGAACGAGTGCAAGTCGTGGAATATTAAATATGTTACAAAAGCCAACGTTCAAATATGACTGTGGGTGGCAAGTTAGTGGACAAACGCTTTTGACTTCAGATTGACTAGCCGCTCTATTGGTGCTGCTAATCGGGAAAGTTAAAGATCCAAAGCGTCTTTTCGAAAAAAGATATTGTATCTCGGAGTTGGAGTTGGATTTGTTAAATTATTTGGCATGGAAAAACCCGAATGAACACGCAATTACCACTTTCTACATTTAAAAGCAACAACAGCAACCTCAACAAGAACACTAACAACAACAACAACAACATCAGCAGCAGCAGAAACAACAACAATAATAATAATAACAATAATAATAACAACAACAACAGTAACAGCAACAACAGAATCAGCAACAACAACACTAACAACAACACCAACATCACCATCCCCAACTACAACAAAACAACAACCCCCAACAGCAACAACAACCCCTTAACAACAACAACATTATGTTTGTCAATTAGCTCGACCTAAAAGCGATCACAAAAGCAAAATCTATTAAAATAATACAATAATATTCCCTAATATGTTTTTCGAATTACTACATTACAACGTTGCGGTAATATCTTTTTACTAAATTCCCGATTTTTTCAGCCCACGTACTTCTATGTATTCAAACAATATTTTTTTGCTTCATTTACAAGTTAGGATGACATCAATTGTGTACTGAGAGTTTAATCAACATGCATTATTGGAATCCATTGAACTGAGATATACAGTCAGAACTCGATACAACGACGCTGTTCGTTTCCAAGAAAAATGTCGTTGTAACGAATATGTCAGTATACTGAATTGATACAAAGAGCGTTTTAATACTTTTGTCCCCAAATATGATGTCAGTATAATGAATTTGTCAGTATATTGGGTGTCGTTATATCGAGTTCTGACTGTAGTACAATAAAGTGTTCAATTTCTTTCTGAGCACATTCAGTTTCTTTTCCGACTCCTATCTCGAAATATGAGTCATTGCCGAGTATCCCATACATAGTGCATAAACGAGTCAACTTCCAGTTATCGCAATAAGGCAGACATGTTGAATTGTATAGTATCCCAAAAAGTCATACAGTGATTTGGTTTATGCACTGTGCTATGAGTACCATTTGACCTACGATTAGTACCACTTGTAATTGATGTCAATAACATACATTCATCATCCGAAGATTGTATCACCGGGGAGTCGTACGAGCTGTGACCAGGGGTGGTGTTCAATATTGATCTTACTTATTTTGAGAATAAGGATAGCCAATCATATCGCCCGTTACTGACCAAGAGTTTAATATGATGTGATCTGATTGGTTGTCCTTATCCTTATGTCAAGTAAGATCAATATTGAATACCATCCCAGGCGCTGTACAAGTGTACTATCGAAACATCATAATTATTTTACTAAATTAACGAGTTGTTAACGTACGAGCTTTGTTGCCAATGCATTAGCAGACAAGCACGCGGAAACAATTGTTTAAGTAACTGCATGAATGCTCAACACTTGCAATAACAGAATTGATCCTATATAATTGGATTCGAACCTTCGATCTACTTCTTATTTCAGCTGAGGTAAGTTTCATAGACATATCTTAGCTAAGATGGAACTTTTGGGCGTAGATAATTGAAAGCTTACTAGTGAATCAATACATTTTTGTTATATAACTTTATATAACTTTGTTTGAATGTAGTAGCTGTCTTTGATTCCTCAAATTAGCATATGGAAAAGATGAATTTTAGCTAAGATATGTCTATTAAAAGGGGCGCTGGTGCCTTAGTCATTCAGTCATTGAATTCAGTACACATGTATATTCCGTCTGCACGTTTTGAAAAGCTACTACTAATCGTGTATTCATGCAATACAATAATGTTTGAACACTGGTCTTATTTCAAAGATGGCCTTATAAGTATCGAGGTCTATATCAATTGAATATACGTATGCAGTGCGTTGTCGTTAAATTGAATTATGATCTAAAAATAGTTGTACTGATATACGCGAATTATATAAATAATGGTCCATGTTATGTTGAACTTAAAATGAGTTCATCTGATCTCTATGATCCGGTTTTGGAGAAAACAATTACTTAAGAAGTTATTTGATACCATTAGGTGAGCTGTCCTTTAAATGAATAGCATAACGGTTGACTGGTCTACCCTTCAATTACTTATGGGTATGATATTAAAAGGTATTTCAAGTCATCAGTTAGCGATTCCATAAATGCCAATTAAGGCTTAGAGTTTCGCAATATGCATTAATCTATATTCTTAATCTTTTTAATCTGTTGCAAACTCAATCGCTTTTACAGCTGATCAAAGCATTATCAACATACATGTATACACGTAAACAAATCAATAAATCTATTCACTAATTGGCGTATTTTGTATTTAGACAGATTGCATAGAGAACAAAGTGATTGATTCTTGCAATTAATTCGTGGAAGAGATAGCCGAAGATTTAGAATTCGCCACGGAGTTCTGTCTGGCAGTTATTATGGATACATTCACTGGCGTGCTATGTAAATTTGCTGTAATAGTGGACAGTTTTCTGTTGGATTTCAAACGTTCGGCAGTTATGAAGCAATTGTATGTGATATTATATTTTATTTGGAGTTTACCGATAATGTCAGGTAAAATGTTTTATTATATTTTTTGAAAGACATTTTTGCATGTACATGTTCGAGGATTGTCCCAAAATTGGGATAAATTTTATCATAACCTTTTTAAAAAATATGTTTTTTTCCTGCGATATTCGCATTCCGTGTATTTTTGTACCGTATGTGTATGGTATCGCAAATAATGATTTTAAACGAAACAACATAATACAATCCAGTTTATTTATGATATTGGTTACGTGCAGTCAATGTTCATATTTATTATAATATGCATTCTAAATGAGCGAATTGACATCCATTTTATGGAATGTATAAAAGTAGTTAATAGTACGTGGAATTGAAGCGTAATAATAGCAAAATATTAGGTGTTTGTGCAAACCTGTTACCATACAAATTGAACACTTGGATCGTGAGTTGGACATGTACTGTATTTGACAACCGGTCTTGGGTTATACATACAGTACAAGCTCCAAAGAGCAGCAACGTCTCGTGATTTTACAGACTTTATCGCTAGGTGTCAATAAAAGTATATTTAAATGGGCTTTCTTGTCCACACAGTGCCGTTTTAATGAGTACGTACACGAAATGTTGTATCACTATAGACGATGTAGTCACATTAAGTGTGCGAACCATTCGCAAATCTTGGAAATTGCAATACAAACAAAACAAAAATCACTGCACCTTTAAAATGTATTTTTAGTTAAATAAAAAATGTATACAGTTATTCTGGTTGGCTGACAATTTCAGGTTAAAGGGTTGAACCATACCTTTCATTTCAACAAGCTGAGTCAGACCATAAAATGTTCGAAAATGAATGTGATTTACGATCATGGTAATTTTTTACCATTCCCTCGACAACGTGAATGAATAATCCTGCTCATGATCCTGAGGTGGAACACATGGCGGCATATCCGCTGGTGGATTGGTCGGACAAACTACATGTGGAACATCAACCACGTGACGTGCAGGTTGAACAGGAATCACTTGATCATCGGCCTTCCTCTTTTTTCCTCTAGTCTTCACCATGACTTTGGATTTATCTGGTACAGATCTCGTGAAAATATAAAAACGATGGATTACCAATATGCTTAAATTTAGCTTAAACCGCCACGAAAACTGTGGCCTACTTTTCTTATTGTACGAATTACTCAAGACTTGATTAAAATAGAATTAAGTTTTGCAAATACTTTATAACCCTATCTGCGATATATAAGAAATGGAATGATTAAAACGGACAACCACGGTTTTTCCACCGATCACTTATTCACCACAACGAATCCGCAAAAATCATGGAAATAGCCATTCATCCGAGCTCAATAAACCTTCACAATATTAACTATATACTATGCTATCACTATGCGATAATTATATAAATCTTACCGAAGCAACGAGCTAAAATTTCACGAAATAAAAATAAAAATTTTAATTTCCAAACCTGCAAGGATGAAAGTTGGAACGTTGTTGTGCTGTGCAAATAACACGCTGTGAAAAACACTCGCGTTTAGGCTAGACACCCATAAATTCTTTTTATAGATTCTCTTCAATAAATGATGCTATTTCTGAGGAATAGCACTTAATACTTTCAGTTGAAATGTTTCTAGAGGTGAAACGTTAACACCTCTTCTGTTACACAAAACACTCGCCGATATTTCAACAGAAAACAGAGGGTACTTGAATTGACCGACCAGTCTATAAATATTAATCTATATTCGCAAATATTTATCTATATTCGCAAATATTTATCTAATGGATTGGACGAGAGTTTTAATGAAAATGGTAACGTTGCTTTGATTTTTATTCGACCCTATTTTATGCTGGTCACTTTTTACTGCAAGTTAAAACACTAAGGATATTTTATTACAATGTAATTAGAGAATGAATTGTTTTCCGGAACTCTTTCTGTCTTGGAAAATGACCTAAGTGGACATATTTACCTTAAAATGAAGCTTTTTGTTCACCTAATAGTAATTTGCTGGGTAGTATTATGGTCATATTAACAAGTGACGGATTCTAGCAACCCCTTAATAGATATTCACACACTCTTTTCAGAGTAATATTTGTATGTTAGATACGTATATTTCTTTCGTTTAAACGGAAATGTTGTTTTTTGGTTCTAATGCTAAGGTCACATTTGCTTCTTACGCGCTCCGTAGGAGCTGATTTTGGCAAACTCGCACGGCGTCCGTACGGAGCCCGAACGGACACCGAAGACTCGTACGAGCATCGTACGGATTTTCTTAACTCGTACGAGCATCGTACGGATATCGTACGAGTGCATCTCTATAGACCGTTCGTGGTCCGTACGAGCTGTGACCAGACGCTACGAACATACAAAAACCGTTAGGACTTCAAAAATTATTAACTCGTACGAGATTAAGCAACTTAAACTGGCTAATGCTGACGTACATGCGAGTATGTGTAGCGTCTTTACCGTTTTGTATGTGCGGCGAATCGCTGTATCTTCGATAATTATCTACAGTCCTGCCAACTATACCAGATGAAAACGTATATTTATCATTTTTGTACTCTAGGTGGGGGATGCATTTGGTGACCATGGGATGTCCAAGTTAGACTCCTAAACTAGCCCGGTTAAGCATTGTTTTTCAGTATGTAATTGTTGTGATCTTTCCATGCGCCTCTTGGAAGTTGCCGGTCTGCTAACTCGAAAATATTGTCGACTAGCAAGGTAGATCAATAGACTGGCATCAAACTCTCGGACAAGTTGGCAGATTGATGATTAATTTCATGAAATTTCGTTTGGTTAACAACCGATTAATCCGCCGAATAACTGAATACTTGTTTATTGTATCACACAAGCCTGAATTACTGCGGCCTTGAGTGTGCCTTTGTACCATCACACCACTACGCCCTCGGTCGAACTATGATGCAAAACAGATGTATAGAACAAAAATTGGAGTATCTTATTTAGTCACAGTGGTCAAAAAATCTTTTAGCTCGAAGCAATTAGCCAACACTCTGTCTATGAAGAAATGCATTTGTATGATTGTCAATCAATGCCTAGTTCATAGCCGGTATTCGTTCATGTTTTGTGCCCGACTGGTTAAGTTAAGTGCTACATTTCTTATCCGATTGTCCGATTTTCTGATACATTTTTGACTCGACCAGTAACGTCTCTTAGTAGCCTGCTGGTTCGCGACCAGGGGGTGTCCAGGTTGGAGTTTAATACATTGGTATGCGATATGCAATGGTTGTGATCTTTTCATGCGCCGCTCAGCCAGCTCGGGAATATTGTCCGCCAGCAAAGAAGGGCAATAGACTGGCATCCAACGCTCGAAAAATCTGATTTCGCAATTTGATGATTAAATCTCGTTTGGTCAATAACCTATTAAACCGCCGAAAAACTTAATATTGTATCACACTTACGACGGAAAAGTATGAATACTGCATTCGGTCCCAGTGGCATTTTACCACATCGCACTCTGTTGAGTTATGATGCAAAAATGAACAAAAACGTCTAATTTAGTCACCGTGAGCCTAAACACTTTGCAAATCTTTGAAAAGACAACATCCTTTCAATGTAAAGTACATCAATGCAATTTCTTAGTGTAAGTGTCTGTCTTTAATTAGTTTAGTTTATTCTTTCAATGTAGTTAAGGTCTATTGTGAAACAAATATGTCTAACTTATACGTATTAATCGCTCTCGACACCTCATTCCTAATTTTATCCATCGTCACGAGGGTATAAGAGAAAAGAAGCCTTCCCTTTGATGCAGAGCGTATAGCAAGGGAATTTCTGGTACTATTTGTTTTATTTTGTTTTGACGCGCCCTGGGATCGAACCCGGGACCTTCCTCTTGAATATCACCGATATCTCAACAAACTATAATTGGAACCAAACACATACTAGGAGAAAGTAAGTGCGGTAATTGTGTTAACTACAACAATACTTCCTGTACGAGTTACAACCCCCAATCATCTTGTAACTATGGTAAATTTTAGGGAAACGCAATAAAATAAGTTGTTTTAGATACTCTTTTGAGTCCTACTAGTGATCAGTATATCAGTCCAACAACGACTACCCAGTCACATTAACCTTGCACCGAACAAACCAGCAGTGTGACTATGCTGGGTAAATGCAGTTTACGCTCGCTACGATTTTAACGACTTTGGTACTTTGCAGCCTTAGATCGAACCCAGGATCTGTCACACTAGCTCTGCAACTTGGTTATTAAGAATTGAGTTGACCACAGATGGTTGAATGGAGAATCTCGGGTCACTGTCCGGTGAGAACAATGATATAAGCGAGGTGATATCGTTTGGTTGGCGAGCTTAGCGAGTGTTCTCAGGCTACTAGCAGCCCATTGACCATCCTCATACATCAGTGGTTTGTCAAGTTCCCTGACTATAACAGGTGAAGAAAACTCGGGTGAACGAGAATGCCTATTGACCTGAGAACATTATGTTCTCATATGGCAGTTGCCTGATAAAAGACATTTCATACCTTAATGTTACTTAGCAGGATTCATGCAGCACCTAGGGGACTTCTAAGGTTGCCTGATAAATGTTAGTTTTCTACTCAGTTGCACTCTATGCGTAAATTCCATGTAAGCTGACGTTAAATTGTAACCAAAATTGTTGTTTTTCAAACCTTGTAGAAGCCATTGAATTTCAAGCGTGAACAACTAAATATCAAGCATTTGCATCAAACAGATATTCCAAGCACACAAGTCAATGTTCTAGTAATTGCCTAGTCTGGTTCCCGTCCTAAATCCTACATTACAATAGTTTTATTGCGAAAATGGTAAATATCTGGAACCAGACTAGTAAATGCCTCACAGATTATTATGGTTCACTGCACAGAATATTTAGTAGACGTTACATTTAATGTCTGGTAGACGCAATTCTATGGTACTTCGTGATTGTCTTAAGTTGTCGAGACGGCGTGGTCGTGCTATCATGTAAAATATGGAGTTGATATGAATACGAGTTAGCACTGTCTTATTAAAGGTCCTGTCTCGCGTATTGGCGTATGGCAAAAATAAAATAAAATTGTCAAATATTCGCGTTATTTTGGTATAGTTGCCTGTATTTTCCATAAATAGGCGCGCTGACATTTAACATAACTTGCGAAACATCGGTGTTTTGTAGTCACGTAGTATTATTACATCCACAATTCTATAGGGTACTAGTATTTATACCAAAACTGATATCACTGAAAATTGTTCGATATTCCTGATCATCGATATTTGCTGTAGACACACCAGGAGAAAAAATAGCCTCATAGGGTGATTCTAACGCAGGTATCCTTATGTAGCCCAATGGATAAACTTTGAAGTTCATAGAAAAATAATCGTTAAAGTAATACATCATTGTTACAGTAATGAAAGACACATTGTGCCATACATCGGTTAACCTAATTAAATCTATACGCTCGAAATAATTCAAATATATATGACATCGGAACGCACATGCATGCGTCATGCAGCCAATACGTCCGGCTAAAAAAAAATCCGAAATTAATCAACATTAATGACACGTGACCTGTATCCATAATTATAATTTTTCTGCCACGCGTTAAAAATCAAATAATTAATCGATGTACATTGTATTAATATGGAGTTGAATAGTCTTATATAAACCGAATATGAAAATAACTGATCTATAGAGTCAGCGTGAGGGAACAATCTAAAGGACATCAATAGTAACCCTCGTGGAATCCAGCAATGGCGAACAATGTCACCCTATCTGAGGATTTAATTAGATTCACTTTATTGACACAGCGAACGTTCATATTAGACACTATGTGTTTAATCAACTAGTTCAGGCTATTGAAGTGGGTTTGGATTAGGCCGTCAATTTGCATCTATAATTATCGCTTAAAACAGTTTTATTGCCTCGGAATTTACTGCAAGAAAAATAGAATATTGAGTCATACATGTTATAAGCATTGGTTTGTTAAATGCCATTTGATTGTTACATCGTTTCTTACTATTCTTTTTCATCGAGAATGACGCATTTTCAGTCATGTACTGTATAGAAACAGTTTCTAATTAGGTTTCCAAATTTTAATTATCAAACAGTATCAACGTTCTCCCCTTTAGCCACTGACACTTTCTTCAAATGTGGAGGGAAATACCATGTCGAACAAAACACTCCCAACCTAGAACTCGAACCAAAATTCTCCGGCGTGACCGTCTTGACTTTCCTTCCATATAATAGATTTAAGCCTACACGGTTTATGCCATGCTCGCAATATTTGGTTGTAGTTCTGTACAGGAAGGTCATTTGTTAGATATTACCCGTATTTTACATAGAGGATCTTGCATGAGTGCTCATTACATACGTGTTTTATTAAACGAGTGGACAAAATGATATGACACGAGGCTTTGCCGAGTGTCGTATTGTTTTTGTCGACGAGTTTAATAAAACGCGTATGTAAAGAGCACGAATGTAAGATTCTATTTATCACATAACCTTAGAAAACGCTCATTATTGTTCAAAAGGATGATGTACGCTGCATAAGTTTCAGCCAAAATTCAGCGGTACAATTAGCGCGACGTCATGGCGACGTTGATATTATCCTGACGTCATTGACGGATCAATGCATGGATTGGCTAACGTCACGTCAAGCTCATTTACATATTTATTGCACAGTCTGGGAGTGCCGAACGATATTTACGGCACGGCTTTACGGCACTCCTGGACTGCAGGTTATGTGATTAAAAGGGTAATTTTGGTCCGGAGAACCCTCAATACTCGTTTTGTTCGATCAGTCCGATTTTTAGGAAAAAAATTGGAATTAGCATGCACTGTCAGACAACAACATTCGACAACCTTCGCATAAAGTACAGTAGGAAAAAGAACTGACTGATACATGTGATATGGGGAACTGATTTTGTTTAGGAAAAACACATTTTCTTTAGAGAAAAAGTCTTATAAAGCCTCTGCTTGATTATAAGGGGAAAATCCTGTGATGTTATAAAGTTTAAACAGAAAAGATGCTCATTATCCTGTCTTCATGTTAAACTATATGTATCGCGATACGCCTTGTATCATATACTCCGTACCGTGATACGTATCGTATCGCAAGGTGAGCGTATCGTTACACCCCTAATTCATGCCAATTCAATATTCACGTCAATTTAAAGACAGATGAATCACATTTTCTCTACGGAATGTAAGATCAGACGCAGTGTAATCAAATTATATAAACAACACTTTCATAATTCACAAATCACTCCTCTCTCTCATGATAAGTTTCAGTTCAAATCAGAGCGATGTGTTGATTTGTTCGAGTCGACTAGACTCTCTGTCGCGTATAGCGTAACTTCACCCGAAACGACGAAACACGGGTCGAGTTCCAGGGCTTGACTTGATGGAATATACTATTTTTTGGATATCGAAAATGCATTTTCAAAAACTCATCGACGTAACGGATATTTTTAAAGTAATTTAACCATAAAAAATATTTCATTTTTAACAGCCTACGTGACTTGAAAAATGGATGTAATTTTCGAGTATTTGATGCATTCTTTATTATAAAATTGGTTGAAATGTGTCTCATACATGTACTCAAACGTAATTATAAAAGGGAAAATACGTATTCAATGAAAATGCACTAAAGGAGTTGAAACTTTGGCATAATACCAAGAATAGTAGAAAAGAGACATGGTCACTACGATCACTTACAGCGTTAACAAGGGGAAGTGCATAGTATGGGCAAAGATATAAGTGAATGTCAATACATAGCCTGGTTGCAGTTCCTGTAATTTAATTGTCTTCGTCAATATACACTAAAGTCTTATAATATACTTTACTGGCAATCCTTAATGAAAGACATTTTACAAGTAAAGCTTGGTGTGGGTAAGGCTTAAAATGATAAAATTATAACTATAAATAACCTAATGCTAAGTGTTTAATGTCTCAAGTGGTTCATATGTGCCACGTATCATAATCTCCTCACCATTTGGGGCGATAAGTTCCTTCTCTTATAAAGTCAATTTTTGTGAAAATCGTGTACTCATTTAACACATCTGACGGATTGTCAAGAAAGATTTAAGCCAGTCCTACTATATAGGAGAGATCATGTGTGTATACAAAGGTATTTGTATCACCAGCTATAGGTGTACTTTTATGTTATGCATGTTTATGTACTTATGTGAGATTCTCAGTCAGCTATAATGTTATTCCGTTTCGATACAAACAGGATTATCTCTGTTTTGTCAGCGTTAATTTTAAACAAAGTTGTCATTATCCAGTGCAAGATATCATTCAAACTATGCTTCGATTCACATCAGTGGCCCATCACGTGAGAAGCGATCTTTATTGGTTTGAATGCCATATACAACAAGAAGCCATCAGCGTAGAAATGATGTTGCAGTTGATGCTTTCTCAGCAGATTGCGTCCACTGTTTTATATAAACTACATGTAGTAAACCACCGTCACACAGACATCACGTCCTTTCTATGTCATTAACTGACAAATGTATGAGCGAGAGTATGCTCGTACGTTTCTCGATTATTTGCGACCGGGAAATATATTTACGACGTGTCTTCAATACGAAATGTCGGAGTTAATGACAATTTTATTACATATCTCATTCATAGCCCTGTAACCTATTCAACGACCGTATGTACGAGTGTAGCAATGCCTTATGGTACGAATATTGAGAAGAACTTGGCATTCGATCATAAAATGTGATACATGTAAACTATATTTTCATTGCGCCCTGGATATTATAGAAAGTTAACGACCGAGTGCAAGTCGTTGAATATTAAATATATTTCAAATATCACTGTGGGCGGCAAGTTAGTCCAATGGACAAACGTTTTTGACTAATAATTGAAAGGCCCTGTATTGGTGCTGTTAATCGGATAAGTTAAAGATCCAAAGCGTCAATTCGAAAAGAGCTAATGTATATATCGGAGTTGAAAGTCATTGATCATTCTTTTTGTAAGGGACAAAACCCGAATTAACAAACAAATACCACTTTCCCAATCATGGAACAACAACAACAACAACAACAACAGCACCACCACCACCACCACCACCACAACCACCACGACCACCGACAACAACAACATGTTTTTGTCAATTGGCTCGGGAACAAAAGCGAACACAAAAAGCACAATATGTTAAATGAATGCATTTTCCTAATGTCTTTTTTCGAAAAACTACTATACAACGTTTTGCTTCATTAACATGTTAGGATAACATCAATCGTGTCCTGAGAGTTTAATCAACATGCATTATTGGAATCCAGTGAGCTGAGAGCAATATATCATATAAAGTACAATAAAGTGTACACTTTCTTTCCGCGCATTTCATTTTATTTTACGACTCATATCCCGAAATATCAATCATTGCCGAGTATCGAGTGTCCTATGAGTACCATTTGAACCTTGGCCGTAACACGCCTTCATCGTCGCAGATCGTGTGGGAGTCATACGAGCTATGATCAGGCGCTACAAGTGCACTATTCTAAATATTGTGGAATAGTACGAGTTGTTAAAGTCTTACGGACATTGTACGAGCTTTGTATGAGCCCATGCCGAAGCAGATAGACACTCCGAAACAATTGTTGAAGCAATGGCGTGAATTCTTAATACTTGCAATATTAGAATAGATCTAACAATATTGGATTCGAACATTCGACCTACTTTTTATAAGCCTGACGTCCGTTTCATGTCCAAACACGGTGTTGGTATGTCTAAACATTGTCTTATTTCAAGTGTGTTAAGTACAAAAGTGTTATCATGTCCAACTAAGGTGTTAGTATGTCTTAACATTGTCTTATTTGAAGTATGTTAAACACAAAAGTGTAATCATGTCCAAATACGGTGTTGGTACGTCTAAACATTGTCTTATTACAAGTATGTTAAACTCAAAAGTGTTATCATATCCAAATACGATATCAAGGAAACTTCATAATTATGTTTACAAATTAACACGAATTGTAGTGTAATCAAAAGGAAATAAATCAACACGAAACAACTATGGCGTTCCATATCTGTCATTTGGTGTGCACAGTGTTGCAGTGTGTTGATACGACAGACGGAATTGAAATTCTCAATCTCATGATACTCTCTATTCTGCCGTCTCTTACAATCACATCTGTCATAACTACTGTTACATATCTGGTATTAGCGCTAAATTGCATGAATCTATTCACCAATGAGATGAAGCTAATAGAATAACAAAATGTATTAGAAAGTGTTACAACATTGTACATGACTCGGCGCTATTGGACATAGATGGAGTACGCATTTAGCCAAACACATGAGTATAGGTTCTTGACGTCACAGTTAGCTAAACAGATTAAAACGAGCAGGTGGAAAAAAGAACATCCTTGCACTTTGCCGGTCTTACTTCATTGTCTTCTGTTGTCATATTGATTTGCACATGCGTGCTTATGGTAAATAAATAACATTCAAAATAACAGCAACTGGGTTATAAATATACAAAAATTGCAATAGCATGTACATATTTTAGCTCACAGAATTATTTTTTCACAAGTTAGGATTATAATGTTATGAGAAATTCTGAATCTACAGAAGTAGACAACACGTCGCTTGTTTCCACAATGCACCAAGCGCTATGTTTGCAATTTTGGGAAATGCAATTCAAAGTTTTAAGTATCAATAACGCTCAAACCGATTGGTCAAAAGAAATTAAAACAACATAAAGTGTATAATATTTACCCATCATAATTATGTAAAATTTACTGCCTCCTCAATAGCGTAATCAACGTTGGTTCCAAAATGCAGCTTCGTTGTTTAGCTCTTCCCAATTGCTTCCTTACGGAACGATTATACATGTAACTAGAGTAAATCACATTTCCACAAAACCTTAGATATCAGTCGTTGAAAGCACTTTAGATAATAACATTTAGGGCACCAATGATATTGCAAGATTTACGTCATATGACCGGAACAAGGAAACAATTCTGGGTATTGTAATAGAGCTTGACGAGACGAAATAAATTATACCAAAAAAAAAACCACTCGAAAATGGCTAAAGTTGACATACATGTACACGTGTATAATATATATTGCATTGTAGAAATCACGCGACGAATGGTGTAGGTTAACAAATACTACTCAAAATTTGATAAGGGTCAAGAAATCCATAGTCATGTCATTTTTACGTAAACTGAATGAAACTGATCAAGAAAACATTGTACAAATATTAAAACATCATTTAATCTGCTGATAAAGTTTGAACATTTCATGTGTTGCATTTGGTATACGTTTGTGTAATACCGTCTTTTTCGAAGTAACTGATAAGAGGGACCAAAGTGACAAGTATACCATGGAATTGGTTGCCTTTCTTCTGTTCTAAGATCGATTAAGACCCACAAATGCCCAAAACAGACTGTATTCTGGTATTACAGAGGCTTGAATACAGCACAAACATTTTAGTGAGACATTAAATTTCGAAGCAATCTTCACTCTTTAACAATATTGCAGATGTAACATTATGTTTCTGAAAGTTCCATCAGTCCATATTATTCAATAAGCATAATATTCACAAGGAAAACTTGTTGAGTAGTATATTAAACGGTTGGAATATCATGATTATTGCGTTGGTGTGTGATGTGTCACCAGTTTATAAAAAGTTCATAGAACTATGTATAATCTATAAAGTAATCCGTCATTGTTACAGTAATGTAAGACACATTGAGCCATGCAACGATTGACCTAATTAAATTCATACGCTGGAAACAATTCAAATATATATGACGTCGAACGCACATGCATACAATGTACGTCATGCAGCGAATACGGTCGGCTCAAATAAAATCCGAAATTAATCACCATTATTGACACGTGACCTCTATCCATAACCATAATATTCCTATCACGCGTTCAAAATCAAATAATTAATGGATGTAATATGAACAAATGCACTGCATCCAGCGGGGATTTCCCATCAGGTTTGAGGATAATATAATCGAGGAAAAATGACTAAGGAATTTGTTTGCTCCACAGAGCCTATATATCTAGCCTCTGACTGCCAGGCAGCACCACATAGGAGACCAGACGAACACATACTTAGAAAAGAGTGTTTACCGATCTAGGAGACGGGTTGCACAGATATGACCTGTAAATAGTTATTATAGTTTTACACTCGTCTTTTATTTGCTATTTATATTTTAATTCAACATAATTATTCACAAGTTGGCGCGCTTTGCCTTGCGACGACGTCGTGTTAACGGGCGATGACGTCGCGTCAATTGGTGTAACGTCATTTCCGACGTCGCCATATTGTTTTATTACGATGGATTAAATCAGATATGTATTTTTTCAATAATGTTCAGGCTTATATGCCGAAACGTTATTAAAAGAGTGGAGCTAAATCCCCAATTAATATGGAGGTGAATAGTCTTATATAAATCGAATATAAAAATAACTGTTGTATCAAGTCAGCGTGGGGGAACAATCTAAAGGAAATCATTAGTAACTCTAGTGGAATCAAGCAATGACGAACAATGTCACCCTATCTGGGGATTTAATTAGATTCACTTTATTGACACAGCGTACGTTCATTCTTATATATATATACTTATATCGACTCAAGCAATCGTTTATAACAGTTTTATTGCCTCGGCGTTGACTGCAAGAAAAGTAGAGCATTGACATACATTTACATTATAAGCATTGATTTGTTAAATGCAAATTGTTTGTTACATCGTTTCTTACTATTCTTTTTCATTGCGAATGACGCCTATTTAGTCATGTACTGTATAGCAAATGATTTTAACTAGGTTTCCAAAATTTTAATTATCAAACCGTACCAACGTGCTCTCCCTTTAGCCACTTACACGTCCAAATGTGGAGGGAAATACCATGGCGAACAAAACCATCCCAACCTAGAACTCGAACCAAAACCACCCGGCGTGACCGTCTTGACATTACCTTGCATATAATAAACGGTACATATTCAAGCCTACACGGTTCATGCTATGCTCGAAACATTTGGTTGTAGATCTTGTAAAAGAAGGCCATTTGTTACATAAAACATTACCAGCCATTAGGACGAGGTTTATATCTTACGAAGCGTATATGAGACTTATAACCGTATTTCCCCAAGGTTTATTTTGGTCGCGAGAGCCTCCGATACTTGTTTTGCTTAATCGGTCAGATATTTCAGAAAATAGTCGGGAACAACCTTGCACCATTATGCAATAACATTCGACAACCTTCGAACGGAGAACAAGAGAAATGAGCCACAGACCGACCTCTCTCGGCCGAACAACTCTTGCAAATTGTTCACTTGTGCTCTGCGCTTCCCTAACGACCGGACCTTCGTCGTATACATGCGTGTACAGGCGCCTCGGAAACGTGTCCGAGAATCGTTTCCCCGTCATGGTCGATTGATAGGGCATTGATCGGGTATGAAAAGGAAATTATTGGAGTAAATTCAAGACGACGATCCGGCCAATAAAAATACCATAAATCGGGTAACACTCAGTTTGGGTCAATCGACAAAAAACAATCCTCGGTGAAATCGAACAAATAACGAAATTACCAACAGTATGAGCAGTAAAGAAAGTTTGGGATCAAAGCTACGCAATTATTTCTATAGAATGCACCATGCCAATTCAATATTCACGTCAATTTAAAGACAGATAAATCACATTTTCTCTAAAGAACGTAATATTAGACGCAGTTTAATCAAATTATATAAACAACACTTTCAGAATTTACAAATCACCCCTCTTTCATGACAAGATTCATTTCAAATCAGAGCGATGTATTGATTTGTTCGAGTTGACTAGACTCTCTGTCGCTTTTATAGCATAATTTCACCCGAAACGACGAAACGCGGGTCAACTGCCAGTGCTTGTTTGAAATTGTTTGTTGGATATCGATTTGGATGAGTTAGTCAAGAAAACAAATACTCATGAACAGTTGACCACAGAAGTAAGAAAAAGGGTTTCCCAATAATTCCACTAAACATATGAACTGAATTCCCCAACGGAAATGTATTGATGCCAAAATCACACTAATTGGATGGTTTTATAGTAGTGTAATTATTAAAGAAGTGTGTCATTATCACAGATCACGCGACTTGAAATATATATGTATAAGGAAAATAAAGTCGTTGATGCATTCACTACTACAAAATTAATTGAAAGTATATTAAACTCAGACATTTTCGTAGGCAATAATTCTTGTGGATTTTGATAAAAATGCATTTTCGTGGGATCATAAATTCGTGGATTACAGAACACGATAGAATAAACCCATGCCTGGAATTGAAAAGTCGATCCATCCATCGTGGGTATAAGTTTTCTTGGTCGAGTTCAATAACGAAGTCAACGAAAAATCAACTCCCACGAATATAATGATTTAACAGTTGTTAACCTAAATTAGAATGTACTCACAAAACAAGACATTTGATCCCTTATTAATTTTATGTATTGACTGTAGTATATTTATAGCAATAGCATATGTTACAGTTTACAAAAACAAGTAAACATGTTACATGAATGACGATTCTTGTTCCCAATCATATGGTTGAAACAACGATATGGATTGATTCTATACATGTGATCGATTACGAAGATGACCATATCGTGTCTCCATGTTGTGGGTATGTTACATTATAATGAGTGTCTTTGTGGGTATGGAGGTGGCTGATAAGACCAATCCTAGCACGGAACACACGACTGCACTTCTGACATATTGGACCTTCAGGCTAATAAGTAGAAGAAATACGTGATTTGTGTGCGGCTCGCTTTTAGATGATATAACCAATACGTTAGTAAATGTGTCTGTGTCTTCCCTTGATCGAATATTAAGTCAGCCGAGAGAATGCGGTTGCAGAAGAGATGCACGCTTGGTATAGTAACATGGCTGAAGAGAATTTTAAGAAAAAAACATAGTAGCATACGCGTATGAAGTATCACTGTTTGTCATGAAGACGGAATACGAAATAATGTATGCACGAATATTACTCTGTGTGAGTTTTGTAGAATGTGATTAATGCATAATGCAAATTTTGCCAAGGCTATGTCATGCTAGCCAGAGTTGCGTTACAAGTACCTGTGCAACAATAGCCTTTCTTCTAGTAGCAGTCTTCCCCGGTTCCGCACTGTTCCAACTCGTTCCCAATCTTGTACTGTTTTGTTCTAACAGGGCTACTTTCGGTCAAGAAAACTTTTCGTACGCTCATCCTTAAAATATAAAAGAGAAAACACGTATTCAATGAGAATGCACTAACGTAATTGAAACTTTTATATAATACCAAGAACAGTAGAAGATAGACATGGTTACAGCGTTAACCAGGGAAAGTGCATAGTCTGGGCAAAGTTAAAAGTGAATGTCAAATCATTGCCTGATTTCAGTTCCTGTAATTTGATTTTCTTTGCCAATATACAATTATGATATACTTTACTGGCAACCCTTGGTGAATGACATTTTACAATTTGACGTACAGCAAGATGAGAGTAAGGCTTAAAATGATAAAATTATCATGAACTGTAAATAGCCTTAGGTAAGTGTTAGAATTCTCAAGTGGTTCATATGTGCCACGCATTTAACAATCTCCTCACCATTGGGGTCGATAATTTTGTTCTTTGTCTTATAAAGTGAATTATAGTGGAAATCCTTTGGGGAGCGCACATATTTAACACATTTGACGGATTGTCAAGGAAGATTTAAGCCAGTTCTTCTAAAGCGCTGTTGGTAGCGAGCTGGAATGTCACTCGCGCGAAATTTTACCTTAATAGTGCGAGTATATCAACCATCGGTGAAGACATTAACCACTATTTATATACTGTTATCTGAGGTAATAAGCAGCATGCACCAAAAGAATAGCGCAGTTCTTGTTAAAATGTTATTTCAACGAAGGCCGCATTGAAAGAAGGTGTATATTATATGTACATTTATGTAACTTCGGTAAATCATTATTATTTCTTCTTCTTCTCCTTATTATTATTATTATGTTGGCTGAGTGGTAGGATGTTTACCCATACGATATAGCGCTTTTGTAGAATGTCGACGTGGCAAAATCGTTAACATGTTTATCCATGTCGAAAGGTGATTCCAGCATGGCATCGAAGATTCTCACCATCGATGGTGGTTTGTTCACAGCATCACACCAACTATCACTGGGAGATTCTCAGCTGTACTGGTATTCAGTTTCGGTACAACCAGGATTATTTCTCTTTTGTCCGCGTTTTTTTCAACAAAGTTGTCTTTAACCAGTGCAAGGTATCATTCAAACATGCTTCGATTCACATCAGTAGCCCATCACGTGAGAAGCGATCTTTATTGGTTTGAATGCTATATACAACAAGAAGCCATCAACGTAGAAAGATGTTGCTATTGATGCTTTCTCTGGAGATTGCATCCACAGTTTTATAGCTAAGTTTACTAGTATACTGCTGTCACACCGACATCACGTCCTTTCTTTGTCATTAACTGACAATTGTATGAGGGAGCGTATGGTCGCATTGCGAACCTTAATAGTATATCACTGCATGTTTGCGACGGAAGCCATTCGCCCAAACGTACAGTACGTCAATCGGTAAAGCCTTGGTCCCACTGAGAAATTCCTCATCGGCAATGTCCTCCCGATATCTTCCGTCACCACCCGATTCATCACGATTCCTTCCTGTATCACAATTGTCTCATGACTTCCCCGAAGCTTCCCCTAGAACATGACGGGCCTGTTCCCGGTGTCCTATTACTTATTGATAACCGTGTCAAATCCAGTTTGTCAATCGGCATAAACATGTCTTTTGAATAATTGCTTTCAAAGGCACCACCAATTGCAATAGTACGCCTAAACGATTTAGCAGCATAGATCATCTCTGGAATTAACGTCGACTGAGCACACCATTTATGGCGAATTTTCCTTCACAATCCATACGTCGACAGAGCGCACCATTTATGGCGAGTTTTCCGTAACAATCTATTTTACTACGAGGAGGTGAACATGTTTCTCGATTATTTGCGACCGGGAAATATATTTATGACGTGTCTTCAATACAAAATGTCGGAGTTAATGACAATTTTATTACATATCTCATTCATAGCCCTGTAACCTAGTCAACAACCGTATGTACGGATATAGCAAAGACTTATGATACGAATATTGAGCAGAACTTAACATTCGATCATAAAATGTGATAAAGTATAATTTCATTGCGAACAAGATATTATGAAAAGTTAAAGACCGAGTGCAAGTCGTGGAATATTAAATATGTTCCAAAAGCCAACGTTCAAATATCACTGTGGGCTGCAAGTTAGTGGACAAACGCTTTTGACTACATATTGACTAGCCGCTGTATTGGTGCTGCTAATCGGGAAAGTTTAAGATCCAAAGCGTCTTTTCGAAAAGAGATATTGTATCTCGGAGTTGGAGTTGTTAAATTATTTGGCATGGAAAAACCCGAATGAACACGCACTTACCACTTTCTACATTTAATAGCAACAACAGCAACCTCAACAAGAACACTAACAACAACAACAATAATAATAATAATAACAACAACAACAGTAACATCAACAACAGTAGCAGCAACAACAACACTAACAACATCATCAACATCACCATCCCCAACTACAACAAAACAACAACCCCCAGCACCGCAATAACCTACTGAACAACATCCCCAACAGCAACAACAACCCCTTAACAACAACAACATTATTTTTGTCAATTAGCTCGACCTAAAAGCGACCACAAAAGCAAAATCTATTAAATTAATACATTAATATTCCCTAATATGTTTTTCGAATTACTACATTACAACGTTGCGGTAATGTCTTTTTACTAAATTCCCGATTTTTTCAGCCCACGTACTTCTATGTATTCAAACAATATTTTTTGCTTCATTTACAAGTTAGGATGACATTAATCGTGCACTGAGAGGTTAATCAACATGCATTATTGGAATCCATTGAACAATAATCAATATATCATATAAAGTACAATAAAGTGTTCATTTTCTTTCTGAGCACATTCAGTTCATTTCCGACTCCGATTCCGAAATATGAGTCATTGCCAACTGTCCCACGCACAGTTCATAAACGAGCCACTTCCAGTTATCGCAACAAGGCATACAAGTAGAATAGTAAAGTATTCCAATAAGTCATACAGTGATTTGGTTTATATGCTGTGCTAATTATTGAACACGACGTCGTAGCCTTATTTCGAAGGGGTCTTAATAGTATCGCGGTCTATAATAAATTGCATATATAAAATGTACGTATGTATTGAAATTAAAAACCAGTGCGTTGTCGTTATATTGATTATAATCTTAACTCAGTAGTAAGTATATACGTGAATTATATAAATAATTGTTCATGTTATGTTGAACTTAAAATGAGTATATCTGATCTCTATGATCCGGTATTGGAGAAAACAATTACTTAAGAAGTTATTTGATACCATTAGGTGAGCTGTCATTTAAATTAATGGCATAACGGTTGACTAGTCTGTCCTTCAATTACGTACGGGTATGTTATTAAATCGTTTTTCAAGTCAACAGTTAGCTATTCCAATACATCACATAAATGCCAATTAAGGCTTAGAGTTTCGCAATATGCATTAATCTATATTCTTAATCTTTTTAATCTGTTGCAAACTCAATCGCTTTTACAGCTGATCAAAGAAATATCGACGTATACACGTAAACAATTCAATAAATCTATACACTAATTGGCGTATTTTGTATTTAGACAGATTGAATAGAGAACAAGGTGATTGATTCTTGCAATTAATACGTAGAAGAGATAGCCGAAGATTTAGAATTCGCCACGGAATTCTGTCTGGCAGTTATTATGGATACATTCGCTGGCGTGCTATGTAAATTTGCAGTAATAGTGGACGGTTTTCTGTTGGATTTCAAACGTTCGGCAGTTATGACGCAATTCTATGTGATATTATATTTTATTTGGAGTTTACCGATAATTTCAGGTAAAATGTTTTATTATATTTTTGGAAAGATATTTTTGTATGTACACGTCCGAGGATTGTCCCAAAAATTGGGATTACTTTTATCATAACCTTTTTTAAAATATTTTTTCCCTGCGATTTTCGCATTACGTGTATTTTTGTACCATATGTGTATGGTATCACAAATAATGATTTTAAACGAAACAACATACATTGTAATACAATCCAGTTAATTTATGATATTGGTAACGTGCAGTCAATATTAATATTTATTATAATTTCATTCTAAATTTGCATTCTAAATGAGCGAATTGACATCCATTTCTTGAATTTAAACAGTACGTGGAATTAAAGTGTAAATTGTAGCAAAATATTTGATCTTTGTGCTAACCCGTTACCATACAAATTGTAAACTTGGACAGTTGAGTCTGTATTAAACAAACTATATAGGTTTATAATACACTACAAGCTCACAAGAGCAGCAACGTCTCGTGATTTTACAGACTTTATCGCTAGGTGTCAATAAAAGTATATTTAAATGGGCTTTCTTATCCACACCGTGCCGTTTTAATGAGTACGTACACGAAATGTTGTATCACTATAGACGATGGAGTCACATTGAGTGGAAATTGCAATATAAACAAAATAAAAAATGTATACAGTTATTCTGGTTGGCTGACAATTTCTGGTTAAAGGGTTGAACCCTACCTTTCATTTCAACAAGCTGACTCAGATCATAAATTGTTTGTAAATGTTTGTGATTTACGATCATGGTAATTTTTTACCATTCCCTCGACAACGTGAATGAATGGTAGGGTACGTCAAAAAATAGAGGCATAAAATGGCATTTGTTAGCATTCTGCACAAGTCAAGTTAAAACGGTCTACTTTCAGTCGAAATGTTTCTAGACGTGAAACGTTAACTCCTCTTCTGTTACACAAAACACACGCCGTGATTTCAACAGAAGACAGAGGGTACTTGAATAGACCGACCAGTCAATAAATATTTATCTATATTCGTAAATATTTATCTAATAAATTGGCCGAGAGTTTTCATGAAAATGATAACGTTGCTTTGATGTTTATTCGACCCTATTTTATACTGGTCACTTTTTACTGCAAGTTGAAATACTAAGGATATTATAGTACAATGTAATTAGAGAATGAATTGTTTTCGGGAACCCTTTCTGTCTTGGAAAATGACCCTACATTTTAGGGGCCTAAATAGACATTTATAGTTAAACATATTTACCTTAAAACGAAGCTTTATGTTCACCTAATAGTAATTTGCTGGGTAGTATTATGGCCAGATTAACAAGTGACGGATCCTAGCAACTCACACACTATTTTCAGAGTAATATTTGTATGTTAGATAAATTTCCTTCGTTTAAACGAAAATGTTGTTAATTGGTTCTAATACTAAGGTCACATTTGCTTCTTACGAGCTCCGTAGGAGCTGATTTTGGCAAACTCGCACGGCGTCCATACGGAGCCCGAACGGACACCGAAGACTCGTACGAGCATCGTACGGGTTTTCTTAACTCGTACGAGTATCGTACGGATGTCGTACGAGTGCATCTCTATAGACCGTTCGTGGTCCGTACGAGCTGTGACCAGACGCTACGAACATACAAAAACCGTTAGGATCTCAAAAATTGTTAACTCGTACGAGTTGATAAATTCGTACGGATATCGTACGAGCTTTGTGGTCGTAGCATTATGTAATTTTTTATTGAGAACACCATGTAATTATAATTTGGAGTAACTTTATGGCCACCGTTGCATGTGGGATGACCAAAAAGTAAGGTGTTATTGATTCCGTCGGCATACATAGAGATTAAGCAACTTAAACAGGCTAATGCTGACGTACATGCGAGTATGTGTGACGTCTTTACTGTTTTGTATGTTTGGCGAATCGCTGTATCTTCGAATGATTATCTACATTACTGCTAACTATACAAGATGATAACGTATATTTATCATTTATGTAGGTGGGGATGCATTTGGTCACGAGCATAGAGCATTTCTAATTCATTTCAACATTCGTTTTATTTCACTTGTCTCAAATATTTTGATCACCCCTCTTTTTATAATAATAGTACAATTATCTTAACGAACAGATGTTGCTTAGAATATTATGAAACTATTACCAAGGAAAGAAAATCGTGATTGTATAATTTAGAAGAGTATTGCATTAATTTGGCCCTTGACCTAGTTTAGTATCTCTGGTCTCTCTCAGACCGGAAATTAGTTCAGAAAGTTAACATAGTTTTTACAGCTGCTTAACTATCATTTTGGCGTGATTGTACTTCCAAATGTCACAGCAAAAGCAATTTCTAATACAAAAATCTTTAGCTCGAAACAATCGTCAACACTCTATCTACGAAAAAATTGCATTAGTATAAATGTCAATCAATGCCTAGTTCTTAGCCTGTATTCGTTCAAGTTTTGACTCGACCAGTAACCTCTTAGTAGCCTGCTGTTTTGTGACCATGGGATGTCCAGGTTAGAGTCCTTAACTAGCCCGGGTAAGCATTGTTTTGCAGTATGCAATTGTTGTGATCTTTTCATGTGCCTCTTTGAAGTTGCCGGTCGGCTAACTCGTGCATATTTTTGGCTAGCAAGGTAGGGCGCTGGCTGACATCCAACTCGGACAAGTTTGCAATTTTATGAGTAATTTCATACAAATTTCGTTTGGTTAACACCCAAGTAATCCACCGAATAACGAATACTTGTTTATTGTATCACATACGTCTGAATTACTGCATTGGGTGAGCCTTTGTATCATCACACCACGACGCCCTCGGTCAAACTATGATGCAGAACAGATCTCTAGAACAAAAATTGGAGTATCTTTTATAGTCACAGTTGGCAAAAAATATTTTAGCTCGAAAAAATCAGCCAACACTATGTCTAGGAAGATATGCATTCGTATGATTGTCATTCAATGCCTAGTTCTCAGCCTGTATTCATTCACGTTTTGTGCCCGACTGGTTAAGTTGAGTGCTGCTTTTCTTGTCCGATTGTCCGATTTTCTTATATCTATTTTGTAGCCTGCTTATCTCTTAGTAGCCTGCTGATACATTTGTATGCGACCAGGGGTGTCCAGGTTGGTGTTCAACATATTGGTATGTAACATGCAATGGTTGTGATCTTTACATGCGCGATTTACAAAATGTCGGTCGGCTAGCACGGGAATGTTGTCGGCTTGCACAGTAGAGCGTTAATCCGGCATCCAACTCTCGGACAATCTGTGTTCGCAATGGATGATTAATTGTATGAAATCTCGTTTGGTCAACAACTGATTGAGCAGCCGAATAATTGAATACTTGTTTATTGTATCATAAATACGGCGGAAAAGTCTGAATTGCTCTATTGGGTAACAGTTCCATTTTACCACCACGCCCTCTTTTGATTTATGATGCAAAACAAATGTAACAAAAATGTCTTATTTAGTCATGATGAGGGCACTAAACACTTTGCAAACCTTGGAAAAGACACCGTCCATTCAATGTAAAGTAAACTCATGTAACTTTATAGTGTATGTGCCTGTCTTGAACTGAAACGTTTCAACACATTCGACTAAGTAAGATAATCTCACGGTTCAGTATATTGTGTTAACAATTAAGTACAAAACAAATAGTAAATACCCCAAGATTTGTGTCTTATATATGTCACATTACTTACATTTGTATCACTTGAACTTATTCCATTTGTGGGAACATGTAAGATGTTATTGTCTCAGACTCGTTACTCAAATGATCAAGTTTCGCTGACTAGTATACTCTCTGTAGAATAATCAATTAACGTCTATGAAAATAATTAAACCAATAAACCTGAAAAACGATATATACCAAGACACAATTGGAAGGAAAATTCTGTCACAATTCGTCGATTTATGAATATTACGTTACTTGTTTGTGCATATTAAACAAATTTGCAATCCGGACCGTGACACTCGGAATCCAAGAAACATATTTCATGCGTCTTGGTATTTAAATCTAACGAAACAAATTGGCGGCAAAATAGACACATAGACAGTGTACGAGTATGATATAAGTACTACTGTTACTGGAATACCTTATTTTATGATTTCCCAAACCGAGAATACATTTAAATCATTGTCATTTAACAAGAAAACTGTCGTGCTAAAACGTGGTTTCATGTTGTTTATGCGTTTGCGATTTGTTTTGTTATCTACAAACTAACAAACGTCGTATATTTGAAAATCGTCTAGTCTGGAAATGATACAAACTTTGACCTGATGAAATGAATTAACTAAGGTTATTCCTTGCATGATGTTAGCATCTAATATTCTTACCATTAGATAAACCTGCATAATGTTGACAGAATGTTTAATGAGAAGAGCTGCATATTGGTGGTAGACACGAATGGTAATTTCGGAGCGAGGCGGACTTGCAATCGTCTTGGGATTAAAACTGTACCACCAATTATATACGTCATTCAATCGTCTTAGTTCTTCTATAAAGACACAGGGCCGAAATTTGTCGATTTTTGTGGCGATTTCTGGAACTTCTAAGTAAAGTGAATCATTTTCCTCATATAACAAAAATCATAAATGTTACACACGATATCGATTTTGTCTGCGTAAACATGCTGGAGTTATTGAATGGTGTTATATTGATACCATACCTTTTGTGTACAACTGTTACTTTAAAGATATAGAATTACAGTAAATAGATAAGCCAATATTTATAACAGTACATGTGCATACGATGGACGTCCATTACATGTATATCACTAGTTTAGAATGAGAAGGTCGTAAGTGTTACTCACAACCTTATAAGACCAGTACATATTTGTAATCTGCATCACGGGGTGGTTCTTATGAGTCTATTGGAACCGGTCATGTTGACCAATCTGAAGTTGAAAAAGCTTGTTGAGCAGATTTAGACAATCATTTTTTTCTTTTGTTTTCAAAATAGCGTTTTTTGTACTTACGACATTTTAACGCAGCGATATGTCCTTTGTATAATTCTATGGGAATACTAAGACAAACGATAAATCAATCTATAAATATTACTTTATTTAAAAAATCAGAATAGGTATTGCAATGGTTTCCAAATATATAACATCATATCCAAAAACGAATAATCGAATTTGAGACAAAAATACACTCAGTCTGATACATGTAGCATATATTTATTAAACGTCGCAGTTCTCGGCGCGTGTCGTGTTGTAACTTGCTGTCCAGTTCTTACTTTTCTTAATTTAAACGTATAGACACGATACATTGTTAAGTCAGTTGATCAGTCTGTACATCAGTTTATAACACATCCCTTGTGTGTTGCGAACTTTTGACCAAGGTCTACTACAAGGTTAATTTCCAGGACTGTGATGAACGTTTGTACAAACGAGCAATGACTTAGGATAGAAGTGGTTTTGGACGCTAGGAAACGGCATTAGGGATCACTGTATCATTTGCCGCTTGACTGATGTCATGTGTTCATTGCAACTCCATGTTGGAATCCAACCTCGAGGGAGTGTAATCAAGGCAGTGCTGGCAAACGGAAGATCGGAAGGTTCCACTACTATGGCAAGGGTCCCCCTATGTTTAAAATACTGCTAGAAGATGCACCTTTGGTATTTATCCAGTTACTATCTGGAGCAACCACATCATGACATTGACTGGCTCTGTGATTTAACTTTCAATTACAGTTGAATTAAAGAAGAACAATAAAAGGCAAATAAACGAGACAGAAAATCGGCACACGTGTGATATTAAAATGTAAATATTTATTACGTTAAGCACATCACCTCTGTGTCTAGCCTGCTATACACTCAGACTTGACCCAAAAAAAATTGTTTTAGTCAATACATAAACTACTATGACATTTACATATACTATAGAATTTATTCTAGCGTAAGAGTAGATCCCCCATTTCAAGTGGGCGAGGTCTCGGGTTCGATCAAAGGCCACAATGTACCAAAGGTGTTAAATTATTACTGTTTCTATATATCCCCTTTGCTTGATACTCAGCATAGTTAGTTCCAAGTAACTGCTGGTTCACCCGACCGGTGTCAGGATTATGTGACTGTGTAGTCTACCTAACATGACTGTATGACTGTTATATTGTTGATTGGTAAATAACTATCCAACCCAAGCAAGAACTCCATTAATTCTAGGATATACACTTGCTTAATGACATCATTCAATAAGTAAGAACAGTTATTATTGTAACGTGGTACGCCGTAAATATACTGTGCCCACCAAAATAAGTATACAGTTGCTAAATTAAACTTGGGTGAATTATTCAATATCTGTTCATCAGACAGTCATATCTTTACTAGAGTTCCTGAAATACAGTAACTAAATGAGTCAAAAAAGAGATAGAAGTAAAAAGATGAAGATGCTCTAAATAACAAAAATCATATGATCCAATAGGCCGATTTTTCATCTTTGTATGGCAAAGTTATCTTCCAAGCCGGACAAAGAAACTTTATATTTTGCACCTAGGGTACGAATCTATGTATGGTCGGTACGCTTAATCAACACAATTATTTCTTTTCTTCAAAACTATTGTTGTTACAAAAAAAGTCATTGTTCTGCAAATAGTGTAATTACAGATGAGTAAATGGGGGGGGGGGGGGTAACACCTGCATACTTGTTTTTGTTTGGCAGAGTAGTCTATATTCGTAAACAATCAGACAATATTACATAATTTAGAAAATACGTAACAACATACTTTTCTTTCAATATTTAAAATCCACGAATTTAAGAAACCACCAAATTAACATTTTGCCAAAAAAACGCGAAATTTAATACTCGCAAAAATTAATTATTTTACAGTGTTATCAATTCATCAACATTTCCACATCGCTGAATTAACCTCTTACAAGTTTTAGATGTTCCAAAAATCGTTTGCAGGGCATATCAATTTATCATGAAATGTTTCAAGATATTGCATTGCATGTAGACTGAAAGGTTTTAAATACACAACACAGATTTTAGACAGTTTGGACTTTCAAAGAGCGGTTCATTTACTGGTTATTCTAGATTCTACTAGTTAATTCATTTAGTCATGCTGTTTGTGAGGGAAGTGTCATTGACCAGTCGCCGAAACAGGTCATTAATTAATAATATTTCTTGATTTCAGTCTGAATACTGCAAGCTGTATGTAATTAAAAAAAATCACGAGGAAGATGCCCCCTGTAGAACCAATTTGGTTACATTTTTAATTACACCAAGCTACGCCCCTGCATATCTGTCAAAACCATGTTATAGCGATGTCACACTGGGAATTAGCTTTACGCAAATAAGTAATTTTACCGGCCAGTCTAGCGAGGGTACTGAGGGGAATTTATGAATGCATCGTATGATTATGTAAATAAAAATAAAGTAATATTCGCAACTTAGAGTGTAAACACATGTTGAACGCACGCCAGTACTAGTCATGAAGCTGACTTGGTTTGCAAGCGTAAACAGTCACTGCGTAATACCCCGCGGGCGCCTCTGCACAATTGGACAGAGTGTTGGCAAGGCGAGGTTCAAAAGGGGGGAAATGATAGATGCATCGTTGCGAATATACAGAGAGAACAGCTTGAAGCTGATATCCGCTCATTGTGGACCCTTTAATAACACCGAGGTGCCAAACATTTCTCAGAGTCCTGTTGAACGCATGCGCAGTCATTTAAGCGGAACTCGGACTCAAGTTAGATATCGTTTGCCGAGGCAAACGATTATTATAATTGCCGCATACATGTATCATATCGTTTATTGCAAGCCAAAATAAGCTATCAGCCTTTTTATTCAATACGGTGAGACTTCCATTGACTGTAATTTTTATGTAGGACACGATCACAGGACAATATCACTTTTCAACTTTTATGGCTATTACCGGAAGCAACGACGACATAGTTCAGTAGGTGATTATCCCCCTGTAACATATCATTAATCTTTGACTAGCCAAAACATAACTTCCACTACCGGTATTTCCCTCGCATGACGAATAGTCCTGTCGAAAAGACGATTTATTCTTGAATTCATCAGTCACCAAAACAGTAGGGGAACTTACATAATAAGGTTGCACTAAGCACAATACGTCTCGTAAGTAAGACTTGAGGCATCAGGCACAAAACTGGGTGTGTTGATTTTCGCAGTTTGATGTTCATTAGATAGTAAGATCATCAATAATCTTGTTGACATTGACAGTTCTTTAACCAATGTAATCAAACACGTTTCGACATTTTGGTTCCCTTCGTCATCAGTCACCATTAGACCATTTCTTGCAACACCTTTTTTTGGTAATTTTTGTTATACACGTTTTTGCAGTCAGAATAACGGATGGTTGCGAACTAAATTGCCTGGAATTGACAGACACGCTCTTGCAACTGGAGCAACTGATCAGTTCCCATCGTGCGGAGGCATGTACACAGTCAACGATACCATCATCACCTCATGATTACAAAGTTTTTTCCATGTTCAACTTTAGTATTAAACTTGATTAGCTCCGAGAAAGTGCTCTGCTTTCCTTTAGGCCATCCAAGTAATATAAAAGTATCAGAATATTATGAGACATTTAAAGTTTGAGCACGATATTAAGTTGAAAATAAACAAGATTTATTACCATGGGGCCCGAATAGAGACATGAATAGAAATAGAACCCATGAACAGAACCCCTCAATAGACACCCGAGTTAAATTATTAGAACCCGAAATGGAACCCATATTTAGAACCCATGTAGAACCCATTACCGCCTCCTAGATAGCCTAGTGGTTGAGCGTTCGTTTCGAGTGCGAGAGGTCTCGGGTTCGATCCCTGGCCGCGTCATACCAAAGACGAAATAAAAATGGTACCAGAAATTCCCTTGCTAGACGCTCAGCATAAAAGGGAAACTGGCTTCTCTTCTCTCATACCCTCGTGGCGATAGATAACATCATGAATGAGGTGTCGAGAGTGATTAATATAAGTTAGAAAAACTTGTTTCACAATCGACCTTAAATAAATTAGTATATAAAAAAACCATGAATAAAAAAAACAAGAAAAAGTATCTAGGAAAGTACGAAATATTATTGAATGGAGGTCTTTAAGAAAGGCTTTATTGTAACGTAATGCTTTAGGTTGTTTTATCATGTTGCGTGTTGCAGCTACTCCATCAATTATGTCGAGGACAAATTTAATTAAACATGCGATATCCTTCTTGTCAACAATCAGCTTAAGGTTTCTCAGCTCGTTTCAAGTTTGTGTTGCTTTCCATTCCACAAGTAGGTCAGTTGTTTAATGTCAAGAATTCGAGCACGTAGCTAGCTGTTCAAAATATCATATAATACTTCTAGTTCTAGCTTATTCGCAGTTCTTTGATATGATTTGCGCTCGACGAAGACAGTCGTAGGGCATGTCCCTTCCTAATTAGCAAATGACCTTCAGTTTTGAGGGAAGATGAATACATAACAGTAGAGCATGTGGTCACTTTGGTAGTCCGAAAAGTACATGAAATGTTAAGTTTGTATGTAAAGAAGATATAGAGGATATTTGTTGATTTTGATGTAAGATCGAATTTTATTTCACCGAGTGATCACAGAAAATCAATATTTTCACGAGTGGCGTAGCCACGAGTGTAAATTTAATTTTCTGTGGTCACGAGTGAAATAAAATTGATCTTACACTAAAAATCATCAAATTTTCTGTTTATTATATGCCTCACATCCTCTTAAATATGTGCCGTAATTGGCTTAATTGGAAAAATCACGTCGAAATTAGAACGTCACGACGTGAGAATTATGACGTCATGATGACGTAACGCATATTTTAAAGCCCGGCGCCGTTGACGTTACGTTTCTTTTTCTGCATGATACTGGAACCAGCTTCTTAAACAGTGAAAATAACAAAGTGGTAATTTCACTGTTATTTTCACTGTTTATTTCACTGAAAAATCTCCATAATCCATTGAAAGCAAATAATAAACATGGTGCGTTATCGTATTGTCTGTTGGCTACTATACTCCTGTTATATTTCACTGACCGAGGTGGCAGACTGTCCGAGTAGGTTGACGTGTTTTTGTAGCTGTTCAGATTCCCATGTTTGTTCTCTTTTGGTCGTCTTTATGCCTTGTACTTGATTTTTCTTTACCATGTGTTCTTAGCATGCCTTTTTGGCTCTCCTGTTTCCACTGAGAGCTGCCCTTTCTGTCCGATATTTTATCATCGTTTTTTATTATCGTGTCTCCATAGCTCGATTGCCAGCGCGCATGCCGTCTAAGCTGGCGACCCGGGTTCAAATACGGGTAAAGGCACTAACATGCCTGCCATATTTCAGCAGAAATCTGACTGGCAAATACGTAAAGTCTATGCTCGGCACTAAAGCTTATAAACCTTAGACAATGTATTACCATTCTATGCTTATGCTAGAAAGAAACCTTTCTCATTCCAAATAACTGAAATTAAGTCTCTACAAGACAATTGCCGTTAATGCAACTTTAGAGGTTTATTACGAAAGGAGCAAACAAGAGTCTAGTTTCCAGACATATCCATCAAGAAGACAACAAAGCGTGAATGACTTAAGCAGTTAATAGTAAATGGTTAATTAATCCTGCGACTTACGGTATACCGTGGCCGTCTGTAAACAAGTCGTCTAATCTAAAATAATAAATTATCAATACAAATAAATGTATTCCCTGAAAAAGCCAGGTCAGCAGGTCGGGACAAATACTATCCTCGTGAACAATTTCAGTTTATGCTCAAACAATCATAAATATAATGTAGCAAACATTCTGGGTAACACAATTTGTATTTTTTTCCATACTTGTTCATAAAACTTGCTTAGGAAACAATGTGTATGCTATTTTGCCTAGGATAGGGGTTAGATACTTACCAAGTCAAATGTATATTTCAGACAGATGGTGAAGACCATTAGTAATACTTCCATTTATCTAAAACCGGTACATCCTGGTACCATATCGTTGTCAACGTTTTTAGTTATCACTAGTATCTTCCTTAGAACCAATGTCTTAATGCGACAGTATAAAAATATGACAGAATACTGGCCAATGCGTACTTACACATTTTCCCCACTTTTTGTAAAGCGAGAATATCTGAACAGAAGATAATGAGGCTTCGTATTATTGTCTTCTTCACCCAAGAGAAGCGAGTACAGAACCATTCCCAGATATTTGACACAGTCTGGTGAAACATTACTAAATACTTGGGCTACATGTAACTGTTTGAATGAGAACAGAGTTAACGAAGTCAATCACTGATACCACTGTAGCATTCCATGAAATTAGCACATTATAACGATATCAATCTATGATACCAATCGTATAGGCCCTGTTAAGTATGTATATAACAAGATGTAATGTAGATCGATATATCTAATGTATATTAAGTTCATCATCCCGAGATATGCAGATAAGATACTGACAAAGTTCTGTTTATTCTATGAGCACATTAACTCATACTAATATCAAAAGGTTCATTCCTATTGCCAGTATCATAATAATGATCATTTTATTAAACTCAGAGTTATCATTTATCTCTGTTTCAAAAAACGTCAAGTTTCTGTAAGTAAAATAATTAATTGTATCAGTCAGTCTGACACAAAAACAATTATATAACACAATTAACAAACTCGTAGACATACATCAACGTAAACTGTCTCAGCGAGAGTGACTTCTTCATGCCTATTGAATATGAATATGATTTGTGCTGTCTTTTTTTCTCAGAAATTATAAAAATTCCAACTGAGTGTCTGGTTTATTGGACGCTGGACGATACATCTGGCGCGTTATAGACTTTAATGCAGTTTAGAGATCAAATTAAATGAATACTTGTATGAGAGTATATTTCTGGATTTTGCCGATGCTCTCCAGTAACTGTCGTAAAATCTATCAAACGTCATTTTTGAAAAAAGCCGAGGTGATCAGGTCCTCTGTCTGTTACGTGTGTCAATTATTCAGGCGTAATTTATTAAGATTTGATCGAAGTGACGTTCTGTTTCTCTGTCCAATGAATCTCATTGAGTTTGCAGTCGCTACATTTTGTTGCATTTTCAAAGTTTTAATATGGGTTTATTACCGAATCACTTTCGAAATTATTAAATGTCGTCCGTCGCCCCCGAACGTGACGCGCCAATACTCCACTGGCACTTGACTAGACAAACAATTCTATAAATAGCCGTGGTATATCATATATATTCTCTGATGTATGTCTGTGTTTATATTGGTTTGTCTCGTCGAGTGCCAGTGCACTACCCGATACGACAAATGGTTATGACATTGCGACACTGCGATTCAATGCGTGAGAACGCGATACGACAGACAACAATGGGCAAGGACTTTTGCTTCGCATTGTTGTGAATCCTGTTGTCGTGCGAAGCGATTATGTTGGGGGCGACTGATGATATTTGACATGGAACAAGAAGGATTCTGTAATGTATACTTATTATTGAAGGGATTTTTGTTATATAACAATGATACTGTCCTATTAAATGATTCGAGGGGGCAACCAATGAAGCATCCAGTACACTGAGAGAGATTATTACATATGTTTGTATATTACGATCGATCTAATGTCCAACCAAGGAAGCAACCAGTAGGATCAGATGTGCTCAATGGCGATCGGTATTATTGCAAACACATGCAATTTTTAAAGAACATGTTTGAGCTGTCCTACTGCGCCATTCTCTGATTAATCTGTGCATGTATTCTTTTCAACACTATAGTATTCTGTAATATGTATACACTTTACATTTAGAACCATGGTTTTAACAACTAAACTCAGTTTTATCTAACATGGAATAAATAAATCACAATAGATGCTATTCAAAGAGTTCCGTGTGTCTACGTTGACATTTATTTGCAATATCAAAAATATGACAAGGCATATTGTATTCATGCCTTTCAACATGCTTACAATATAACCAATGTTCTAGTGTTCAAATCACTCAATGATGCAATGTATTCAGTTTTGAAAAATACATGCAACAAACATGTACAAAATTAAACCAAGTTCATTCATGTAATCTAAGATCAGTAACCAATGAAGAACTATTTGTACTATCACCACAGTTTGAAAATCACTTGCCTTCTCGGGACCGAAAATATGGAATGATATACCAAAATCAGTACGATTATCAGACTCAATACATCAATTTCAAAATGTATAAACTAAATGGAAATACCCACAGTTAAGCATTGCTATAAAACAGACCCATCATGTTAATACGTATTTGAGTTCAATGTAATTTTACCAATTATTAACATGTCTTAACTATTGGCAAATGTAAGTGATAAGATATTTATTTTCATATACTGTGTTCAATAGTCTTGTCTTACGACTTTCTTTGTAATCAAAACTTTGTTATTCATATTTGTAAGCTTTTCTTGTACCAATTTATACATGTATATTTATGTTTACAAGCCATATGAAAGATTGTATTACTGTAAATATGTTAGCCTCGTAAAATAAAGAATTTACGTACTACTTATAAGTGTACTTACTTATTTGTTTTTTACTTTTATTGCTGAAACTTGGACATTCAGCCGAAGCCATGCCATTCAGCGTTTTAATACCGTTACTTAACCTTTTAGAACTAAAACTATGTAATTCAGCGTTTTACTGATGTAACTAGGTCATTCAGCGTGGGCATCCCACCTTTCCGTTAGCTGAAACTATTCCATTCAGCGTTTTAACAGCTGGGGCTAGGGCGGATCATTTTCTTGTTCGGCAGTGTGTTGGGCACTTCTTCTTTTTAAGATTTCTGAAAGCTAAAACCAGGCATCGTAGTCGTTTAAGGGAACAGGCTCATTCAGCTAGGGCATTCGGCTTTTTGGTTGCTAACACTGATTCATTCTACTTTTCACCAGCTTTGACTTCAGAGGATCTTTACTTGTTTAGTTGGCCATTGTTCCTTGTATGTGTGTTATGTTTTCTGTACTCAGTTGGTTCAGTTTGGCATTGTGCCTTGTATGTTTGTAATGTTTTCTGTGCTCAGCTGGTGAGGTTGAGTGCTTCTTTCCCTGTCTGACTTATTATGATCTTTTTACAAAAAGAACAATAAAACTAAATGAAGTAATTGAAAATAAGCTTTAATTGTTTTGACCTTGTAAGTCATGGTTTAACGTCAAGATCGATATCGTCAGTATAGTGTAGGTTTTGTTTATTGATGATGAGTTTAATGGGCAATAATGAGAGAAATACAACTTAGCTCTCTACAAACACGCATGTTTGTTGATTATTAGGTAATGTTCTTTAGTGAAAAATAGCTATCACCCTGTCCTCTCCGTGCGATACTTTCCTTGTGGTATTGAAGTCAGTAGTTGCTTCGGAAACTCTGGTTAGGTCAAATGTTCACTGTATAAGCCTAAAGTATTGAACATAGTCTAGTAGTAGAGACAGCTTTGAGTGCTTGCTTGAGGTCCCAAGATCATTCACAGGACGCGTCATCCCAAAGGCAAAAGCAGTGTTACCATTAATCCCCTTGTCAACAGCACATAAAAGGAAGCATGCTCCATTCTTTTACACCCTTGTGACAGATGAATACCACAAAGACGGAGTTGCTTTATTTGAGCTTGGTGTTCTCATGTGCTTTCATTGTGCAAAAATGAAAATATTTGTTTTGTTATATGATGCTCAGATGTGTAGAAATGTCTATCCATATGCCCTATTCTGTATATGGCTTATTGTTGCAGGAAAAACAAGTACAATAAAATAACTTTTAAACATTTTATTTTGCACACGGTGTTATACATTTCAGAAAATTCGTAAAATTACTAAAACATCTTTAAACACGAAACACAATTTAATGTAATGAATTAATTTCTAGCAAAGTATAAACAGAATTTTTAGTATACAAAATTAATGTCAAAGTTCATGTTCAAATGCAAACGATACTTGCATTTAGCCTAGATACTGTACATTCATGAACAGTGTATGTGATGGCAATCACTGTATCTTTGTACATCGATACTTTATTTATTCATGTTACTGACATAAACAATGTTATTTTCTGTCTGATATAAAACTTGATGTTTCCGGAAGCGAAACAATCATATTTCTGACGTCTACGACATTGAAGTATTTTATTAATCCCATTCATCTTTTCCTTAGACGAAAATCATATTGCTCGAGTTACTTTTATTGCTTAGTCTATTCACATTTCATACAACGTCATGATCTCGATTTCTGGTAATTATTTGTGCAGTTTAACGAAAAGATAATGCTAATTCGACCAGGGAAAACAGAAACAAAGGAGCACGAAAGGATCGCACAAAAACGAACAGTCGCCCGAAATGAACAGAAGCACACAAAAAGACACTACCTAATGTAACTTGAAGGTAAGCACTGGACAAAAACAGCAGAGCATGAAAGGCAAACAGCAGAACAACATGTGGTACAACCATCGAATAGATCTTTACCTGAAGACAGTGAAAAATGTCGCTGGATAGGATGTTGGAATGTTACAGGCGTATTAGAAATTAATGCACTATATAGTGCATACTCTGCTGACTCTGCTTAAGGCCGATTTCCCTGTCCAATGTATATTACCCTTTTGTGTCACATTATGTGATCTATATTGGTTTACATTACATTAACTTAATTTATAATGCTGACTTTGTGACATTTATCCAAAACTTAAGAACACCCATAGAGACCACGTGCTTATAAAATAATTCCAATTAATGTGAAAATTTCTTCATGAGTGAAAGATGGTGCGTTAAACTACACTTATAAACGTCGCATTACGTAGAAAGTACAGAATTATTATTCTTTGTATACACTAGTATTACCACTCGGATACATGTAATTAGACGTACAACTAACAAAGTTTAAGCGCCTAAACTAATTACACATCGTCCCTGAAATCAACTTTAATGTGTTCTATACAAACTGAATCTAATAAGAGTTGCTGGTATTCTCTTTGCTATTCTGTCTGATACTTTCTTAACCTAGAACCAACAAAGTTGTAGCATAGAAGTACGTGTTGTTGTTTTTTTTGCAACTGTATTACAGATGTACATTGTAGCACCAAAAGACCTGACATTTGATAAAGAAGCATGCATGGGTAATGCATATACTAGTACAATTTCCTATTTCCATTCTACTAAGCTCATGGGATATACATATTGACATTTTATAAAGATGCATCTATACGTTATATGCTAGTATAATTCCATGTTTCCATTCTCGAAAGCTCACATGGGATATATATCTTAGTATATCAAGATATCATATTGTTTTGGTAAACGATTATATAAACTAATTCAGTAATATACGCACTAATTATCGACACTATATACATTCAAAATCTTACTAGTATATCAGTAATTGCTTCTTCTCTCGCTAATCTGACCTTTCAGTAGGCTTAATAAGATATGTTTTATTATATGGAAACATTCCGTAAGTGTTCTCAGTTCGGCCTGGAAATTTAGGAAACAATACCATTGAGTGTTCTCAATTCGGATTGGACATTTTTGGAGCAAACCCATCAACGATATCATTAACATAACCTTCTTGTAATTAATCACAGTAAACCAGGTATCAAATTACAAAATATTTCAGGTTAGTAATGCCTGTGTACGTATTAGATCTACAGCTGTGCACACAAAGTTGTATTTTGTTGGTAAAACATAGTGATTTACTTAATCCTTAATTGAAATCCTTTTATCAATAATTATTGCGACAGAATTAATGAAAGCATTAGCATATTTGTTTAGTGTATGATAGAAAAACATACCTATTGGTTTAATGCATTGCAAAGACGTAACGCATCGTTTGTTTAATTAGAGTAATACATTGTTTCGTCATTATATTACGAAGGTAATGTTTAGACTTAGCTTTTTATTTTATAATGTCTTAACGTCAGTGTTTCTAACCAAACACATTGGTATGAACTTGGATTAACCAATCACAGAACGACATCATAATGTAACCAAAGGGATTCTACAAGATATAACTAAGAGGATCATTTAATAAATTGGTAGAAGGTGTTAATCATTTTAACATCCGATGACACAGAGAAAAACAAACTACATCACGTTCGAACACAAGTGTTGCAAATATTGCGTGAATCAAGTGAACGCATTTTTAAAGAAAAGATGGCTATAATATAAATATCACCGTACCGGTACCACAACACACCGCAATTTATGATCTGATGTCGGCGACGTTATTGACGTTTTGCTGATGTTATTAACATAGAAACATAAATAAACAATCCAATTATATATGATTTACATGTAATATATCTTCCACAATATCTTATATAGTCTAAGTTAAGGATTAACGCTAGGCATAATGGTTGTATATTAACATGAAAAGACCTCGCACATTTGACGGGCATTGCGTGAAACGTCACTACGTATGCCTATCTGCACATCCCTGTATCGTTTTAAATACAATGCTGCGCTTCAGAAATTTGTTTTGCTACTTAAACACCAGACCACTGCTTGCTGTATGTTCTTATTTCGGTCTCTGTAACAGCTCTTGTGTGTCTGCTGTTTTTTTTTCAAACTCCATGCACAATTCAATAGTCGTATGAATTTCCTTGCGTGAAGAAATATACATCAAAACATTTATAATCAATCAATGAGGGATCAAGGAGCCGATGTCGTAACTTGTTATTTAAATCAATTGAACTTTGTGTACAAACCAAAAAATGTACTTTGCTGCATGTAACACTAAGTAAATAAGAAACAAATCCGAACATTACGGTTGATTCATGACGTCAATGTTTGTGGAACTAAAACGTTTTTAAGATTATGTTAATTACAATAAGCCATAATATGTATCGTACTGTGCTGTAAAACAAGTGCCGTAAGTATAAAGTCCAGACCGTTACATATATATAGAAACAACAATGTATCTTGTTAAATATAGATTCAAATCATAACAATTGTACAATAATTATAGCTTAATTTATCTTACAAGAATGCAATTAGATAACGACAAAATTTATGGAAGAGTTTTCTATCGAAATTGGTCATAGCACCACGATCTGTGACAATGTACCGTAGTGTCTCAATAAAATCTGAAGGCAAGAATTGGATTGATTGCTTCGTTGTACTTTTTCGTGCTCTATTATTCTCAATTTGTCAACGTTGTGACATCAATTCGTTACTATAGAAACCTGATTTCCTTAATTGTCAGTTACAAGTTGACATTGTTTGATGTTCCTTTTATTGCTTCATTTTGCTCGTATCGTATCTATGCGTTTCGTTATTGCACTCATTTTGTATGTAAATTTAAATCATTTAGAGCTAGCAATTTATACACTATTCTTGTTCTTTCTGTGTTGCTCTGTCTGCTGTAACTGTTTACAAATAATTAATGCATTCCCTGTCCGATTTGTTATTATCGTTTTGAAAGCATCAAAAGTGTCATGTGAATGAACTTAATCGTCACGCGTTTCTTTACCGAACTCAATTGTATACATTTATGCAGAGCTAGCAATCTGTTTTAATGCTTTTCTGTTTCTGTTCACTGTTGCATTTATTTCCGATCTTTATTATCTTTGTGAAAGTATCAACAGTTTCATTTGCATATATTTATCTAGCTTGAATTAAATTGGTTGTTTTGAATGATCGAAAATGATGCGATTTAGAAAGTAACCATTGGATTATTGTGATAAAACACAAATTTGATGTGTAATTTGAAATGTTCTGCCTTGTTAAAGCGTAATTTAAGCTACGTTATTACAAACTGAATTCGATGAGTAATTTTCTTCGAAACATAAGTATTATATAATATCTTTAAGTACTTTAGAATTAGATTTGACTGAATGAATAGCTATTTAAAGATATACCTACTTTCGTATATACTGCAAATATTGGGATTTAGTTACGCACGTGACAAATATATTAAATAGGTTGTTCTGAATGATAAAAATAACCATAAATAGTCATAAAGCACCAATTTGATATGTAATTTGAAATGTAACTAAAGCTAAGACATTGGAAACTGTATTCGACTTGTTATTTTCTAAGAAACATAAGTGCTATATAATTTCTTCAAATACATTGACATTCGAATTGAGTGATTACATAAATACATGAAAGAGTACAAATTGGGATTTAGTTACAAACATTACATAGTTTACAATCAGAAACAGAGAAACGGATCCAGCATGTACGTAAAGAGACCATTACCGTTCTTAATACAGGTTATATTATGTAATATATAGTTGTTATGATCCCTACAAAGTACAAAAATATACGCGTTCATAACTTATTCGATTATGATACATATACAGTGTATAAGTGACGGTGGCTGTCAGATAGCGAAAGCCAATCCATTAAAAGCAACTGCTCCTAAGACCATATACAGCACTGATCAAATACGACTTGACAAGAAGTGGTTGTGATATCGAACGGTAATAGGAGCGGGCAATTTTTGTTCTAAATTAAGACTCTTTAAGGCTTTGGACCTATTAATAAAAAATGTTATATCCTTCTTGACACAAATCAGCTTAAGGCTTTCTCATTTCAATACACATATTTTTTACATGTGATTCTACAACTAGGCCAGTTGTTTTAGTGACAATAATTCAAGCACACAACTACATGTAGCTGTGCAAAAAATATTCTGGTTATAGCTTAGTAACATTAATAATTCGATGGTTTTTTGGGTTCGACTGAGACAGTCGTAGTACGTAGTCATACGGTTTTGTCCCTGCCTAATTGGCCAACGACATTCGGCTTCGAGGGACTTTAACAGAGTGCAATGTTACATCTAGAGAAATAGTTCATGATTGACTTTAAAACCTTGGTCTGAATTAAACACACATCCGTTGAAGAGCATAGAGTCACTTTGGTAGTCCGAATGGTACATGGAATGATAAGTTTGTATGAAAAGAAGACACGTGGTCCTGTCTGTTGGCTTGTATTTCAGTTGTATTTGATTGACTGAGGTAGCAGACTGGCAGAGTAGGTTTTCGTGTTTTGTAGCTGTTCAGATTAACATGCCTGGCCCTAATTCCACGAAAAATTTAAGTTATTGCTCAGCTGAGACTGCTATTTAGAATTGATTATATGACTACAATTATAGTCTTGAGATGTAGATTGCTACCAGAAACTGTGTATTTATTGCTAAATAATGAGTTAATAGGTGATTTTCGTAAGAAATGCTCATGTAAATCCAACAGTAAGGAACAATAAAATACTTCGTATTTGAGCCTGTTATAACATACTTAAGTTTTTACCTTAGACGTTTATAACTTTAAAGCACTATTTTCTGTAAAAATCGGACTTATTGTATTACTCTATTAAATTGGCATCTAACTGTGATATAACAATATATAATACAAGTATACAGGAAAGTCATTTAACCAACACAATCTGTTTTTAAAATAGCAGTCTCAGCTGAGCAATAACTTAAGTTTTTTCGTGGAATTGGGACCTGTTATTTTTATGCCTTGTACTTCTTAACTGTGATTTGTTTTTGTGTGTGTTCTTTTGTGTGTCTTTTTTGCTCTCATTGTTCTACTAAGAGCTGCCATTTCTGTCCGATATTTTTTTATCGGTTTTAGTTATCGTGCATCCGTAGCTCCATTGTCAGCGCACGAGTCGTCTAAGCTGGCGACCCGGGTTCAAATACGGGTGGAAGCACTCATGTGCCTGTCATATTTCAGCAGAAAGCTGACTGGCATATACGTAACGGCTACGCTCGGCACTAAGCATGTAAACCTTACACAATGTATTACCATTCTGATTTACGTAATACTAGAAAGAAACCTTTATATTTTTTATCGGTTTTAGTTATCGTGCATCCGTAGCTCCATTGCCAGCGCGCATGCCGTCTAAGCTGGCGACCCGGGTTCAAATACGGGTAAAGGCACTCACATGCCTGCCATATTTCAGCAGAAATCTGACTGGCAAATACGTAAAGTCTATGCTCGGCACTAAAGCTTATAAACCTTACACAATGTATTACCATTCTATGCTTATGCTAGAAAGAAACCTTTATCATTCCAAATAACTGGAATTAAGTCTCTACAAGACAATTGCCGTTAATGCAACCTTTAGAGGTTTATTACGAAAGGAGCAAACAAGAGTCTAGTTTCCAGACATATCCATCAAGAAGACAACACAGCGTGAATGAATTAAGCAGTTAACTAAATGGTTAATTAATCCTGCGACTTACGGTATAACGAGGCCGACTGGAAACATGTCGTCTAATCTGAAATGACAAATGACAGAAAGAACTGGGTCAGCTGGTCAGGACAAAGGCTATAATTGTGAATAATTTCATATTATATTCAAACAATAATGAACAAAATGTAGTATACTTGTTTAAATATGTTATTATTTTTGCTGAGTAACACATATTGTTATGGTGTTTTCCAAACTCATTCATGCAACTTGCTTAGGAAACAATAATTATGCCATGTTGGTCTATATAATATGGGTAAGAGTCTTTCCATGGCAAATGTAGTAAACATGCATTTTTGCTGGGTAATACAATATGTGCTATGAAACTTACTTAGATAATAAAACTGATTTTATCTTGGCCAATATAATAGTTACTATTTTAGCCTTACGGTTGGCTTCTTGATTTTCGAGCATTAGGAATACTTCCATTTAATTATCACGATAAAACAGATACATCTCGGTACTTGTCGTGGTCAACGTCCGAAGCACCAGGTATATACGCATTTGAATACCCCATAATACTGGCTAATGCGTATTTATACAGTAAAGAGAGACTATCGAATTAACGAACTTATACACAAAACGGAAGTTAATAAGGCTTCGTTTTATCGTCTTCATCACCCAAGAGAAGCGAGTACAAAACCATTCTCCCTGATACGTGACATAATCTGGTGAAACACTACTAAGTACTTTGGGTAACTGTTAGAACGAGAAAATAACTAGCGAAGCCAATCTATGAGTCCGCTATATCATTCCATAGAGAATTTGCTCATTATAACGATACTGATCTATGGTCACTTATAGGCCCTGTTAAGTATGTATATAATAAGATGTAATGTAGATCGATGTATCTAATGTATATTAAATTTATTAACCCGAGATATGTAGATTAGATGCTGACAATGTTCTGTTTCATCTAAGAGCACATTAACTAATATTATGTCAAAACCATTAGCTTCATTCCTAATAATAGTTTCATTATGATGATATCTTTTTTTCCAAAACGTTGTTGAGTTTCTGTTAATGAAAGACTAGATTGTATAAGTCTGAACGCAACAGAAAGGTTATAACATAAAATAAAAAATCTAAACAAACTGATGATCTATATATTTAGAAAAACGTTTGTGTCAAGGCCGCACAGGTGAACAGTAAACAGTGGTCTTTGTTGACCGGTGGTCTTTCTGTATGAATGAATGATCTTTGTACATAACCTTCTGAAGTAAGTCGAAAGGAAACCGTCTTGTAATGGATGTGGTTTTTAAAAAGAAGTTGAATACGGAATACTGAGCACAACAAAATATTATGAGGTGGCCTTTAAGTACGGGTTTACTATAAAGTAAATGGTTGTTAAGTATAAATGACTACAATATATAAATAAAAACGGTCTCATGGGTGTATTTGATATTTATGAATAAGATTTGGTTGTCTGTTTATTCTCTGACAAAAATTCCAACTGATTTTCTAGTTTATTTGACGCTGGACGATAAATCTGACGCTTTAAAGACGTTTATACATTTTAGGGATCAAATTAAACGTATACTTGGTCAGTCCTAAATCTATGAAACGTCCGTCAGTCAAAGAAAAAGTCGTGGTGATCAGGTCCTCTGTCTGGTACGGGTGTCAATTATTCAGACTTAATCTATGATGATACAATGTGACGTTCCGTATCTCGATCTAATAAATCACTTTAAGCTTGCAGTCGCTATATTTTGTTGCAATATTTTAAAGTTTAATATGGGTTTAATTACGAAATCCTGTTAATGCTATGTATGGAGCCATATAACTGCCACCACATAAATATTAATTTTCATGAAATATTTCGTGAAATTAACGAGGGATTTCATGAAAACAGAAAAATGTTATGAATGCAAGATAAATATCTTAACGTGAAAAATTGCCAGTTACTGCTTTGATCTGCCACATCATTCCTGTTATTTGTTTTAAGAAACTAACTTACTTTTTACGAAAGTGTACTATTTTTCATAATACACTTTTACGTTTCGCGAAACTTTTCACGAGAGTCGATTATTTTCACCTAAACATCTTTACGTTTCGCGAAACATCTTTATGCTTTATGAAAAAGTTTCGTGAAAGCATCACCTTTATGTGGTGTCAGTTCAGAGCACTAACAAGCAGAATTTTGTGTTAAGATAATTTATCTGTCTTTATGATAATTACATGTTTTCATAAAATATCCCATAATTCTTACGAAAGTTTTCATGAAATCTTAAAGTTAAGTGGTGGCAGTTTTATGGCTCCATAGATTCATTGGATCTAACTGAGAGAGGTTATTACACTGAATGCTGGTACATGTATATAACGATCAGTTGTGCACAAGATACTTTCTTATTTGCGTTCGGTATTAATAAAAACAAAATCAATCGTTAAAGAACATACTAGGTATATGAATTGCGCTACTTCATACTTAACTGACTAATCTTTTCATGTATTCTTATCAACACTATATAATTATGGGATATTTCATAAAAATATATAATTATCATGAAGACAGATAAATTATCTTAACACGAAATTCTGCTTGTTAGTGCTCTGAACTGACACTACATAAAGATGATGCTTTCACGAAACTAAATAAGTTTTTCATGAAAGCATAAAAATGTTTCGCAAAACGTAAAGGTGTTTTGGTGAAAATAATCGACTTTCATGAAAAGTTTCGCGAAACATAAAAATGTCTTCGTGAAAAATAATACACTTTCGTGAAAAGTTAGTTGGTTTCTTAAAAATTATAACAGGAATGTTGTGGCAGATCGAAGCAGCAACTGGCTATTTTTCACGTTAATATATTTATCTTGCATTCATGATATTTTTCTGTTTTCATGAAACCCCTCGTTAATTTCACGAAATATTTCATCAAAATTAAAATTTAAGTGGTGGCAGTTATATGGCTCCATAGTTTATATTAAGCTCCATTGTTGCAACTATAGATCTCGGTATTATCTAACATGTGTTGGAACAAAACAACCATAGATACTGTTCAAAGGGTTCCGAGTGTCTACGTGACATTTATTTGCAATATTAAAAAACATGACATTGCATATTGTATTCATGCCTTTCAATATGTTTACAATATAATCAATATATTATAATCACTCCTGACAGAAGCCACCGTTAGACGGCATTTACTGTCAGATCGTAATGCATTGCTCTATTTATTTATTTATGCTTTCAAAAGACAATGTACGAGTTATTGGTTTCTGCAAGTAGGCCTTTCTATAATTTTGGGTAGCCGAAACAATCATTTACAAATGTAACATCGTTTAGAAGCACCAACTATACAAATATATACGTACATGTCAATACGCATACTACCAACGACTTTGTGCGTACGACACCCATTTCTATTCGTTCAAATGGACGATATATGGTCATGCTAAAGCAGTTTGATGCGCCCAACAATTTCACCAATGTACGAGGATTATTGAAAAAAACAGGTTAGACTTAGTAAAACTGGTATTTCAATTAGTTGTTGTCTGTATAATACACTTTTATAGCCGAATGCTTGCAAGATACATGTTATATTGCCATAGAAACCCAGAAAATAAAAGAGCAATAAAAATAAATGAAGTCATTGAAACTGAGCTGTACATGTAATTGTTTTGACTTTGTAAGTAATTATTTCACGCCAAAATCGATATTGTCATCGGTATGGTGTAGGTTTTGTTTATTGATGATGAGTTTAATGGGCAAGAATGAGAGCAATACTACTTAGCTCTCCACAAATACTTGTTTAAATTAATGTTCTTCGGAGAAAAATAGCAACGACCCTGTTCTCACCATATAGCAATTTCCTTCTGGTAGTTAAAGTCAGTAGTTGTTATTAAATTCCGACCGGAGACTCTGGTTAGGTCAAAGGTGCAATACATTCCTAAAGTATCGTACATATTTAAGTGATAGGGACAGGTATGAATGCGGGAGGTCCCGGGATCATTCACAGACCGCGTTATATCAAAGACAAAAACAATGGTACCAGTTATTCTCTTGCTAGCAGCATAAAACCAGACACACACTTGTTTCTCTCATACCCTCGTAGTCATGCGTAAAAGTAATTCCATTACTACACGATCAGCATAAAATTGAATAGAATGGACCTTATATAAATTGTTATAAACTTACGAAGTACTACGCAATGAAAACAATTATTAATAAAGCTGATGTACCTGTGGTCATATTATAACTCGGTTTGCTCATGTTGTTCCAATGTATATTTATAATTATATGCAATTTGTTAAATAATGCTCAAATGTTTTAAAATATGCATTTAAATACTACTATACCTAAGTAACTAAAATACAGTCAAATAATCAAACATATCTTTAAAACATCCATTTAGTGTACTGTTATATACATACAAGGAAAGTCGTCATTCTGCTAAAGACGATTTCACAATTCAAATTAGTTTCCTACGAAGTATCAACGGAAACCAGTATTTCAGAATTTAAAAGTTCATATACAAATATCACGAGCTCATGTAAAAATACACTCGATACAGTGTATTTAAGGAATCGTAAAAGCTCAATTATTTTCGTTCGTCTCCTCTAAATGTATATTTTGCAATGCGTACATGCCGAGGGGATCAGAAAGTGAATTTAAGAACAGTTGCAACCCCTGCCTTCTTTGTGTAACAATGTTTTATATATCCGGTATACATATAATTGTCATTAACTATGTCTGTTTGAGATAAAACTTGATGTTTCCGGGAGCCAAACAATCATGTTTCTGACGTCTACAACATTGAAGTGTTTTATGAATCACATTCATATTTTCCTTAGACGAAAATTATACTGCACGAGTTACTTTAATTGCTAAGTCTATCATTTAATACAACGTCATCATCCGGAGTCATGGTAATATTTGTGCAGTTTATCTAAAAGATAATGATAAGTCGGGTATAGAGATTACAAAGCACGAAAGCGGAAAGTAGCACGAAAGGCACAAAATCACATACAGAAATAACACAAAATGTGACTTGGAAGAAGCACTAAACAGAAACAGCAGATAATGTACGGCACTAAAAGGAACAGCATGTGGTTCAGCCATCGAATACATGGAAACAGTGAAAAATGTGGGTGTAATACCGACGCATTAGAATTTAAAAGAGTATATAATTCATGTATTTAGTGCTTTGCTTTTTGGGTTGAACACTGCTTTGAGCACGTAAGGTACAAAGAAGAACAGCATGCGGCATAGTAAACTAATAGTGGTTTTCCATGAGACAGTGACAAATGGTTGGATAGGATGTCGGCAAGTTTCGGACGTATTACAATTTAAGAGGCCGTATAATAATATACAAAATGCAATAATTGTAAATTGAACGACTTTGAAGACGAGTTTCATTTTGTTTTAAAATGTGTATTCTTTCCCATGCCTTTCATGCACTATTGTTTCTGCTGCCTTCACTGTTTGGTTTGTCATTGTAATGTGTGTCCGTCCTTGAAATTCATCTATTTCTTGATTTGCTGTTTCAGCTGAACGCTGCTTTCCCTGTCAAATTTCATACAAGTGTTATCCTTTTGTGTAACATTCTGCGGTTCTAACTCTTCAAAAGTAAATTACATTACATTTATTTATAATGCTGACTATGTGACATTTATCAGAAACATAGGGACACAAACAGAGACCTTGTGATTATAAAATAATTCAAATTAATGTGAACATGTCTTCTTGAGTGAAAGATTGTCCGTAAAACTATACTTATATGCACAAAGTACATAATTAGTTTTCTTTGTATACACTAGTATTACCACTGTGATAATTATACATACAACTTACAAAGTTTAAGCGCCTAAACTAACTACACAACATCCCTAAAGTCAACCTTAATGTTTTCTGCAAAAACTGAATCTAATAAAGGTTGTTATTTTCTCCGATATTCCAACTGATATCTTCTTATCCTATAAAAAACAAAATTGCAGCATATAAGTGCTTGCTTGTTTTTTCAACTCTATCATTACCCCAAAATCTGACCTGTTATAAAGACGCATCCTTGGGTACTAGGCATTCCGATATAATTCAATGTTTTCATTCTTCCAAGCTAACATAGAATACATATGTCATCATATCGAAATATTATATTGTTAAAGTGAATTGTTATATCAACTAATCAAGTAATGACAGACATAAAATATGAACAATATATACCATATTTTATTAATATATCACTAATTGTTACGTCTCTAGCAAAACATGACATTTCATGAGGCTTAATGAAATATTGTTTGATATTTAGAAACCATCCATCAACCTTCTCAATTCAGTTTTTATATTTAAAAAAACTCATTTATTGATAGGCTAAACAAAACATTCATGTAATTCATCATACTAAGCCAGGTTTCAAATGACAAAAATATATCTGATTAGTAATACTTACGTACTACAGCTGTGCACACAACGTTGCGTTTTGTTACTAAAACATAGTAATTTACTCAATCCTAAACTGAAATCCTTTTAGCAATAATTATTGCGACATAATTAATGCAGGCATTATCAGATTTGTTCGGTGTGTGATAGAAAAACATACTTATTTAAAAGACGTAACGCATCGTATGGTTTCCTTCGAGTATTATATTTACTTCGCATTATAGTTCAAAGGTAATGTTCAGACTTAGCTTTTTACGACTTACCAAACACATTTACATTAACTCGGATTAACCAATTAACATATTGTAAAACACACTTATTTAAAAGACGTAACGCATCGTATGGTTTCATTCGAGTATTATATTTACTTCGCATTATAGTTTAAAGGTAATGTTCAGACTTAGCTTTTTACGACTAACCAAACACATTAACATTAACTTGGATTAACCAACATATTGTAAAACCAAGATATATAACAGTACATTTTAGTAACTTTATTCCCATACCGGACGCTCTGACCCGACGATAATCTGATAACAGAGCAAGAATTGATGATAATCAGTACTCGCTTAAATAAGCCATTAGTATCTAAGTTGATATATATACGAACATAGACTAGACAGACTGTTTATGTACTTCAATCAACTTGAGAAATACTAGAAGCTAGGTATCAAAGGGCGAATGCAAACACGCTAAGGATTAAGAGTATGACTGTCTGCAAGACTCTGTAAAACTAATACTTGTGCCAGTTCAATGGATACCGAATGTTTTAGGACGATTGATCGAAGGCATCAGAGTAGGTTTCTAGTTACACATTTCTTACTGATTTCAATAACATGGTTTCCGTTACAAAGTAAATGTATTAAGAAAAGATACATAAAACACGTCTAACTTGATTCATACATACATGTATCATTTAACGAGGGTTCGACGAGCCGCTGTCGTAACTTGTTATTTAAATATATTGAATTTTATGTACACACTGTATTGCATGTAAAAAGATTATATTAAGTCAGACAGGGAAGGCAGCACTCAACTTAACCAGCCGAGCACAGAAAACATTAAAAACACACAAAGCACAATGTCCAACTAAACAAGCGCAGATCCGCCCAAGTCCAAGCTGTAAAAAAGTATAATAATCATAACTAGCTGAATGACCCAGTAGAAAAGATACAGCAACCAAAAGGCGGAATGCCTAAGCTGAATGAACTAGTTACAACAGTAAAACTGCTGAACTACATAGTTATAGCAGCTTTTTAGTCTCAAAAGTTAAATAACAGTACTAAAACGTTGAAAGGCCCGTATAGTCGGATGACCTACTAACTAGCTGAATGACATGTAACACTAAGTAAATAAAGAAATCCGATCAAATAAAAGAACACAACGGAAATGGAGAAAATTGCTGAGCGCAGAGGGATTACTGTATTCACATACATTGCAAAATGTTATTAAACTTTGCATGTACAGATATAATTAATTGCAATCATAATGTTTGGTTAAGATTCAGGACTTTTTGTAAAACGCAATTTCATTTTGTAAAAACATTACGTGGTATACAAACAATGAATCGTGATTTAATGTGGTTGTGTTCTGCCACGATATCAATGAAATAATAATCATACAGGATTGATATTGTTTGTACTGTATATAAAGCATTGAAATGTCATTTGATACGATACATGTAAGCATTATTCATGTTGGAGAAGGACGTGATTTTGTGACATCCATTTGTGTCGAATACAGATAAAATAACAAACACGGGGCGTAGAAATTGCATTGCAAACAATATAAATTGCGTTTTCTTCTACCTCAAGTTAAAAGTTCTATCCTTACATTTACTTGAACTTGCATTTATACAACAGGGCTGGTATTCACAAAGCATCTTAGTGGAAAACTTAAATATTTTGACTTAAGTCAAAAACTTGGGTTGCGCTTATTTCCCACACATTGAAGAAATAACCCATGTTTTCTTAGTGATTATTGTAGCTCTTACTACAATGCATTAAACCTATGTAAGAATTCAAGAATTTTGAGTATCTTGTTAGGCTGACACACTTAAGGGAATTTGATGTTTTTAAGAAAATTCTAAGATTTCTTCTAAGATGCTTTATGAATACCATCCCAGAAGTTCATGAGTTGTAGCTGCTCTGCTAAGGGCATCTCGTGAGTAGTAAGGAGATGTTTCGTTCTCGTACATGTACTTTGTAAGCATACCAATGATTTCCTTATGTACAGCCCGGATAATGTGTTTTTCTGTTCGCATGATTGTAAATAAGTTAAGTTACCGGTTTGCGAGGGCCGCTTTCGGGAATTCAGCCGTTCAGCTACCCTTTGAAATTAATTATATTAAAAACTTTTTTACGTATGTAACTAAATACCAATTATTGTCTGTATGAGTACCAGTATAAATCTTTTCAAATTCTTGATCTTGTAAATCAATGTACATGGAATTCAGACATATAATAACTATACTACTTGCCTTATCTAAGACCATTTCGCATAATGGGCGTACCTGGCAGCTATTTTCAAAATGCTAATCAAATTGTTGTTAAGCCGTAAAATACTACGCACAAGCATCTACTTACAGAGTTGAATTAATACAGTTTCGGGCTTGGTTATCAGTATGTTTTTCGCGTTGACACTATTACAGTTACCCACAAAGCTATACATGTAGGTTTGCCAGTATAAATGTTTAGTTTCGTGGTACTATGAACGTAACAGCGAAAACGATCCATGATTGCCTATGGGAAATTAACATTATGACAATATTGAGTGGTAATAATACACAATACCAATGCAACAACCTTATATCATAACACATTTTATGTAGCTTATGTCATATATACTAAACATGCGCAGACGAAGGCAATATATGAAAAATATCTTTTATCTCTTATTTGCGAAGTTAATATTGCTATATTTTCACAGGGTATTGCATGATAAACTAATCTAGAGATAGTATATTGTGTGTATGATTTGTCTGGACAATTATTAAATATTTATGCAAATATAAAATATTCTAACAAGTATATTGGCCTATTCTTTATGCAAATAAAGGAATCCAATGTTTGTTTTTTATGATAAAAAACGATTGATTAATGACGTCACGTTTTGTGGAATGAAAGCAATTTCAAGATTATGCTATCTACTAAGCCATAATACGTAGTTATAAAGAAAGGATGTCATTTAAAACAACCCGTATGTTGCTGTGCTGTTAAATGCTTTTATTGTACACCATTACATCTATGTAGAAATAACAATATATCGAGTTGAATAAAGACTCAAATCATAAAAAGAATAAAATCTTACAAGGAGGCATTTAAGGACGTTTAGGACATTTCTCCGACGTCATCGGCAAAAAGTCGACTGTTCGCCGAATCTAATGAAAATATCCAGAGGTATGCTTTAACATGCTTTAAAATATCGCTTCGTTTCCTAGCAACAAGACGTTATGTACACGGAGCGTAAAATTGAGGTTTTAAGCGTATTTCTCCGTCAAGTTAAGGTCTACAATAATGGTCAAAACTCTATTAGTTAGTCCTTCATCCGTTGAATACGTATATGTAAAATTTGTTGCGGTTGCGACATACAATTTCGCAACGAAAACGGTTTTATATCGGAAATTGGCCTGTATTTTACTGCGTATTTGCGACACCCTACTTACTTCAGGGCATAATTTGGTCAATAAAAAGTGATTCAATCAACTACTGAAACATACCGCGGTTATGCGGTAATTCTACAGAGTAAGCACAAACAATAAAAAATGGGGGTCATCTCGCAATATTTTCGACAAAATAGAATTTTAGGGAAAAGCGGAGATACGTAAAAAGCATAACGTCGTGCAGTCACACGACGTTACGAGCAATATGCCTACGTTAGCGTCATGGTCTAATGGTGTCTCTGGCGTATTGGCACAGTGTTTCAATATAGAAAAAAACTTAAGAACACTGATTACCTAATGCTGAATGCAAGATGTAATCTAAAATATACACCTAAAATTGCAGGAAATATGATTTCTAGTGGTATACATGTACTATTACTTACACATTTTCCTATTAATAAAGAGATATGAACTTGCTACTAGCAAACACTGTTTACAACACCTACCACCTCTCACAAAGAATATCGTGCTTAACGTTTTGACGAACTGTCTATTTTGTACGCACAGTAGGGGGGTTCGGGGCAAAGTGTTGCAGTACCTGGGGTAAAATGTTTAATGTAATAAATGCCGACAAACATACTTTTGTATGTAGTTATATTTTCAATAAATGGTCGAGAATAGCCAAAAATGTCGACACAATGTGTTACATTTACAAACCATTTTAAACAGAAAAAATTGTTAAAGTAGTCAAATGGATTAATTAAAGAATTTGCATGTCAAAATTAAGCATGGTTTGAATACAGTATTACTAGGACTGTATCGGTGGTCTGGCAAGTTAAAAGGTAACAAATAGAAACTATAACATAGATGCATATGTAAGACTTTTCCCCAAACTCACTAAAGAGCAACATAATAGCACTACAGTAAATTCCAAAGGTGGCCGAATCACGTTTCTTACGCACAAGTCATTGGCATTGGTCCCGATGGTCATACAGATGGTAAACCCCGCAAAAGGCCCCTGACCTACTCCTGAAAAAGCGTTGTCGTCCTGTCAAACAAAATGTGTGAAGTTAAACAGGCCGCGACATACAACAACGGATCTAATAGCGGCTCAAATATGTTTACATAAATACATATGATCACGTAATACATGTAAACACATTTCCTATATTTTTGTGACGCTTTCTTTTAATTTGCTCGTGGTTCACCTACCGGCTGCATCCGCCTTAATTTAGCGTCCAACAGGATTCAACCGTGATGCGTTCACAGTTAAACCAAATATATAAGCTTGGTTAGAGGCAATATTTCTAGACAAGTGTGGTACTAACTTTCCTGATTTTTATAATCAAAAGTTCACTTTTATACTAAACGTTATTATTAGTTGCATTATAAATATATATGTCTGCAAAGAAACGATGTATACACATTTTGGTAATCATTATAATAAAGGGACGTAATAATTAGTTTAGAAGACTTTAGTTAATAGTCTGTATATCTAATGTCCGATCGAGTACCCTGAGTAGATTTTTAGATGATTTAAATACATAACACAGTCGTCGTTGTATTCATAATAAAAGTACCAGTAAAGACGCATTGTGAAGAATTATGAAACCACAGTACTGATAGAACATGTAGTACAGGTATTGCGAGAGAAACACAGTACAACACTCAAATCGAAATTGTTATGTAGTGACAGAGTTTGTTTTGAACAAAGCTATATGACTTGATAAGTGAACTGATGCAGGTGAAATGCATGAATTTTATTCTTAACAATCATGTAAATATTGTAAATAGAACACACGCCTGTCAATAGAACGGTCGTACACAGCGCGTTACGTTGTGCGACGTAACGTTTTTCCGTAAGTCCGTTTTGATACTGAAATTCAATTTTGTCGACAATTTGCGAGATCACCCCATTTTTTATCGTCTGAGCTTATTCTATAGAGTTACTGCATCACCACGGTATATTGCATTAGTATACACAAAACGGATGGAAAGTTAATCGCTGGCAGTGGACTTGCATTTACTAATCTGGAAAAGATTTTCCAGAGATCTGGTCAAGACGGTTTGTATCAAATTCTTAAGAAAATAGGAATAAAGAAGCCACTGGTATTAGCGAAAAAACTTCAAGCAACGTGTTAGCTAATACATGAGCTGATTTGAAACAACAGTAGTAAGTGACGAAAAATGTACCCTTTCGTTCCGTGCTTTGTGACATATATATTACTATATATTTATAATGAGTTTGTGTTCCTAATAAAAATGAAAAATACACCGCTACAATAAAGACACATTTTAAATAATAATAAAACTATAGCAGTATTGTGAGAAACTGTTGTTCCAAATATTACCACGATTAAATATAATTAATTGATTGTTAAGCAGCGAGTCATACATACTTTCTTACGGACGTACGGGGCGTAACGTCGTGCGACGTTATGCGTTTTACGCATGTCCGCTTTTTACTGTAAATCAATTTTGTCGAAAATAATGCGAGATGACCCCTCTTTTTTATTGTTTGAGCCTGTTCTGTAGAATTACCGCATCATCACTGTGTAACTCATTAGTTGATTGAATCACTCTTTGTTGACAAAATAGCGACCTAAAATGAGTAAGTTGACGATAATAAGGCGTAAAATACTGGTCAATTTTCGATGTAAAACCTTTTGTGTTGTGAAATTGTTCTGTGCAACCACTATAAATTTTATGTATGCGTACTCAACGGATGAAGGGCTTACATAAAGAGTTTTGAAAATTAACGTAGACCTTAATTTGACGGAGAAATCCGCTTAAAACCTCAATTTTACGCTCCGTGTACATAACGTCGCGTTGCTAGGGAACGAAGCGATATATTTAAAAAAAATAAAAACGACATAAGACGAAGAGCATGTTAAAGCATAGCTCTGGATATTTTCATTAGATTCGGCGAAAAGTCGATTTTTTGCCGATGACGTCGGAGAAAGGTACTAAACGTCCTTAAATAAGAACGAAAATGCGACGAAATACATTTTTTATCAAAATTGGTCATAGGACTACGATCCGTTTTCGTAGTATCTAGAGAAAATTTGAAGGCAAGAACTGGCAAGTTGTGGATTGATTGCTTCATTGTAAATTTCTCGCTCTATTATTCTCAATTTGTCAACGTTGTGACATCAATTCATTACTATGGAAACCTGATATCCTTAATTGTCAGTTACAAGTAGACATTGTATGATGTTCCTTTTAATGGTCCATTTCGTTCATACCTTAGCTAGAACTTTGTCCGTATTTTATCCATGCGTTTCTTGACCACACTCAATTCTTTGTGTACACTTACTGTAATACACCCATGCAGAGCTCGCAATTTGTACACCGTTCTTGCTGTTCTTTACTTTACTGCTGCCTTCCCTGTCCGGTTTGTTATCATTGTTTTGAAAGTATCAATGGTTTCATGCGCATGCAATAAAACGGAGGTAGAGAAGCAGAGAGAAGCATATCTAGTATGTGCTTAATACAGGTTAATACTTGAATTAAATAGGTTGTTCGGAATGATAAACAAATAATGCGATTCAGAAAATAACCATACCAAGTCATAAATCACTAATTTGATATGTAATTTGAAATGTTCAGTCTTGGTTAAGCGTAACATAAGCTTAGACATTGGCAACTGTATTATATGACATTGTGTAATTTTCTTAGAAACATAAGTACTTTATAATTTCTTCAAATACATTGACATTCGATTTGAGCGAATACATGAAGATATGAAATAATACACGAGTTTGTATAAAAATTGGAATTTAGTTAGGCGCGTGACATATTTTGCAATCTGAAACGGAGAAACGAATCCAGCTTGTTCGTTAAGAAACCATAATTATGCTTATTACATATACAGTATGTAATATACACATGTATTTGATACCTACAAAGGGCAAAATCGTATAAAACTGCAACTGCTTCGATTCATTAAGATATGCGTGTCATTGGCTGTCAGATACAGACAGACAATCCTTTTTAAGAAAAAGTATATACAGTACATTTGCTCGCTAAAAAGACGAGACCAGAAGTAGCTGTAATACCGAACGGTATTAGGAGCGGTCTTTTTTTGTTCTAAATGAAGGCTCTCATCCTATCAATAAAACATGTTTACTAAATTTTGTATAAACCTCATACAATGTATGTACCATCCTTTGCTTACGTTATACTACGTACAAAGAAACCTTTCTTATTCCCAAAAACTGGAAATTAAGTCGCTACATGACTATTGTCATTAATGCAACTTTTAGTGCCTTATGACGAAAAAAGCAATCAAGCGTCTAGTTTCCAGACATATCTATCAAGAAGACTACACAGCGTAAATGATTAAAGCATTTAAATGAATGGTTAAATAATCCTGCGACTTATAGATTAACATGGTGGCTGAAAACATGTCGTCTAATCTGAAATGATAAATTACCGGTACAAATAAATGTATTCCCTGAACGAATTAGGTCAGCAGGTCCGGACAAAGACTATCCTTCGAAATAAATTCAGTTAATGCTCAAACATTAATGAATAAAATGTAGTAAACATATTTAAATCTGTTATTCTGCTGGGTACAACACATGGTTTGAATGTGACTATATACTCGTATTAAGGCTAATGCCTATTTACGCAATGTGTTTGTCTTTTTTTTGTAAAGAGAGGATATCTGACTGGGGATTTATACACAAAAAGGAATTTAACGAGGCCTCGTTTTATTGTCTTCATCACCCAAGAGAAGCGAGTACAAACCATTTGCCCTTATATTTGACACAATCTGGTGAAACATTACTAAGTACTTCGGTTAACTGTTAGAACGAGAACATACTAATGAAGTAAATCTATGAGTCCGCTATATCACTCCATGGATAATTCGTACATTATAACGATACCAATCTATGGTAACTTATAGGCCCTGTTACATGTAAGTATGTATATAACAAGATGTAATGTAGATCGATGTATCTAATGTCTTTTAAATAGATCATCCCGAGATATGCAGGTTAGATACTGACAATGTTCTATTCCATCTAAGAGCACAATAAATCATATCAATGTCAGAACCATTAGGTTCATTCCTAATAACAGTTTCATTATGATGAAATCTTTGTTTCAAAATCGTTGTCGAGGTTCTGTCTAGTGAAAGACTAAATTGCATTACTATGTAGTACGAGTATGAATGAAAAAGAAAGAATATAAAATAACAAAGTTATCTAAACAATCTGATGATCGACAAATAAAAGAAATGTACAGTAAAATCTTTATGTAAAGGCCATCCATATGAACAGCAAAGATTGGTGAAGAATCGTCTTTTTGAACAGGTTAACCTTGAATGAAAATGATCTGATCTTTGTACATACCCTTTTTAAGTAAGTCGTTTAATGGAGATGGTCTTGTTATAGAAGTTGAAGACGGAATACTGAACCCAATACAATATTTGAGGTGGCCTTTAAGTACGGGTTTACTATAAATGAAGTTACTGTTAAGTACACCGGACTGACATATTATATCAAACTGTCTCATGGGTGCATTTGATATGAATACGATTTAGGTTGTCTGTTTATTCTCGGACGTTTCATAAAGTCTAACCGATTTTCTTACCGGTTTATTGGACGCTATACGATAAATCTGGTGCTTTAAAAAATTAATACAGTTAAATGATAAAATTTAATGTGTACTTGTATATACACCTTACATTTAGCACAATGGTTCTAATTATAGAACTAGGTATTATCCAGCATGTGCTCGAACAAAGCACAATAGATGAATTTCAAAGGGTTCCGAGAGTCTTCGTTGACATTAATTTGTAATATTATAAGTATGACAAATCATATTGTATTCATGCCTTTCAACATGTCTACAATACTCGTATAACCCAAATTTCCTGTGTACAAATCACTCAATGATAATCAGGTTCCGAAATATATGCAACAAAAATGTTCATTCATGTCATCAGATCAGTAACCAATGAAGAACTATTTGTACCATCACCTAATTTTCAAGAAAATCACTCGCCTTCTCGGGACCAAAACTATCGAATGATATACCAAAATCAGTACGATTATGAGGCTCATCACATAAATTCCAAAATGCATACATCAAATCAAAATAACCATAGTTATGCATTGCTATAAAACAGATCCATCATGAAAATATGTATTTGAGTTCAATATAATTTTACCAATCATCAACATAACTTTACTATTTCCAAATGTAAGTGATAAGATGTTTATTTTCATATACTGTGTTCAATAGTCTTGTCTTACTATTTTCTTTGTAATCAAAAATTTGTTATTCATATTTGTAAGCTTGTCTTTAATGTAATGTACCAACTTGTATATTTATATATACGTGCTTAGACCATAAGGCAGATTGTATTATGGTAAACATATCAGCTTCGTAAAATAAAGAAGAATTTACTAAGTAAACTTACTTACTTACTGTTCCTTACTTACATGTACAAAATGTACCTACTTACTTACTAAATATATTATAATCACTTCAGACAGAAGCTTACGTTAGACGACATTTAATTTCAGATCTAAATGATGCTTTCAAAAGACACAAGTTTCCGCTAGTACCTAAACTAAAATTTCGTTTAGAAGATACAATCGTTAATAAATATGATATCGTTTAGAAACATTAACAAAGCATGTTGACACATACATGTAATACGCATAGTTCGAAGTTGTGCACATGTTCTTTTAAATAAACGGTATATCTTATGGCCATGCTAAAGTAATTTGATGCGCCCAACAATTTCACCAATGTCCGAGAATTCTAGACAAATACGTTAGACTTAATATAATTAAGTATTTCAATCAGATGTAGAACAGAAATACGCCTAATAATGTCACCAAAGTACGATAACTCTAGAATAGAAATACAGTTTTAAATCCGAATGCACTCAAGATACATTTTGTATTGCCAAAGAACATAAAATAGCAATAAACTAAATGAAGTAATTGAAACTGAACTGTAATTGTTTTGACCTTCTAAGTCACGGTTTCACGTCCAGATCGATATCGTCTTCCGTATGGTTTATTGATGATGAGTTTAAAGGTGCTGCCCCACAGATTAGGCTAAAATTTTGGAATATCGTGATTTTCCAACCTAAGCAAGTATTGATGTAATAGAAAGCCACTGACGGTTGCTTTATGAAAGATGTGGTGCAAAAAAGCAATTTTATCCACTCTCGATGTCGCCAACTATGTATTTTTTCTTGAAATAAAGCGGTAAGTTTCCTTCCAACATGCTTTGTGAGCTATGTAATTCACTCGTGATCGAACTGTAACATCAACCAACTACATCGTAAACATCAATGAGGTATTTGGTTCTTTTTTCGATTTGTTTTCATCAAATGCGAACAAATTTCAGGCAATTTAATTAATAGTAGTGTTAATTCTATAAGGTATTAATACCCTATAGAATTGTTGATGTAAAAATACTAGATAACTACAAAATGCCGAAGTTTCTTAAGTTATTTTAGATGTCGGTGTGGTTGTTTATGGGATATACAGGCAACTATACCAAAATTACACGAATATTTCATAATGTTTTTTTTGGCAATATACCAATATGTGAGGCAGCACCTTTAATGGGCAATAGTGAGAGAAAAACAACTAAGCTCTCCACACACAATTGTGTAACGTAGATGATTTGTGGATTGCTTGGTAATGTTCTACAGATATAAATAGCAAAGGAGCTGTCATTGCCATGTGGTACTTTACTTGTAAAAGTGAAAGTTATAAGTGGTTGATATTTAATTCCGGAAATTCTAGTTAGGTTGAATTTTGACTGTATATGCCTGACGTATTGTACACATTTCAGTGATAAAGTCTGCTTCGAATGCTGGAGGTCGGGGTTCATTCTAAAGACAAAGCAGTGCTACCAGTACAGTAAAATTACCATTGCTCGACGCTCAGCATAAAATGGAAAACATGTTTTTTGTATATCTCATATGATGAATACCACTAGAAATAAAGCGTTGACAAAGCTAAGAGATTAATATGAATATTAATATGAAGATGCAAATAATTTGGTATAAACGAACATAGTACTATGCAAAAATGAAAACAATTTACAAAGCTCTTAATTATACTCGTATATTTTACAGTTGTGTCCTCCTGTGCTTTCAATCTGCATCTATGGAAATAAGAAATGACGATATTAGATGATAAAATAGAGTCAAAATGAGTCGAAAGCCCATATATCTTTGTATGTTGTTTTGAAAAGAGAGATGTATTAGATGATCACATGTGTTGTAAGGTGTATTTGTACATGTATATCATAATACATGTATGTACGTGTCAGTGCATTGGACCGTCTTCATTGTTCGAAAATATAATGAAAATGGACATAAATAACTTTTCAGGAAATTCGTAAATCTACTACAAATTTCGTTAAACACGAAACACAATTTAATTAATAAACTATTTTCAAGCGAAAAATGAACGGAAGACAGCAGTTAAAAGTTCATATACACATGTTATGAGTTCGTGTTAAAATGCACTCTATATTGTGCATTTAAGAACAGTTGATGTCATAGTAACCGGGCCTTCTTTGTGCACCAATGCTTCATTCATACAGATAACTGGCACAAACAATGTTATTGTCTGTCTGATATAAAACATGATGTTTCCGATAGCCAGACAATCATATTTCTTACGTCTGTAACATGGAAATATTTTATTAATCCCATTCATCTTTTCCTTAGACGAATATTATATTGCACGAGTTACTTTTATTGCTCAGTCTATCAATAGTTCATACAACGTCATGATTTCGACTTATAGTAATCATTTGTGCAGTTTAACTAAAGATAATGAAAATTCGGACTCCGACAACAGAAACACCATAGCATGAATAGCACATATACAATGAAAAACCGCACGAACGACACAAAAACGCACAAAAAGATAATACAAAATGCTACTGGCCAGGAAGCACCGGGCAGACACAACAGAACATGTAAGGCACACAGAAGTACAACATGTGGTACATGTACAGCCATCCGTTATCTATAGGCTCTCTTTCCCTACGCTTGCGATGTTTATATCTATTTATTGTGTAATGGTTTAAAGTCAATATAACATCATTATTGAATGTAACCGCCTCAACTATCAAAGAAGTATATTTAAACATATTTATACATCTTAAACTGGTCTTTGCCGTATTGTAATGTTCGCTTACACTTTTCTTCGGCCAAATTGACACATGAAAATAGGACAATAATTACAATTATTTAGAATAGTATGGTTTCTTGGTCATTTTTATATGACTTTTTTGTGTCCTTTTGACTTGAACTCGAATTATGTGTATTATTTCCTGTGCCGTCCGTGTTCTTTAGTTTTTGCTGTCTGCACTATTCGATTTGTTATAATCCTTTTGAAATTTGTCATTGTGATGTGTGGTCATCCTTATAATTCGTGTCTTGTGTGTCCTATTTTTTCAGTTGAACGCTGCTTCCCTGTCAAAATTATAACATGCATTGTCCTTCTGTGTAACATTTTGTGGTATACATTGTTCTAACTCTTCAATCGTGTCAAAGTTCTTGTTAACAAAAGTACATTTGTATAATTATGCTGACTGTTTGACATTTATCCGAAACATAAAAACACTCACAGAAACTTGATGATAAAAAAAAATATTTTTTAACTCCTATTACCTTCGAATTACAGAATTGTTATGCTGTGCATACACTAGTTCGTATTACCACTGGAATAATTAGACGTACCACTTACAAAGTTTTATCGCCTAAACTGATTACATTCCGTCGCTGAAGTCAAGTCTAATGCGTTCATTACAAACTGATTCTAATCAAAGTTTTCACTATTATTTGCCCTAATATTCTGTTTGATACCTTCATATCATATAACAAGCAAATATGCAGCAAAGAAGTGCTTGTTTGCTTTTTACAACTGTGTTACATGTGTATCACCGAAAACCTTACATTTGATAAAGACGCATGCACGGGTAGTATATATACTAGTATAACGTCGTAATTCCATTCTCCTTAGCTCATTGAATATACATATCGGCATTTTACCATCCATACGCTATATGCTAGTATAATTCCTCATTTCCATATTCCACAGTTCACGGGGGATATATCTTATCATATCAAAATATCATATTGTTCTGTAAACGTTTATACCAACTAATAAAGTAATATTATACTCTATATATAGACACTATATGCCATATCTTACTAGTATATCTGTAATTGTTTCTTGTAATTGCAAACCTGACCTTTCATTAGGTTTTATGAAATTTATTTGATATTTAGACACAACCCATCAACCTCTCAGTTCGGTTTGGATGTATAAACGCTCATTTATTGATATGCTTAACAAAGCATTCATGTTATTCATCACATTTAGCCATGTTTCAAATACGAAAATATATCTGATTAGTAATACTTACGTATTACTGTTGGGTACAAAACGTTGCGTTTGTTTAGTAAAACATAGTGATTTACTTAATCCTCAACTAAAGTCCTTTTAGCAATAATTATTGCGACAGAATTAATGAAGGCATTAGCAGATTTGTTCGATGTATGATAAAAACATACTTATTGGTTTAATGCATTGCAAAGAATGGTTTAATTCGAGTATTATATTATGACGTCATTAAACCTGTAGTGCGAAGGAATCGTTCAGACTTAGCTTTTTATTTTATAAATGATGATTATCAGTATTCATAACGTTCGCTCAAATAAGCCATTAATATCTTAGATGGTGTAGATATAAACTTAGTTAGACTAGATAGTTTATGTACTTCGATCAACTTGTGAAATATTAGAAGATAGGTATCAAAGGGCGAATGCATACACTCTAAGGATAAAGTGCATGACTGTCTGCAAGACTCCATATAACTAAAACTTGTACTAGTTTAGTGGACACCGCATTGGTTAAGGACGATTAATTGATGGCATCAAAGTAGTTTTCTAGTTACACATTTTTTACTGGTTTCAATAACATGGTGTCCGTTACAAAATATCAAGAAAAGATACATAAAACACGTCTAACTTGATTTATACATATCATTGAACGAGGGTTCGACGAGCCGCTGTCGTAACTTGTTATTTAAATATATTGAATTTTATGTACACACTGTATTGCATGTAACACTAAGTAAATACAAAAATCCGATCAAACAAAAGACCACAACGGAAATGGAGAAAATTGCTGAGCGCAGAGGGATTACTGTATTCACACACATTGCATACTGTTATTAAACTTTGCATGTACAGATAAAATTAATTGCAATCATAATGTTTGGTTAAGATTCAGGACTTTTTGTAAAACGCAATTTCATTTTGTAAAAACATTACGTGGTATACAACAATGAATCGTGATTTAATGTGGTTGTGTTCTGCCACGATATCAATGAAATATTGATCATACAGGATTGATATTGTTTGTACTGTATATAAAGCATTGAAATGTCATTTGATACGATACATGTAAGCATTATTCAAGTTGGAGAAGGACGTGTTTTTGTGACATCCATTAGTGTCGAATACAGATAAAATAACAAACACGGAGCGTACTAACTGCATTGCAAACAATATAAATTACGTTTTCTTCTACCTCAAGCCAAATGTTCTAACTTTACATTTACATGAACTTGCATTTATACAACAGAAGTCCATGAGTTGTAGCTGCTGTGCTAAGGGCATCTCGTGAGTAGTAACGAGATGTTTCGTTCTCGTACATGTACTTCATAAGTATACCAATGATTTCTTTATGTACAGCCAGGATAATGTGTTTTTCTGTTCGCATGATTGTAAATAAGTTAAGTTACCAGTTTGCGAGGACCGCTTTCAGGAATTCAGCCGTTCAGCTACCCTTTGAAATTAATTATATTAAAAACTATGTCACGTACGTGACTAAATACCAATTATTGTCCGTATGTGTACCAGTATAAATCTTTTCATATTCTTGAACAAGTAAATCAATGTTCATGGAATTCAGACATATATACAAGTATACTACTTGCCTTATCTAAGAACATTTCGCATAATGGGCGTACTTGGCAGCTTTTTTCAAAATGCTTATCAAATGGGTGTTAAGCCGTAAAATACTAAGCACAATCGTCTACTTACAAAGTTGAATTAATATAGTTTCGGGCTTGGTTATCAGTATGTTATTCGCGTTGACACTATTACAATGTACAGTTACCCACAAATCTATACATGTAGGTTAGACAGTATAAATGTTTAGTTTCGTGGTACTATGAAAGTAACAGTGAAAACGATCTATGATTGCTATGGGAAATTAACAATATGAAAATATTGAGAGGTAATAATACACAATACCAATGCAATAACCTTATATCACAACAAATTTTATGAAGCTTATGTCATGTATACAAAACATGCGCAGAAGAAGGCAATATATGAAAAGTATTTTTTTCTCTTATTTGCGAAGTTAATATTGCAATATTTTCATAAGGTATTGCATGATAAACTAATCTAAAGATAGTATATTGTTTGTATGATTTGTCTGGACAATTATTAAATATTTATGCAAATATCAAATATTCTAACACGTATATTGGCCTATTCTTCATGCAAATAAAGGAATCCAATGTGTGTTTTATGATAAAATACGATTGATAAATGACGTCACGTTTTGTGGAATGAAAGCAATTTCAAGATTATGCTATCTACTAAGCCATAATACGTAGTTATAAAGAAAGGATGTCTTTTAAAACAACCCGTATGTTGCTGTGCAGTAAAAGGCTTTTAGTGTACACCATTACATGTATGTAGAAATAACAATATATCGAGTTGAATAAAGACTCAAATCATAAAAAGAATAAAATCTTACAAGGAGGCATTTAAATAAGAACGAAAATGCGACGAAATACATTTTTTATCAAAATTGGTCATAGCACTACGATCCGTTTTCGTAGTATCTAGAGAAAATTTGAAGGCAAGAAGTGGCAAGATGTGGATTGATTGCTTCATTGTAAATTTTCTTGCTCTATTATTCTCAATTTGTCAACGTTGTGACATCAATTCATTACTATGGAAACCTGATATCCTTAATTGTCTGTTAGAAGTAGACATTGTATGATGTTCCTTTTAATGGTCCATTTCGTTCATACCTTAGCTAGAACTTTGTTCGTATTTTATCCATGCGTTTCTTGACCGCACTCAATTCTTTGTGTACACTTACTGTAATACACCCATGCAGAGCTCGCAATTTGTACACCGGATAGCTGTTCTTTGCTTTACTGCTGCCTTCCCTGTCCGGTTTGTTATCATTGTTTTGAAAGTATCAATGGTTTCATGCGCATCCAATAAAACGGTGGTAGAGAAGCAGATCGAAGCAAATCAAGTATGTGATTAATACAGGTTAATACTTTAATTAAATAGGTTGTTCTGAATGATATTCAGAAAATAACCATACCAAGTCATAAATCACTAATTTGATATGTAATTTGAAATTATCAGTCTTGGTTAAGCGTTACATAAGCTTAGACATCGGCAACTGTATTCTATGTGTAATTTTCTTAGAAACATAAGTACTTTATAATTTCTTCAAATACATTGACATTCAATTTGAGCGAATACATGAAGATATGAAATAATACACGAGTTTGTATAAAAATAGGAATTTAGTTAGGCGCGTGACATATTTTGCAATCTGAAACGGAGCAACGAATCCAGCTTGTTCGTTAAGAAACCATAATTATGCTTAATACATATACAGTATGTAATATACACATGTATTTGATACCTACAAAGCGCAAAATCGTATAAAACTGCAACTACTTCGATTCATTAAGATATGCGTGTCATTGGCTGTCAGATACAGACAGACAATCCTTTTTAAGAAACTGTTTCTAATACCTTATACAGTACATTTGCTCCCTAAATGACGAGACCAGAAGTAGCTGTAATACAGAACGGTATTAGGAGCTGTCCTTTTTTGTCCTAAATGAAGACTCTGACCCTATTAATTAAACATGTTTACTAAACTTTGTATAAACCTCATACATTGTATGTACCATCCTTTGCTTACGTTATACTACGTACAATGAAACCTTTCTCATTCCCAATAATTGGAAATTAAGTCGCTACATGACTATTAGCATTAATGCAACTTTTAGTGCCTTATTACGAAAATAGCAAACAAGAGTCTAGTTTCCAGACATATCCATCAAGAAGACTACATAGCGTGAATGACTTATTACCCCAATCACACGAATCAGCCTAAATAGGCCCGAATGAGTCGGAATGGAGAAAGAATAAAAAATCGAAAGACATTTCGAATGATAATTCGAATCGACCAAAATTATTGTAGCCTTGTCAAAAAGCCGTTGGAATACTTCGAATACGATTCGAATACAATTCAAACACAATTCGAATATACTTCGAATATAACTCGAATACACTTCGAATCCGTCTGGAATGATAGCAGAGAACGTACACGTGTATGTTTTCACACTACGGTACACACAGTCATCGGACCGTTTTGCACGGGATTTAGCACGGGTAGCAACAGTAGATTTACTTCGTCTACTGTCTCTGGCACGGGTGGTGTGTTTAATAACAGAACGTTTAGTGGTTTTAAGAAATGTTTCGAATGTAATCAGAACGCGTAAGAATATTTAAAATGTAATCAGAATGTAGGAAGAATACATTTCGATAGCCGTTCGATTTTTCGCAGACTTCGAATGGATCTCGATAGTTTTGAACATGCGCAAAACATTCGAAGTGGCCGCAAGAATAGGCCGGACTATATGGAATGTACTACGAATACAAACAGAATATGACGGAATCTGTTAAGAATGTACTTCGATTACGCAGGAATACACCTCAAATTATACATTTTGGTGACATTCCGGCTATTCCGATTGCATGCGATGTGGAATATTTGAATTAATATACATTTTAGGTTAGGATCATTTGAAAACATTCGAAATGACCAGTATATATTTTTATTAGACAGAATGTACTCGGATACAGACGGAATACACTTAGAACATACAAGAATGTACCCCTAATCGCTATTCCTACGGCATTCCGGCTCATTCCGATACTCGTGTGATTGGGGAATAAGCATTTAAATGACTGGTTAATTAATCTTGCGACTTATGGAATAACATGGTTGTCTGCAAACATGTCGTCTAATCTGAAATGATAAATTACCAGTACAAATAAGCGTATTCCCTGAACGAATTAGGTCAGCAGGTCCGGACAAAGACTATCCTTCGAAACAATTTCAGTTAATGCTCAAACATTAATTAATAAAATGTAGTAAACATATTTAAATATGTTTTTGTGCTGGGTACCACACATTGTGCTGTTGTTTTCAATACTTTTTTGCAACTAGCTTAGGAAAGTAAACGATATTTATGTCATCTAAGTCATAGAATAGGGGTTAGAGACGTTGCAAGTCAAATGTAGTAAACATGTATTTTTCGCTGGGTAATACAATCGGCGCTATGTTTATTCATACCTTTTTATGAAACTGGTTTAGATAATAATATTGTATCAGCTTGGTCTATAGAATATGTCCATTTCAGCCAGAATGTCAAGGCCATATGGTTTGACTCCTGTTTTTCAAGCATTCCGAATTCTTCCATTTAACTATCTTTTTAAAACCAATACAACCCGGTACTTGTCGTTGTCAACGATCTTAGATATGATCGCCCGTAGCATCAAGATCTGAATGCGATTAAATATACGCGTTTAAATACGACTTAATTATTACTAATGCATATTTACACAATGTTCTCTCTTTGTTGTAAAGAGAGAAAATCTGACTGGCAAATTTGTACACAAAACGGAAGTTAATGAGGCTTCATTTTAATGTCTTCATCACCCAAGAGAAGCGAGTACAAAACCATTTCCCTGATATTTGACACAATTTTGTGAAACATTACTAAGTACTTTGGGTAACTGTTTGAATGAGAACATCACTAACGAAGTCAATTTCTGATTCCACTATAGCACTCCATGGAGAATTCGCACATTATAACGATACCAATCTGTGGTCACTTATAGGCACTGTTAAGTATATATATAATAAGATGTAATGTAGATCGATGTATCTAATGTCTAGTAAATTCATCATATCGAGATATTATGCAGATTAGATACTGACAGTGTTCTGTTCAATCCACGAGCAAATTAACTCATACCAACGTTATAACCATTAGCTTGAGTTCTGATAATAGTTTCATTATGATGAAAAAAAAACGATGTCGAGTTTCTGTTAGTGAAAGACGAGATTGTATTAGTCTGAATGAAAAAGAAAAATATATAAGATAATAAAGTTATCTAAACAAACTGTTGATCAATAAATGTAGCAAAACCTTTATGTAAAGGCAAAACGTGTGAACGGCAAATGTGAGATATAACTGAAAATGTTCTGGTAGAATCTTTGTATATATCCTTCTGAAGTAAGTCGAATAGAGACCGTCTGGTAATGGAGGTGGCTTTTTGTAGAGGTTGAGGACGGAATACTGAACACCACCAAATAGTTGTTGGTGGCCTTTAAGTACGGATTTACTATAAATATAAAATGGCTGTTATGTATAACTTACTGACATATATCAATAAAATCGGTGTTCTTTATATCAATAAGATTTCGGATGTCTGTTTATTCTGGGACGTTATAAAAATTCATACTGATACTCCCTGGTTTATGGGAGGCTAGACGAAAAATCAAGCGTTTTAAAGACGTTAATACATTTCAGGGATCAAATTAAATGTATACTTGTATGCAAGCATAGTTCTAGATTTTGCCGATGTTCTTTAGTGTCCGTCGGAAATCTATGAAACGTCAGTCTGTTTTGAAAAGTCGAGATGATCAGCTCCTCTGTCTGCAACGTATGTCAATCATTCAGACGTAATTTATACAATGTTACGTATTGTTTCTCACAATTTATACTGCATTGACAAGGGCGATGACCTAGAGGTACGGCGCGGCCTTTGGGATAGAGAGATCCCGGGTTTGTTACGATCATTTGTGTTTATTGTGTTCTGTTCTTTTGCGTTCGTTATTAATGAAAACAAATACAATCTTTAAAAACATATTTGAGCTGTCAAACTGCATAGTTCACTGACTATTCTTTGCATGTATTTTATATTTTATTAACACTATAGTGTTCTGTAATATGTATACATTTTACATTTAACACAATGGTTTCAATTACAGAACTCGGTATTATCTATCGTGTGCTCGAACAAAGTACAATAGATAATGTTGAAAGAGTCCCCAGTATCTACGTTGAGATTAAATATGCAACACTAGTAATAAAAATTGACGATGAATATTGTATTCAGGTTCTACTTGTCTATAATATAACCAATATTCTTCACTCAATGTTTCGAAAATACATGCAATAAAATTTTAACAAAACTTTAAACCAAGTTCATTCATGTTATCTCAATCGTGAAAGCTTTGTTATTTCCGTTTGTATCCGGTAAATATGCAATGCATAAGGCCGTTGTGATCAGAATGGTGTAATCTAAGATCAGAAACCAATGAAGAACCATCAAAGTTTGAATTTTCTAGAAAATCACTTACCTTCTCGGGACAAAACATATAGAATGATATACCAAAATCAGTACGATTATCCAACTCATTACATAAATCCCAAAATGTATACATCATATGGAAATACCCATAGCTAAGCATTGCGATAAAACAGACCCATCATGTAAATAAATATTATACATATTATGTATTACAGTTTAATATAATTTTACCAATTATCAACATGTTTTTACTATTTGCATAAGTAAGTGATAAGATGTTTATTATCATATACTGTGTTCAATAGTCTTGTCTTACTATTTTCTTTGTAATCAAACTTTGTTATTAATATTTGTAAGCCTGTCTTTCATGTAATGTACCAATTTGTATATTTATGTATAGTGTTATTTGTCGAGGCCCATATGGTAGATTGTATTATGGTAAATATATTGGCTTCGTAAAATAAAGAATTTACTTACTGACTTACTTACTGTTCCTTACTTACCTAATTACTCACAAAATATATTATGATCACTACAGACAGAAGCTTCCGGTAGACGACATTGAATATCAGACCGTAATGATGCTTTACAGAGACAATGTACGAGTTCTTGGTTTCTGCTAGAACCTTTAATTTCGCTATGCAGAAACAATCGTTAATAAATATGATATCCTTAAGAAACATTTACAAAGCATGTAATCACATGCATGTTAATACGCATATTACGAAGTTGTGCCTTTTTGTTCGTTTAAATGAACGGTATGATTTATGGTCATGTTTAAGTAATTTGATGCGCCCAACAATTTCACCAATGTACGAGAATTCTAGAAAAATAGGTTATACTTAGTATTACTCGTAGTTCAATAAAATGTGACATGTAGAACGGAAATACGCCTAATAATGTCACCAATGTACAAGAATTCTAGAATAGAAATACAGTTTTGAAGCCGAATGCACTCAAGATGCATTTTGTATTGTCAAAGAACATAAAATAACAATAAAACTAAATGAAGTAATTGAAACTGAGCTGTAATTGTTTTGACCTTCTAAGTCATAGTTTCACGTCAAGATCGATATCGTTTTCAGTATGGTGTAGGCTTTGTTTATTGATGATGAGTTTAATGGGCAATAATGAGAGAAATACAACTAAGCTCTTCACACCCAATTGTGTAACGTAGATGATTTGTGGTGGTACTTTACTTGTAAAAGTAAAAGTTAGTAGTGGTTGATATTTGATTTCGCCCGGAAATTGTGGTTAGGTTGAATTTTCACTGTATATAATGGAGCAGCTTTCAGCTCAAAAGGCCACTATAACAATTAAGCAAAGTTATTTAAAAAAGTTGCATCATATTCCTGATATATTCATAACATTGATAATTGGATAGTCCTGTCAAAAAGGGGGCCATCTTGGACGCCATCTTGGATTTCTCGGCTCGCCACCATTTATGCCAATTTATACCGGCAGTTTGATAAACTGCAGACTTTCCCGGTCAGTTTGATATATAACACAGCTTGTTACCTTGGGGGGGGGGGGGGTCCGGGTATGTATTTCTAAATGTGGTGAAAGCTGCTCCACTTATATGCCTGACGTATTGTACAAATTTCAGTGATGAAGTCTGCTTCGAATGCTGGAGGTCGGGGTTCATTCGCAGGCCGCGTAACACTAAAGACAAAGCAGTGTTACCAGTACAAATAAAATTGCTCGACGCTCAGCATGAAATGGAAAACATGTTTTTTATCTCATATGATGAATACCACTAGAAATGCAGCGTTGAAAATTCTAGGAGATTAATATAAATATTAATATGAAGATGCCAATAATTTGGTATAAACTCACATTATAGTACTATGCAAAAATGAAAACAATTTACAAAGCTCTTAATTATAATCTTATTTTTTACAGTTGTGTCCTCCTGTGCGTTCAATCTGCATCTATAGAAATAAGACATGACGATATTAAATGATAAAAAAGAGTCGAAATGAGTCGAAAGCTCATATACCTGTGTATGTTGTTTTGAAAAGAGAGATGTATTAGATGATCACATGTGTTGTAAGGTGTATTTGTACATGTATATCATAATACATGTATGTATTCAGTCAGTATGTACGTATCAGTGCAATTGACCGTCTTCATTGTTCGAAAATATAATGAAAATGGACAATAATACCTTTCAGGAAATTCATAAATCTACTAAAAATGTCGTTAAACACGAAACACAATTTAATTTATCAATTGTTTTCTACCGAAAAATCAACGGAAGACAGCATTTCGGAATATAAAAGTTCATATCCAAATGTAACGAGTTCATGTTAAAGTACGCTCGATATTGTGCATTTAAGAACAGTTGATGCCATAGCAACCTTGCCTACTTTGTTCGTCAAAGTTTTATTTATACAGATAACTGACATAAACTATGTTATTGTCTGTCTGATATAGTATTTTGATGTTTCCGGAAGCCAAACAATCATATTTACGTCTATAATGTGGAACTATTTTATTAATCCTATTCATCTTTTCCTTAGAAATATCATATTGCTCGAGTTACTTTTATTGCTTAGTCTGTCATCATTTCATACAACGCCATGATCTCGATTTATGGTTAATATTTGTGCAGTTTAACGAAAAGATAATGATAAGCACGAAAGGCTCGCATAAAAACGAACAGTAGCACGAACTGCACAAAAATACACAAAAAAATAATACCAAATGTAACTTGAATGTAAGCAATGGACAGAAACGGCAGAGCATAAAAGGCACACAGCAGAACAACATGTCGCACAGGAAATAGAATAGTTGTTTTTCTGCAGACAGCGTAAATGTCGCTTGATGATATGTTGGAATGTTACAAGCGTATACAAATTGAAAATACAAGAATAATATATAAAATACAATCATTGTCAATTGAACGATGTTGAAGACGAGTTTCATGTTGTTCTAAAATGTCCGTTATAGTCTCATTTTCCCTACGCATGCAATGTATATAAAATTATCTATTAATTTTGTAAGACTATGAGTAACTAGTATGCATGCTTTGTCTCTAATATACTTTCAGTTCAGTTCTGTTATAACACAGGTTGTTCACCATTATTTGACGATTTTAATATTTTAACCATAGGTTTTAAATTCGGCATTCTTATAATTATCATTTTACCATAATATCAATTATGTTATATGTTCATGATTGAAAACAACTTACATTATTTCACGCAACTAATCAAAGATAATAAATTAAATGTAGTTTTAAACTCCTATTCCAATCATCACGCAATTTTTTGAAGACAGAGATTGATGTATTTCTAATGTATTTGGTTTGCTCAATTCCGATTCTGTCAGTGTAAAATGTGTATTTTATAAATGGTATTAATGTCATTATGAAACATTATTCTTGCCTTTTGTGCTCTGATACATTAGTATTTCCGCTGAACTTTGTTTTCCCTGTCAAATTCATTACATGTATTATCCTTTTTTGTTACATTTTATGGTTTACATTGTTCTAACTCTTCCAAAACGTATGTAAATTATAATACATTTATATACAATGCTGGCTTGGTGACATTATCAGAAACACAAGTAAACCCAAAGAGACGACGTGATTATATAAAAATTCAGATTAATGTGAAAACTTCTTCTTGAGTGAAAGATGGTGCGTAAAACTTTAATGAAAACCTCCCATTAGGTACACATTACAGAATTATTATTCTTTGCATACACTAGTTCTCATTACCACTGGAATAATTAGACGTACAGCTTACAAAGTTTAAGCGCCTAAACTAATTACATTCCGTTCTTAAAGTCAAGTCTAATGCGTTCTATACGAACTGAATCTAATAAAAGACGTCTCAGTTATTTGCCCTGATACATGTATTTTATCTGATACCTTCATATTACAGAACAAGCAAAGCTGCAGCATAAATGCGCTCGTTTGTTTTTATAACTGTAATACATGTGTATCATCCGAAACCTGACATTTGATAAAGAAGCATGCATGGGTAATACATATACTAGTATATTGTCATATTTCCGTTCTCCTCAGCTCATGGAATATACATATCGGCATGTTACTATCCATACGCTATATGCTAGTATAATTCTATACTTCCATTCACGGGGGATATACGTATATATCTGATCATATCAAAATATCGTATTGTTCTGTAACCTTTTATACCAACTAATAAAGTAATATTATATACTAGATATAGACACTATATGCCATATCTTACTAGTATATCTGTAAATGTTTCTTCTATTTGCAAACATGACCTTTCATGAGGTTTAATGAGATATTTGTGATACTTAGACACAACTCTTCAACCTTCTCAGTTCGGTTTGGATGTATAAACGCTCATTTATTGATATGCTTAACAAAACATTTATGTTAATCATAGTAAGCCAGGTATCAAATTACAAATATATATCTGATTAGTAATACTTACGTAATACGGCTGTGCACATAGTAAAACATAGTGATTTACTTAATCCTCAACTGAAATCCTTTTAGCAATAATTATTGCGACAGAATAAATGAAGGCTTTAGCTGATTTGTTCGGTGTACGATTGGTGTTCGATATGTATTGTCACTAGGGTCACAAATAAGAAAATTCGTTGATATCTTTAAATCTTTATGCATTTCTGGAACCATCAAGATTTCCGCGCTATTTCGTGAAAAATCAATAAATTTTAATTACCGGAATGTTGTTTCTGTTGACTTTTCAAAGGGCTAGTAATAGACACTGCGACTTTTTGCGAATAACTGTCGATTAAAACTTCATTTCAGCAAATAATCTTATTCCACAACTATTATACCGTAAATAATGTAAATTCCTTCGATAAAAACATGATTTGCTGTACTTGATTGCCATTTTTGAACAAAATAAGAGCATTTCAAAGTCGCGAAAATAGGTGTCAAAAGTAGTCAAAAAAGCATGCTATTTTCAATGAAAATTTTCGGTTAGTTTAATTGATTTAAATTTGACATATCATATATGTATGTAAGCCATTGACCGTCAACATTGATTTCTGGGAAGAATTTGCGATCAAAATACAATTGATATGAAGTTATTGGTGCGTGAAACAACAAGCATCATTTGGTATAAATAAGAGTGATCTCCCTTGTTTTGACCGTCTTACTCGTAGACAACAAATAATTTCATTTTGATTTAAAGTTCTAATGGAAATATAAGGATCCAGTTATCGTATCGTATGTTGCAGTTTAACGAATACTGACATTTACTTTTCTAAACAACTACTGCTAAGATGACACAAATTTAGCTTAAAATGAACATTAGGCCAGTGTACTCGAGCATATCCTCTTCTAAGATCAATAAATTACTTAATTGTTGACGAAAGGCTATGTAATTTTGCAGATGTAGAATGGAAACATGCACCTTTTAGACAGTAATTGTAGAATCCTTCTAAATATTGTCATCGATAAATGCAAAGGACAGTGACAATACATATCGAACACCCCTCGTATGATAGAAAACACTCTTATTGCATTACATACACGTAACGGTTCTTATGGTTAAATTTGAGTATTATATTGTTTCGTCATTATAGTACGTAGGTAATGTTTTATCTAATAATGTCTTAACGGCAGTATTTCTAACAAAGACTAACAAAACATATTGTCATGAGCTTGGATTAAACAATTCTGCAACGACATCATAATGTAACACTAAGATCTATAACAGTACCGTATTTGCAACTTGTGGCATAGAATCCAGTCGTCACGTTTTATTCCCAAACCGGACGCTCTGACTACTTCCGATTATAACCTGATAACAGATCAATAATTGATGATAATAAGTACTCATAACGCTCGCTCAAATAAGCCATTATTATCTTAGTTGATATAGATATAAACTTAGTTAGACTAGATAGTTTATGTACTTCGATCAACTTGGGAAAACATAGAAGCTTGGTATCAAAGAGCGAATGTATACACTCTAAGGATTAAGAGTATGACTCTCTGCTAGACTCCGTATATCTAATAAAGTGGATACCGAATTGTTTTTGGACGATAAACCGCCATCGTCAGTTTATTCCTTGAATTATCGATCGTGACGAGGGTGTGAGAGAAATTATTTTCCTATTACACCTCTTTACATTTAATGTCAAGCACACGAATATAATACATGTAGCTCTTTATTTCCGTTGTTATAAGCTAAATAACATCATTTATACGAATACTCATACGTGCTGTTACAATAGGGTACGAAAATGTAATTTGATTACGTAATAACATGGTTTCCGTTCTCAGGGTATCACGCAAAAGGTTCATTTAATACATAGAAATTGATTAAATCCATAAAATCATTTATAATTAAAGTACGTAACGAAAATGGAGAAACGTGCTGAGCGCAGAGCGATTACTGTATCACACACATATTGCATAATTTTATTAAAGTGTTGCATGTGCAGCTAAAATGATGTGGAATCGTGGTTTTGGTTAAGATTCAGGACTTTTTGTAAAACGCAATTTCGTTAGGTAAAAAAATCAGTGGTATACAAACAATGCATCGTGATTTAAGTGGTTGTGTTCTACCACGATATCAATGAAATATTAATCACCCAGTATTGATATTGCTTGTTCTGTATAAAGCATTAAAAAGGCAATTAATACGCTACGCATTATTCAAGTTGGCAAATGACGAGTTGTGTTTCTCATCTATTTGTGTCGAACACAGATAAAATAACTAATACGGAAAGTGAAGTTTAAAATTTGCATTGCAAACAATATAAATTGCGTTTTCATACAAAGTATTGCAGTTTTGGCTCAACCCGTCAGCAATTTGCATAATAATTAATTCTAATTCTACCACACGTCAAAAGTTCTAAGTAGACAAATACATGAGCTTGGATATACACGTATGAAACGAAAGTTCATGGGTTGTATTTGCACTGCTTATGGTATATCGTATAGTGTGATATACGACTGTGATTGACATCTTCTGTCTATTTCTGACAACCAATAAACAGACTAGTAACGAGATGTTTCGTTCTCGTAAATGCACTTTGTAGGAGTCAAAAGAATCAATAAGTCTTACAAATTAGACGTCATTACCAATGTCAGCACGGCAACGGTTCATTTATGTACAACCCGGATGATGTGTCTCTCTGTACACATGATTGCAAATAAGTTAAGTTACCAGTTTGCGAGGGCCGCTTTTGACATTTAAAAAACAATAAGTCACGTACGTAACTAAATATATTTATGTATACCAGTAGAAATCTTTACATATTCTTGAACATGTAAATTAATGTACATGACATTCAGAGATATAGTACGTATACTTCTTGCCTTGTATAAGAACATTACGCGCAGTGGGATTACAAGGTATGGAATTCCGCATACTTATCAAATTGGTGTTCGCGGTACCAATTAAACACCAAACACAAGTTATTTTCTAACATCTATCTATGTTACATGTACGTTGACTTATTGTTTCGATCTTTCAACACAATATAACAAATTTCGACTTTTGGCTACAGTAGTTTCCTCGGACTGACATATTTACAGTTACCCACAAAGCCAATATGTTGGTAAGGGTCACGTTATTACCTTGGAAACTATTAAAAATAAACTCCATACATCACCATGCGGTAGTAAATAAATGTTCAGTCACGTGGTACCATAAATGTTACAGTGAATATGCTTCCTGTTTGTCTATGGGAAATGAACATCATGAAAATAATGAGAGTTAATAATACACAATATCTAAGAAGTAGCCTTATAATGTCACATGTCATATATATCAAACATGATCAGAAAAAGGAAATATATGAATAGGGTTTTCCTCTTATTAACGAAATTACAGTGTTATATAGCAATCTTTTCATAGGGTATTGCGTAATAAACTATTCTAGAGACATTATATTGTTTGTATAATATGTCTGGACAAATATTAAGCATTTATGCAAATATAAAATATTCTAACACGCACAACTGCCTATTCTATATTCATATGTAAGACTCCCAGGTGTGTGTTTTATGTTATGATAAAGCACGGTTCATTAATGATGTCATGGTTGGTGAAATTTAACTGCTTTCAAGATTATGTTATCTAAACAGCGTGAATACGTAAGGTTTTGAGGAAAGGATGCCATTCAGAACAACCCGTATCTTGCTCTGCTGTAAAATACTTTTAGTTCCAAAAGTAAAAATGTCGACAGTGTTCCATTAATGTGCTACTAACAACAATGCATCGATTCAAAAGAAAAAAACATACCTACAATACATTTATTTGTTTTACAAGAATGCAATTAATTAAAGACAAAACTGCGATGAAAGACATTGTTATATCAAATTTGGTCGTAGCACTATGATCTGTTGTCGTAGTATCTTGATAAAATCTGAAGACAAGAATTGGCAAAGTTTGGATTGATTGCTTCGTTGTATGTTTTCTCGCTCTATTATTCTCAATTTATCAACGTTGTGACATCAATTCGTTACTATAGAAACCTGATATCCTTAATTGTCAGATACAAGTAGACGTTGTCTGATGTTCCTTTAATTGCTCCATTTCGTTCATACTTTAGCTATGCGTTTCTTTACCGCACTCAATTCTTTGTATAAACTTTATACATTCATGCAGAGCTAGGTAATTGTACCCAGTTCTTGTTTTACTTTTCGAGCTGCTGTTTCTGTTAACTGCTTTTTTCATGTCCGGTTAGCTATCATATAAGCGGATTTAGCTCAGTGGTAACGCACTTGGCTGTCAATCCAGAGGTCGTGGGTTCAATCCCTGGCATCGGAACTTGACATTTCTGAAATATTTATAATATTTCCCGCTATATCTGGCCGTGTGGTCTGCAAAGTATCTGGAAGTGCCAGGAAGCTGTGTATCGGTGCTATACACCGGGCACATTAAAGAACCAGGCTGTCTATTCGAAATAAGAGCTAGGCGCACCTCTGCAGCGCCGGACATGCCTGTATCTAATGTCTCTCTCTCCCTTCAGGGGCTTTCTCTCAGTCTGTCCCTCTGGTCAGATCACGCTGTATCTGCACTGGTAGAGGATGCACCTGCGCCCTTGTGGCTGCAACATGGGTAAAGTGCCTTTGAACGTGCGTTCGTATGAAAAGGGCGCTATATAAATCTGGTATATTTATATCATTTTTGACCGTATCAAAACTATTATGTTCATAAATTAAACGGTCTATTCATCTAACTCGAATTAAATAAGTTTTTCGAATAATAAACAAATATGCGATTTAGAAAATAGCCATAAATACACGATGAATATCAGTTTGAGATGCAATTTCAAATGTTTTGCATTGTTAAAGCGTTATTTAAGCTAAAACGTTGGAAACTTTATTCGATGAACAATACTCTAAGAAACATAAGTACTCTATAATATCTTTAAGTACCATGAAATTAGATTTGAGTGAATAAATGGAAGTATAAAATAATAAACGAGTTCGTATATACTGCCAATAATTGGGATATAGTTACGCACCTGACATATTTTGCAATCATCATACACAGCGAAACGAATCCAGCATTTTCATAAAGAAACCGCAAGTTTGCTTAATACAGGTTATACGAGTAACGTTACTATAAAAAGTTATGTAATGTATTTGATCACTACCAAAAACACAATTGTAAATAATGCAACTACTTTGATTATGATGTGAATGCCAGTGACGGTCAGAGAGAAACCAAATTGTTAATCAAAGTATTTAACAATACTTACTCCGTACTCTAATTCCTTATACAGTTAAATTCCGCTAATAGGACGTGACAAAAAGTGATTTTAATCGTGTATTAAGAGTGCACTTGTTCTGATTTCAATTGAAATTTTGATTCATTACATGTTTTAAAAATAATTGAAATGGAACTTTACAGTATCTTTACATGCCTCTATTCAAATGTTTACAACTGAAGAACACCCGAGTTTATTAGCTGTCAACACTGTCAATGCAGAAATCGCTGTAAACGCTGTGCAAGAGTGATGAAGAAAATAATAATATAAATTAAAATATGTTTTATTGCTTAAAATATACATACCAACAAGCATTATTTGTATGTGATTGTAAAGATGTTGTTTTGACTACAAATTGTAAACTTTCAGTTTTCCTACTGTCTTGATGTACATGAGTTACAGATAAATACATTGTAAACTAAAAGTGCATCCTGTGCCAACCTGAACAATGCAGCGTATGCCTTACTTATCTTATATAAGAGTTCAATAGTTGTATGCTTTGAGTATAAGGGACAGTACAGTAAATATTAATAGCATTCAAGAGGTATGATATTGTCGTAGCAAACATCCACTTTCAATTACGATCCATTATGGTAGCACTAAAATCAAGAACCGAATTAAAACAGTAATTTAAAAACATTATTAAATATGTGATACATGGCTTTTCCAGTGCGCTGCAACTTCTCATTTTCGCTACGTACTTTCATATACTAGTTGCATCTGTTTCTCATTTACTTAGTGTTACCCTTAAACTCAGGTAACGCAATGGCCACAGGTGCATTGAATCCCTCTATATTTAATTATATGAACTCAGGTGGGCGTGTTTTACTTTAACCCAGTATCTTTCAATATTGTGTGAAAGGGAACCATGTGTTTGACGGTATCAAATTGCTCTAAGATTACAGTAAATGCAATTACTAATGAAGACGTTACGTGTTGTATTCTAGAATAGCAAGGCGATAACAGAACCGACAGAGATTGAAGCACTAAACAAAGAAACAGCAGAGCGCGAAAGGAACAAAATAACACTTGTAAACGACAATGCACAGGTTACAATTACAAGTCATAAGGACAAACACAAAAATAAATAAGAAATTATGACAAGGAACAGCTACACAAACACTACAACCTACTCAAACAGACCGCCTCATCAGTCAATCAAACTTGACAAAAGTAAGTGCCAATAGCCAAGAACGAACCATATTGCAAACAAAATAAACACTGAGTGCATATGTGTAGAGGATATTACATGATTGTTTTTCCATATTGAATTTATTAAACGAGTTGAATAAAATAATAAAATGCGAGGCTCTGTCGAGGATTTTATCGATTTTTTCAACGGGTTTAATAAATTCAATATGGAAAGTCACAAATGTAATGTTCTTTTTATCATATGTTAGCATTTTCCGGCCAAAACATAAAATAGCTACGTTTTTTTCACTATAATAAACGCGCAACTTTGACGACGTCGCCTATCGCGTGATAGCTTTATTACACTAGTGTATTATCAAAAATAAATAATGGCTATATTACGCTACCGCGACGTCAAACATGTGATAAAAGCTGATAATTACTATGTGCAGTTCTAAAGCGTTATTCCATCTACACGTATAACGGGTTAGAATGAAAAGCTCACATATTCAACTAGAAGTTGTTCAACTGTTTAACTAACTTACTTAGGCCCTCCACCCCTCCACAAGTATTAGCCGCAAACAGTGAGCAGAAGTTTAACACCTCTCGTAAATCTGCTGAGTGGCATTAATGTATTACTGACAGATTCAATCGTGATGTAGCAATGAGACTGTATTCCCTTACATGATAATACTCCAGACGATCCAAACACTTGTTTGTCAACATGTAATGCTTTTCCTGAGGCGCAGTTGATGCTTTATTGACGTGTAATCGTTATATAATTGAACGATAACACCACTATGACGCTTGTACACGCAACAGAAGTTCACGAGACTCGGATTTTATTGCCTTTATCACCCAAGAGATACACTTACAAATCCGTCTTCCTGGTCATTTGACTAAGTCAGTGTGGTTTAGCATAATATGTAAATCCACCAAACCATTTCATATCTGTTTGGGAAATGTCAGAAATGACTCAATACATTATATAATCTGTAGGTCATGTCACTTTGATATCTGACCTTTTTTGCCTAAGGGGAAGGTATTGTTTCATTTCTTCTGGGGACTGTTTTATCAAAGCACTTACGAAAATCCTAAAGTTACGTTCAAAGGACAAGGTTCATTTATGACTTAATTTGGCCCTGAGTTTTATCGAAAAATAGAAATGCATCTTCCTATAAATTTGTCCCATGTTTCTAATAGCCTAACATTGTCTTTCAAAAAAATAAGCGGACTTTTCCAAATTTCCCTCGTAATATGTCGACAAATCTACTTGAAATAGGTTTAGTTTACCAAAAAATGTCATTTTTAGCCATTTTCATGGCTTTTTATGGCGTAAAACCTTCCCAAAAACTACTATGGCACTCTAGCGACACTTTGATATTTTGTACATATAAAAATACTCGCAGAACACTTGTTATGTGAAAATATAAAAATGTCGCAAGAGTGCCATAATCGTGGTTTTTGGGAAGGATTTACGTCGTTAATAGTCGCGAAAATGGCAAAAAATGACATTTTGGGCTAAACATGACATATACGTCATATTCTTGGCAGTTTTGTCAACAAATTACAAGGAAAATTGGTATATGTATGCTTATTTTTTACACAGGAAATGTTAAGTTATTTAATTATAGGACAGATTAGTAGGAACATGCATTTTTATTTTTTGAAAAATCACAGGGCCAAATTAAGCCATTAGTGAACCTTGTCCTTTAAATTCTTTATAATGCTTTAACAAATGCAAGTTTGTGACGGATATGATTTGTAGAAGTTTGTAAACTGAATCAATTTTAGTATTGCAGCTCAATTTACCACATTTCATAAATGTAAACAAATTATAAAGAAAATTAAATTTGATCGTAAGTTTATGATTGCCGTAAGTGTTTTGATAAAACAGTATCCTGGTGATTGGTCTGTGTCATTCTTGTCGCTTTTACTTGTAATCTGTGATGGTTCTTTTGTGCGTTCCTTTTGTGTTTTTCGTGCTCTGATGTTAATGCTAAGTGTGTCATTTATTATTATCTTTTTGCGTATCAAACAACACATTCCAACCACCTTTATTCATCTAGATATGAATGATTGTCAGTAAGAGAACTATTCTAATGAAAATAAGAAGGTGGCCATAGTGTGGAAGATATATTAAAGTCATTAATACATGTATTACATATTACTACTATGTAACGTTATGTATATATCATAAACATGAATGTTTATTAATAACTGTGTACACATGGACACATTATGTATTTATGTACATGTATTGTTCAAAATCTGGGTGTGCAGGCCCAAGCTGGGTTGAAAATGTATGGAATGAGGAACAACAGATCACAAAGTATTGAATTGAAAATGGGCATATGCAAAAAACAGTGAAACTGTATAATGAAAATAATCAATTCTTAATACACTTATTTTAGTTCGTAAAACTTATTATATAAACTATTTAGTCTAAAATACTCCAGGCCTAACAGAGGAAAGTAACCACGAACGGTTTATAATCTATTATTTATTGGAAACTCTAAAACAGAAGTGTGGGTTAATTGATCAATTATCAAGCGTCAAATACAGACTTCGTGATACTGGGAACAAAACCGAGATTATATTAAGACGTATTAAGACTTCTACATAGATAACCCTCTATTTTGATGTGGCATTTTACTTTAAATGTCGTTTCACTAGTAGTACATTGTATTTTACGTTTATAATAATGTATTGATGAGATGTAAATAAAGATTAATTATTACTAGATCTAGACCACTGCATTGTTTTTAATGAGGAACTGAACTGAATATTCTATTGATTTTCTTCTAAATTATGATAAAGTTTAACTTCACAAAATATACATGTAACTTTGACTTTGGTAACAATATTACATTTTGATCATAATCTCGTTTTTAAAGAATTTATCATTTGTTTTATAAAGCACTCCAAACTTAGGTCAATAAATGAGAAACGAACATTGTTCCCCGTATAGTCTGGTTGGCATGAAACAATGCTTTGGCATCGCTTATTGAATTAGATCGTTTATTTCGTCGTTATATATGATTCAATCATATAACCAAGAACTCTGCTATCGGTTTGCATATCATATTATACGGAAATAACCAGCTGTGAATTGGTCCAGCTTTTCACCGCATGGTCTTAATAGGGTGATAAAAAGGCTATAAATAATTATAGTCCAAGCGAAACTGTCGAAGTCTATAACCGGAGGCCAACCACTGTTGTATTAAAAAGTAAAGCTGTTACACGGTTATTCATTATCATCGTGCCTGAAGTTATGTTGCTTATTTCACTTTGGGCAGCATAATTATACAAGACTAAGTAAAGGAAAATCAATAAGCACTTATACGACTATAACTCCCACAAAACGTGTAACTAGTTTTGGTTATTTACAGATTTGTTAGTAGCTGTGATTCTGCTATATTTCCAAGCATTGCAACCAGCAATATTGCTGATTCCGGGACTTCGGTACTTAGTAATGAGGAGTAAAACATATTCCAGCTGTTACTGCCGTCGCTGTTTTTACTAGGAAAATCCTACCGGTGTGGTATCACGGGTGCGGTATAGGTAAATAGATATTCGGTAATTCTATATTACAGCGCAGTATCATTAATTTCTGCAACTTCGCTGTCCTGAATTAATAAACCATTCAACTGTCTATTGATTCATTCACAGTACTGTTGTCTAATAAATATGTCTGTACGTTAGGTTTTGTCTTAGGCTGCTCAATTTCTTCTTCAAAAAGGCATGTTTTAGTTTCTGTTGGGTGTTGTGTTATGGGTTACGCTTGCGTTGCGGTGTGTGTCCGTCCTTGTGATTCACTATTGTTTGTTGGCAACCTCTTCGGGTTGGTTTTCTTCTTTCGTGCTGGTTTTGCTAAGTGCAGCATTCCCTGTCTGATTGGTATCCACACGCACGCACATACTTACACTGGACCCTCTCAATTAACATACATGTACAGTGGAGGAGAATCACACGATCAATGCAATAATGATTTTACCGAATTAGTCGAGAAAGTCCTTAAATCGGATAATTCCGGCGAACATCCTGACGTTGATATTGACGGATATTGTTTGCAAAGATTCCACTTATACGTTACATGCGAGACACATGTTTGTTTGTAACCATGATTGCATTGGAATCCTAATACTAATAACCAGCACTGTGATATGTCGTGATTTGCTTCCATTATCAAACTCAGATTTAATATTTATTATTATATCCAGGCTGAACTTATTTTGCTCCTATAGAAAATAACGCACAATCTATTGGGAGTCTAAACATTCCTTGACATCAACCTTATCGCCTGTTGACATGCTTTAATAGGAAATTCTAAAGAATTTTTGTATTGACGAAAAACCGATGTTTCGTCTATATGTTTCTGATTTACATGTATTTTCGAGTGCTGCCTTCTCTGTGTGAATTGTTATTGTCGCTTGTTCATACAAGGTTAAAGTAGCATTCTTGATTCATCGGTTGGAACAGCTACCATCTGATAAAAGCATATTTAAATTTGTCACTTTCCACATTAAATAGATTAAACTCGCTGAATAAGATTGATGAACTGCATGACAATGTTGTGCATTTTATTATTGCATGCAACACGTTTTATTATGCCACTATGTAAAGGCACTCATTTATATGCCTTTTATATACACGAGTGAAATATCGTTCAAAAATTTCACCTAACCCTTTGAAACTTAAACTATTTTCATAGTGCAGCTGGTATAGTTATATATTTTATAACCTTTTGGTCATGAGTTCAAGAGATGATAATCATTAATTAGACTGGTTGGGACGTTAATCAGCCTTGAAAGATACACTATGATTGTTTGATGGTTAGATAATGATGCATCATGCCTTGAAGTCAAAAGTCGTATAGAACAAGCGGTAATAAATCTGTTATGATCTGGCAATATGTTTCCAAAACCCCTGCATCTATAAACGTACTTAAACTTTATCAAAACGCCAAGGCTACAAATTCCTGTTCCTAAGCTAACCATGCATCATCACTTATGTATGACATAGTTCCACAACATGCCACGCGTCTTATATTGGATTACGTAAATGAACACGATTCTTTTAACAACTTGTTGATCAGCAATGCAAATCACGAGGCGTGAACTAATTAAAGTAGCATTAACAAAGAAAGTTGTGTCTCAGTCGAACAAAAGTGTCAAAATACACCTAATAAGATAGCACTCTATTTGATAGAGTTGCTTAATTGTAAATGCCACGGTATTGATTTTGCATCATGTAGTTAAAGGAGAGGAACTGTTACACGGTCTTAAAATTTGGGACGATAACATGGTACACACTTAGGACGGTACAGTGATTCCAGAGGCATAATTAGGTGGCAACCATAAATTTCGACGAAATAATTATTAGAACTTGCTTATTTTTCTTAGTTATGGAAACTATGGTTTAAGCAAAATGATATATACGGTTTTTTATACTATCTATTCCACAATAAACCTCGTATGTTATTAGTTAAAAACGTCTTAATGACTTACATTTTGAAAATGTGAAAATATCAGCAATTTATGGAGAAAATGTTTTTTAAAGGTTTATTGAGCATCTTAGCCTAATTTTTGTCTTTCTTAAAACTAGGTAATTCAGCTTTTTATAGCTGAAACTATGTCGTTCAGCTTTAAGGCAGCTTGGATTTGCACTTTCGACTTTTTGACAGCTGCAGCTGGAATCGTTCTGTTGTTTGTTGCGCATTGTGCCGTGTATTTGTGGTCTGTTATGTTTTCTGTGCTCGACTGTTTCAGTTGAGGGCTACCATCCCTGTCCGATTGTTTAAATATCTTTTGTACCACATTGTCTTCCGAAGTTGTTTCCCTCGTTGCAGTTGATTGTCATGATAGTTGACTGTAGTCAGTACTTCTTCGTTCTCATCTGTAAACATTATGAGGACTGAAATATTCTGAATTATTGTGTACCATCATTGCTTTGACATAGTTTGTTAACACATATTTGAATATCATAGCAAGTTTGATGTCTTTCATTGACTACAAAAACTCTTTTTTTCAAGTTTAAATTAAAATTAAATCTAGATCAACGTATTTAAGAATATATCTGCAGGCATATGTAGAATGTAGACGTATTTACGTCATTCCAAAATAATATCATACATACAACAAATATCAACTGAACACGCAATCAATAACTTATATGAGTCCTGCTGACAGAGAACATTTATACCATCTGGTTAAAATATATTGTATTTCTCTTTTGCCATTTTATGTCTGTTTATTTCCAATATTGAAAGGGTTCAATACTGGTCCCAATAAAAGATGTTTTTTTTATTTCATTTCTTACAAGATACTTGAATTTTATTATGTACAGGCGTGTTTAGTTATAGATAAGGTGATGTATTCAGAAAATTAATCATCTTAAGGAAAATCTTAGAATTTTCTTAAAGTCTTATAACTTTTATCAAGTGTATCAGTTAAAAATATGCAGCATTAATTGATTTAACATGCGTAGTTAAATACATAGTACGTGGAATTGATCTGCATTTTATGATCCCCTATTTGATGCTTTATTGCAAAACACATAGTGGTATTTCCTAGTAAAAGTAGGAAGTAGTGCGCCTGTGAACTTGTAGCTTATCGCTCGGCTATGGGTACATGTAGAACCCTCCCTTTTATTAGAAGAATTAAAAAAACGTTTGTATCACTTGTATCAAACTCTATTAATCATTAAGAAAGACATACTTTATGCAAATATGGAACCCGTGTCGATAGCTTAATTAATAAATATAACTCCGAACCTTAGCTTCTGGTCAGGGGGGTTATTTAAACGTAATTTATCTTATGACATTATATGCTGTCATGTGAACCGATAATTTCATGAATAGATTAGGCCGAGTTTCTGTCGTAGATTTATATTTCCAGACTTTGCTCTAATATATGGAGAGAAACTTGATTAGAATCAATCAGCTTTAGTGGAGAGTGTAAGCTACTGTGAACCGCTGAATCAATTAATGAAGACATTGAACCAATTAATGAGATAACTTTACATTGGAATGACAGTAATTAAATACAGACTAATCTCTTCATGGTGCATTACTGATTGCCAGAATATTTCGTGGCAGACGTTATCTCAAATCGATCTGAAAGTCCGGTACTCATACATTACTAGCATTTGTTAATATAAATATATTATATATTTTAAGTTCAAAAGAGTTATTCCATATTAGAATGAAATTTTACATGTTCAACTGTTCAAATAGAAATTCGTAAAACTGCAGAGTGGCATTAATGTATTACTGACAAATACACACGGGTCAATCTCAATGTTTCAATAAGACGGGAGTCCCTGACATGATAATACTCCAGACGATCTTAACACTTGTTTGTCAACATGTAAGACGTTTTCTGAGCCACACTTGATGCATTATTGTCTTGAAATCGTTATATAATTGCACACTGACACCACCATGAAGCTTACACACGAAACAGAAGTGCACGAGAGACTGATTGTATTGCCTTTATCACTCAAGGGACGCACGAACTAATCCGTCTTCCTGGTCATTTGACTAAGTCAGTGTGGTATAGCATATATGGTTAATCCACCAAACTATTACATATCTGCTTGGGAAATGTCAGAATTGACTAAAACATTATATAAGCTGTTAGGTCATATCCTATTATATCTGAACTTTTGTTGCCTAAGGGGAAGGTTTGTTTCATTTCTTCTAGGTACTGTTTTATCAAAGCACTTACGAATGTTACGTTCAAATTTAAATTCTTTATAATGCTCAAACAACTACAAATTGGTGATGGATATGATTAGTGGAAGTTCGTAAACTGAATCATTATTAATATTGCAGCTCTATTTACCACACTTCATAAATGTAAACGAATTATAAAGAATTTAAATTTGATCGTAAGTTTACGATTTTCGTAAGTGCGTTGATCAAACAGAATCCTGGTGAATGGTCTGTGTTGTTCTTGTCGTTTTTACTTGTAATCTGTGATGTTGGTTTTTTCGTGCGTTCCTTTTGTTTATTTCGTGCTCTGATATTAATGCTGAGTGTGTGATTTATAATAATCTTTTTGCGTATCAAACAACAATTCCGACTGTCTTTATTCAACTACAATATTAATTACTGTCATTAAGAGAACTATTTAAATGATCAATAGAAGATCTGGATGTGAAGTCCCAAGCTGGGTCAATCTTGTATGGAATGGGGAACAACAGAACACAAAGTGTTAAATTAAAAATGGGCATATGGAATAAACTGTAGAATGCAAATAATTAATTCTTAAAACACATATTTTAGTTCGTAAAACTAATCATATAAACTGTTTAGTCTAAAGTTATTCAGGCCTAACAGCGGAAAGTAACCACAAACGGCTGATAATGTATTGTTTATTGAAAACTCTAAACCAGAAGTGTGGGTTAATTGATCAATTATAAAGCGTCAAACACAGACTTCGTGATCCTGGTTATAATGTACACTAATGGAACATAACATTACAGAACCGATATTTTATTAAGACTCCTACATAGATGACTCTCTATTAAATGTTGTTTTAGTACATTGTATTTTACCTTAAAAAGTTTATTATAATAATGGTTGTATGTTCATTGATGAGATGTTCATAAAGACTTAACGTTATCAATTCATTACTTCATCTAGACCACTGTATTATTTCCGTAAGAAACTGATTTGCTTCTAAATTATAATAAAGTTTAACTTCACAATATGTAACTTTGACTATTATAACAATATTACATAATCGCGTCTATCTATTACGATAGTAAAACGAGTTTGTATCCAAACTTAAATCAAGAAATGAGACACAAATATTGTTCCCCTTAATCGGCTGGTTGGCATGAAGCAATGCTGTGATATCGCTCATTGCATTGTGTCGTATTTTCGTCGTTATATATGATACAATTATATAATCCGGAAATTAGCAATCGGTATGCATATCATATATACGGAAATAACCAGCCATGCATTGATCTAGTTTGTCACCGTATGGTGCTAAATAGGGTGTTAAATAGGCTAGCACTGCCCACGCATACGCTCTTGGTGCCATTTAATAATTATTCAAGCGAAGCTGTTGGAGTCTATAACCGGAGGACAGTCACACTGATTTTGTAGTGTGAAACAGTAAAACTGTTCCTTATTTCACTTTGGGCAGCATAATTATGTAAGGTCTGAGTAAAGAAAGATCAAGAATCACTAACACGAATATAACTCCTAGAAGAATTGCAACTTATATCGGCGATTTAAATTTTTTAAAGTAGTAGCAGTGATCACTGGTATATTATCAAGCATTTCAAGCAGTATTACTGGTGACTCCTTTTTTTTCTGTACTTAGTAATGAGGAGTTAAACATAGCCCAGCTGTTACTGACCTTACTGATATTACTAAGAAAATCACACCGGTGTGGTATAATGGTTATACTATACCCTTCTGTTCGGTATAGGTAAATAGATGTTCTGTAATTCTATATTACAGCGCAGTATCATTAATTTCTGCAACTTCTGTGTCCTGAATTAATAAACCATTCAGTACTGTTGTCTGATGGATATGTCTGTACGTTAGGTTTTGTCTTAGGCTGCTTCATTTCTTTCAAAAAGGCATGTTTTAGTTTATGTTGGGTGTTGTGTTATGGGTTACGCTTGCGTTGCGGTGTGTGGCCGTCCTCGTAATTCACTCTTGTCTGTTGACACCCTCTTAGGTTGAGCGCGGCTGATCTGTGGGTTTGTCATGAATTATTTACCTATTCAACTTTCTATTGATTTAGTTACAATATATTGTCTCCTTGATTGATTTGTCTGTACGCAAGGCTTTGTTTTAGGCTGCTTCATTTCTTTCAAACAGGCATGTTTTAGTTTCTTTTGGTGTTGCTTTATGGGTTGCCTTCCCTGTCTGACTTAATATTATCTTTTTGTGCTTGCGTTGCGGTGTGTGGTCGTCCATGTGATTCGGTTGGCACTCTCTTTGGTTGTGCTCGGATGTTTGAGGCAGTGGGATACTGTAGTGAGTTGTCTTGTTTTGTATTTGTTCGGTTTCATTTTTCTTGAGAGTTTTTGTTTGTAGTTATCCGTGTGGCTTTGGCTGATCTGTGGTATCCCTTTTATTGTGCCTTTTCATGCTGTTTCTCCTTAGTCCTGCATTCCTTGTCCAATTTGTATCCACACGCGCACACACACTCGCACAGATACACAGATAAAGGCACTACCATAATTAACTGGCAATGGAGGAAGATCACACGATCAATTTAATAATGATTTAACCGAATTAGTCGAGAAATTCGTGAAATCGGATAATTCCTGCAAACATCTTGACGTTAATATTGATGGATATTATTGTAAAGATTCCACTTCTACGTTACATGCGAGAAACACGTTTGTTTGTAATCATTATTGCATTTGAATCACAATACAATTAAACCGCGTTGCGGTGTGTCGTGATTTGCTTCCATTATCGAACTCTTATTTAGTATTTCTGTTTTTATCCAGAGTTGAACTTAGTTTGCTCAATTGATAATAACACACAATTCTCTCTACAGGGATTCCAAACAGTTCTTGACATCAACCTTATCGCCTGTTGACATGCTTTTATAGGCAATTCTGGAGTATTTCTAGTTGACAAAAAAACATTGTTGCATCTATATGTTTCTAGTTTTTCGAGTGCTGGCTTCCCTGGGCGACTTATTATTATCTTTTTGTTTATTTTTGATGCATCGGTTGGAAAAAAATATCATCTGATGAAAGAAATCGAATTTGTCACTTTCCACATTAAATTAATTACACCCGCTGAATAAATGTGATACAAGTTTCGCATTGTAGTATTGCTCGCAGAACGTTTAATTATGTCAATATGTTGAGGCAATCATCTAATTGCCACCAATATGCGAGTGAAATATTGTTTAAAAACTGCATCTAACCCTATATTTTTTACATAGTTTCAAAGTGCGGCTGGTGTAGTTAGATATTTTATTACCCTTTGTTCATGGGTTTATGAGATGTTAATCAATAATTAGTCTGGTGAAGGTTAATCTGCCTTGAACGATACACAATAATTGTGGTAAGATAATGAAGTCTAAAAGTGTTAGAACAAGCGGTAGTAAATCGGTTATGATATTGCAATCTGTTTTCAAACCGTGCAGCTATACACGAACTTAAACTTTATCAAAATGCCAAAGTTACACATTCCTGTTCCTAAGCTAACCATGCATCATCACTTATGTATGGCATAGTTCCAAAATATGCCACGCGTCTTAGATTGGATTACGTAAATGAACACGATTCTTTTATGAACGTGTTGATCAGCGATACAAATCACATCGCATGAACTAATTAAAGTAGCATCAACAAAGAGCATTGTTTCTCAGTCAAACTAAAGTATTCAAATACACCTAATTAGATAGTACTCTATTGATTGTCAATGCCACTACACATATTGATTTTTAGTCCCCTACCGGTTTTTGACGTTTGCCCTCCGTCCGTCCGTCCGTCAGCGTCCGTCCGTCCGTCAAACAATCTGGATCCTGACATAACTCAAACAGTTTCAAAGCTAGGCTTATGAAACGTGGTATGTGTATAGGGGGCAATAAGGGAATTATGCATTTTATGCAATAGTTTGATTCTGATTCTTAAATTGTGGTTGCTATGGCAACAGAAAGAGTGAAAATATGACCAAATCTGGATCCTGTCATAACTCAAACAGTTTCCAAGCTAGGTTTATGAAACTTGATACATTCGTAGATAGGGGGCAATAAGAGAAATATGCACGTCTAAAAATATAGTTTTGCTTTGGCAACATAAACATTGAAAATGGCCTCAAACCGGTAGGGGACTTCTGTATTGCTTGCAATTCTTAATTACTTGTTCATCATAGTCAAAGGAGAGGAACGGTAACACGGTTAAAAGATTTTGGATGAGAAGACGTTCCAAACTAAAGATGGTACTTACATGTAAAAGATTCCAAAAGCATCATTAGGTAGCAATCATAAATGTCGGTGAACTATTGATAAGAATTTGCTCACATATCACGATTAGGCGTTCTATGGTGTAAGACAAATGATATAGACATTATTTGATACTATCTTTCCAAAATAAACTCTGCGAGTATTAGTTAATAACGTTTTAAAGTGTAACATTTTAGTATGAACATTCCAGCAATTGATTGATAAAATACATTTCAATGATATCTAATTGTTCATCTTAGCCTAGTTACCGTCTCTCTTAAAACATTTGTATCATATCACTGGCAACAGATACAATGTAATATGTATTTCTCGACATTGTTTGAATTTGCAACAGTTCCATCATCAGCTTGTACCATGTATTCCTAAATCGTTTGCCCTTGTTAAAATTCATCTTCATGATATGGTATGATAGTTTATTTTCAAATATCGTAGACACATGAAGACAACATATTTACATACATAGCATGGTGATAAAGGTACAATTAACAGTTGTATATTACATATATCCATCCATACATCCACGCATGCGTACATCCATACACACATACATATGTACATACATATATTCATACTTACATGTATATACTAGCATACGTGTATACATAAAAACGTATATTAAAAAGGAAATAAATTACAGAAAAGGAGCAATAAATTATGATACATGTCAATATCAGTCTATAATAATGAATCAGTTTGTGTACATAATATTATTCTTAATACAAAATGCTGTATACACGAACAGTAAGTACTAAGTCGACTTACGAGATATTTATTCTCAGAGTTAAATAGTTCTACCAATTTTATACAAACTTGGATTTCTTCTTAAAAAATCATGATAGTTGACAGTAGTACTTCTTTGGTCCCATCTTTAAATAATATGGGTACTAACATTTTAGTACTATATCCGTGTGTACCGTCACTGCTTCGATTTGTTGTGTCAATTACTATTTGAATCTTATACGATGGTCTCATGTATCCGGTTCATATGTTTGGATAGATACAGTAACAACAGTGCATGTGTACATGTCATTTAATATAACTAACGAGATCATTATAATATATAAACCAAGATTTTATTATCCATACATAAATTGTGGTACGCAGTATTATTTGAATATCATGTCAAGGCGGATGTCTTTCATGAACTTCACAACACTAATGTTTCTATTTCAAATTTAAATGAATTCAATATCAACATATTTAAGAATGTGTATACAGCCATGTGCCTATAAATGCTGACGTATTTACGTCATTCCAAAATAATATCATACATACAATAAATATCATTTAAACACGCAACCGAATACAATAACTGATATGAATCCTGTTGACAGAGAACATTTATACCATCTGGTGAAATATATTGTATTTCTCTTTTGCCATTTTATGTCTGTTTATTTCCTACATTGAAAGCGTTCAATATTGGTCCCCATAAAAGATGTTCTATATTTCATTTCTATCAAGATACTGGTATTTTATAGTGTACAATTTATGTCTGCGTGTTCAGTTATAGATCAGGGGTATTCACAAAACGCCTGAAGATAAATCGTAGACGTTTCTTAAAACCTTAACATTTCATTAAGTGTGTCGGTTAAAAAGAAAAATATGCAGCATTAAGTGATTGAAGATGCGTAGTTCTGAATGTTTGAATACTATGTGTAATTGTATATTGAATGTATCTGTGTTTTTATCCCCCTATTTGCTGCTTCATGGTAAAAGTTCGTAGTAACAGAAGGAAATATTTCGCCTCTGGAATCGTAGCTTATCATCATGCTATTGGTAGAATCATCCTTTTAATAAGAATAAGTTTATAAGTATAATACGTTCGTCCATATTTTCTTAGAGGAAGACGCTCGTCCCAAATCAACAAATATGACTCCGCACCTTAGCTTCTGGTCACGCGGGTTATTTAAACGTAATGTATCACAACTGACATTATATGGTGTCATTTAAACCGATGATTTCATGAATAGATAAGGCTGAGTTTCTGTCGTAGATTTATATTTCCAGACATTACTCTAATATATTTGAGAGAAACTTGATTAAAATCAATCAGCTGTCGTGGAGATTGTAAGCCACGGTGAACGCTGGATCAATTAATGAAGACATTGTGCCAAATAATGAGAGAACTTTACATTGGAATGACAGTAAATAAATACTGACTGATTTCTTCGTGGTACATATGTACATAACTGATTGTCAGCATATCTCGTGTCCGACAATATCTCAACACTATCTGAAAGTCCGGTACTCATACATAATTAGTATATGTTGATGTAAATACACTTCGAGGAACTTCTGAGGCTCAAATGGAAGATTGCATTGTTGTTAAAATATGTTAGCCTCGTCAAAATAAAGATTTTACCTACTTACTTACTAACTTACTGACGTCCCTGGTTTAATATTGAATAGATTTGCTCTATTACTTGTATAGCAACAAAATTTCAAATTCAAAACATAAACGTATATGTTTAAAACAAACTTATAATAGCATGCTGTGTTCTGTTCTGATTATAATAACTTCCTTCAGAAGTATAGTCACAATTGCCCTAAGGTTGTGACTAAATATTCTGGTTTTAATAACGAATCCAGTAATTGCATTTAGTCTGCTAGTGGCATTTCCAAACTATCTAAGGACAAGTCATTATATAAAAGTTGTCTGGAGTGTCAGCTATTAAGAGTTGCCCAATTCACGTAAAACATACTGGTCAAAGGTGTCTACTTTATCATTTCTGATATGTAACATTGTTGGGTTGACTTCTGTAGTCTTTGTCTGTTTACTTATAATGGTTTTATGCCATTTATCAATTATTTTGCAGTTATATATAGCAGCATAACCACCTAGCCAGATTTCATGGACTGTATCCTAGTTTAAGTTTAAACGTACTATTCCAAAAGGAACCAGCAATCCACATATGGGGAACATTTACATTGTTGTAAAAATTTTATGGAACAGTTTGACCTGCCTGGATATCCTTCTGATTATGTTGATTAAATACTGTGAACTAAATACTTTAAATTGGCCATGCACTTGTTATGCACCAACTGAATGTCTATATGGTTAGACTTTGGTCCTAACTTGACGAAAGCTTGTTAAATAAATGATGACGGGCAAGCATTTTAGACAAGTATAACTTCCCGAAGCTGATTGATGGGACAAAATTCCCAAGGGTGTCGATACTTCAATAGACGTAAGTGGAAATTACTTGCTTGTAATGTTGGAGGACAATTCCCGGCAATTACCAGGGTTATTTTATCCATAAAGGTTCAACGTACCAGCGGGCACGCTAAATGCATCGTGGGGTTGAATAAGTATGCAAGGATTTTAAATTTCAAATAAGAAAAAAGAAATAAACTATCGCAATACTAGAATAAGAGCCTAAACATTAAAATATGATTTTTTTATTGAAATTCTCATAGCATAAGCTTCCGTCATGTAAACATGTAAACAGCAAAGTTGTATGAATAGTTTTATGCTTAGAAGATACAGTGTTTTCATTGAATTTGTCCAAACTAGGCCATACCATACGTCCCAGCTATTTCTTTCTAATTAGTATTACTGAAAAACGATAACATTAAGTCAAGCAGGTGAGGCAGCACTCAAATTAACGGGCGAACAAAGAAAACATAAAAACACACTAGGTCGAATGCCCCACACCCAACCGAAGGAGAAAATGAAATTCAGATTCAACTTCGTTAAGCGGACACATCTTACATAATGTGATTTTCACTTTGGCTTCTGTTGCAGCTGCCTTTTTCGAAATTGATTGAATATTAAGATAGTTTAATTTGAAATATATTTAGAATAATTTTTGAGATATGTACGTATTATTAGGCTGTGAATCGGAATCTGAAACTGTGAAAATGACATCACTCGAATGATAAATGAGACGATTTCAATAGTACCAAAAGTGATATCTGGCCCCGATCTGCCGAAACATCTCAGCCTGAGCTATAACTCATCTCAAATATTGCCATAATTGTCTTTTATATAATTTCTATGGGAGATTGGACTCAGAATTCGCATATTAATATAACAGAAAACCTTATTCTCAGTTCATAACAGTAAGATTTAGAGAGCTCGAACTTTAAATTTATCTCACATTATGACTCTGATTAAAGCAATATCTCAATTTGTGATGTGATTTCTACTTGAGATGCTTCGAGAGATCGGGACCTGTTATTAATTTTCAATGTAGTACTACACATCACCAACTATCTAGGGCAACACTCTCTGAAAGTTATAATACAAAATGTAGTTATACCCAACAGAATATTCTTTTAAGTTAATTAAATCCATATCGTTTTTTGTTGGTGATTACATTGGCTAAAACTTCCTTAATTAGAATCATTGCAAGGAAAATGCAACTGAAAATATTTTTGTATGTCGCATTATTACTTGATAAAGTATACTGTCAGTTAAAAAACTAACAGTATTTCTTCATACGTAACATGATACCAATCAGTTAAAAAAACTTCCAGTTTTTCTTAAGTCTCTTTTCAGTTTTTCTAAACTAATACAGTATTATGGTAGTTTCGTGAGGTATTAATGCGGCATTGAGAGATATTTTCAGCTGATTTTTTCACAATGGGTCAAATTACTGATGTTTTAGCCAGCGTGATCACAAAAAGGGATTACATTAATTAAGTTCAGATAGGCAGAATATATTTTTTTAAGGTTTCCTAAATGGATGTTCTGTAGTCGATGCTGTAGTATTTTCAAATAATCTGAAATGTTTTAACACTCTGTAATAACACAACAAAAGTTGAGATGGTCGTAGTATATGCCTTCTTGAATACTTGCTTAAATGTTAGGTACCTTCTTATAAACCCTTCAATGTTTTATCTCCCCCCCCCTAATTACTTCTTACAATTATCGCCGGCTTTGATTGTCGATATATCGGTATAATATCAAACCATGGTAACCGCCACACAGGGTCCTTGTCCAAAAGGGATTTAAATGCTCTTTTTAAAGTTTCCTACATGGACGTTCTGCAGCTGAGGCTAGGTGCGATTCTGCAATTACGTAGTCCAGCACAAGGCTGCTTCGTGTCTTTAGGGGTCGGATGTACATTGTGTGTGTGTTGTGGATTGTCCTTGTGGTGTTTAATGTCCGGTTGTTATTTTCTCGTCGCCTGACTCTCGTTCCGTTTTAGTTTGACTGACTGGGGCGGCAGACTTTCGGGACGGGATGCCGTGTTTTTGTAGTTGCTAGATTTTTACGTTTGACATTGTCTGTGCCTCTTATATGTTTTCTGTGCTCGACTGGTTAAGCTGAGTGCTGCCTTCCCTGTCTGACTTAATATTATTTTTTGGTATGGTTATACAATCTGAAATATTTGCATAATTTGTAATAAAAAAAATATATAACGTCAGATAATCTGTACGACGAGACATGTTTATTACACCGATCAGTCGACCATTTATCGTGCCCTAGATGTTTTTGAAATTACCAATTACCAGTGTAACAAGGATAGGAACTTTCTGATATTATGCAAATATGGTGTGACACGTACAATAAGCCGCATTATTCTCAATAATTCGTCATACAAACTTTATTACGCCTCAATCACCGCGACCATTTGCGTTGTTAATACATAATCGATTGCCTTTTTGTACCAAGGCCTCACTTAAAGAATATTCGTCCTCGTACAAAATATGTTTCTGAATAATGCATCTACTCAAATCCATCGTAAAGAGTAATCGAAGCACTAATGGAAATCTTAAACTTACACTTACGTCCACATTTAAATTCGCCATAACTCTTTAACAACTACAAATTGGGGTAAAGGGGTCTGCAATATTAACAATGATCCAGTTAACGAACTGCTGCATACTTTTCCCCAAATTGCAGTTATAAAGGCATCATTGGCAATTTAAATTTAAACCTCCTCGATAGCCTAGTGGTTGAGCGTTCGCTTCGAGTGCGGGAGGTCTAGGGTTCGATCCCTGGCCGCGTCATACCAAAGACGAAATAAAAATGGTACCAGAAATTCTCTTGCTAAACGCTCAGCATAAAAGGGAAACTGGCTTCTCTTCCCTCATACCCTCGTAGCGATGGAGAACATCAGGAATGAGGTGTCGAGAGAGATTAATATAAGTTGGAAAAACTTGTTTCACAATCGACCTTAAATAAATTAGTATAAACTTAATTTCAGCGTTTGTTCAGTATTTCTGTCAATGCTTTGATAACAAATTATTTGATAACAAACAGGCCTGCAATATTATTAATGACCTAGTTAATGAACTGCTACGAAATCATACCTATCCTTAAGTTGTAGTTGTGATTTTGTAAGCAACGTGGGCAATTTTAATTTTCCCTATGCGCTTTGATAAAACATACCGTATAGAGTTAGGATTTACGTGTACATTGATTGACTCGCCTATGTATTACGAATATACCAGTCCTGCGTTCAACGAACGGTTATCACGTGACGTTATGTTTCGTCACGTTTCGTACCTTTGATTCGTTGAACGCTATGTTAAAAAACCCCGGGTTCGTCATGTGAGTAAAACCTGTTAGTCAGTACATGTTTCAAATTGAGAACGGAGAACCGGGCTTTTACAAGTTCAATATTTTTTTGCAAAACCGAGCTTTCATCGAAGAATTAAAGCGACAAATATCGTGATTATTTTACAAACATTTTTATAGCTTTACCTGAACACACGGCAGGCAAAAAAACGTCTACTATGTAGTAGTGTGCTTATTTCGCACCTACTAGAACTTGATAATTACAATGTAATTTCAATTTATTTCTTGCTGGTCGACAGGAACACCCTGTAAAACTTTGTTAAGAGTAACTTAACAGTAATGGTATCATGAATAAATGAAAAGTTTGCAATTGTCGTCAACCATGGACATGTAACCCTTGTTTTGTTCTGGTTTTGAACTGATTGAGGATAAAACACGACAAAACTTGCATGCGCTTTATTGCAATTGTGAGCTTCAATTAACAGGTGTGCCTTTAATTATTATTAAAATAATTTCAGTAACAAAGGGTGTTTCTGTTTTCGATAACTTTGACTTGGACGGATCATTTACTTGTTCCTGTAGGCATTGTACCTTGTCTTTGATTTTATTTTCTCTGTGCTCGACTGATTAAGTTGACTGCTGCCTTTCTTGTCTGACTAAATTTTATCTTTTTGTCAGAAATATGATTGGAATATAATTTCTAGTTAAGGAGTTCTAGTCGCCGCCAAAATGACGCTATAAACTACTTTTTTCTGCTCGGTATATATGTAGTGATAAAAACTAAACAATCTTCCAACCTGCCAATCTGTATTTTCCTGGATAGTGAATGACAGAGAAACATTTGAAGATAGCATAGTATATGAAGTTTGGTCATTAAAAGCATCCAAATTATTTAATTATACCAGATTTTAACTCTGGTTTCCTTGTGCTTGTAAATGGCTTTTAATTAATGGCTCTTGGCAATTTGTGTCCTCTGTATATTGATTACGCCGCATTTAATAGCCTACAAAGACGTCAAACATTTGCCAATATTCTTCGAGGCGCAGAGCATAAACTTGTTGCATTGAATATATGTTTGCTAATTTTGATTTACGAATAAAGCAAGCTACTTTTAGAATTAATGATATCACTTTGTGCATATTTTTATTACCTAGAGGCGCCGTTGAATCCTATTATGAAAGATTTCGTGCGCAATATGCCCGATGGTTTTGCTTTTTTAATCTCAATATATTCATTAAAATTAGAATCAGACACTTCTAGAATGATTTAATGAATATCGGATGCCATAACTACTGTTGATTTTATTTTCAATCTACTGTCGTTATGAAGAACTTAGATGAGCTTTTGAACGAAAATGCTTTGCGGCAATGGTCTCATGTTGACTTAAATGTGAAGACCACAATCTTTGGACATACGTATTACTGATTTAGAAGTTCTAATGCTTCAAATAAGTGGCTTTAGTAGATAATATTTAATGTGTGAGAACAGACACAGAACACCGAGAACCGAATCCCCAAAAATTCCAATACTTATTTATAGGTCTATGATATGATTTGACGTATTTTTGATCCCCTTGAAGCATTCATTACAACATTTCGCAGTTTATTGCACTAAACGGGCCAACGTATACACAAGGAATAGATAATACATACATATGTACATATGACATTTAACAATGAGTGAAGTGTGAACGTGTATATATCATACATGAATTCATTTGATGACAAAGCAATATAATAATCCAATAAATTGAAAGGTAAATAAAATATGTATTTTGCTACATTACGCACAATAATCCACACACTGTGAACATTCCGCGGTATTAGGCTCGTACATCGCGTTTAAAAAGACAGTTGACCAATAATTTGTATGTACTATGACCTAATTACACTATTCCAGCTCTTTTCTTTTGTCAGTATGGCTATTGCTTACCTTATATTATATCAGTAGGTGGTTAACATTTGACGGAATCGTTTTTCAGCATGTATTTAAATAAACTCTTTTCTAAACCTATATCAATAGTGCTTAAAATTACACAAATTAGCGTTTTAATGAGATATAGACCACCGCTATCAAGATATGGTATACAGGAATATGATGCTATTGATAAGGCAATCATGCGAATCTATACGAAATTACTTTATAGTATATATTCAAACTTAGCACTACCTAGTCCATGATTCTATCGTGAAGACTCAATTCTTAGTATTTTCCTACCTCGTTATTCAAATATTAAATTATTAGTTCAATGTCAAAATCTCTCGTTTCAAACGTTCGGAGTGTGAACTGTCTCTTAGCTGAGGCACTAAGTGCACAACTCTCAAGTCTACTCAACAACCCACATGGATTTTTCTCCCTGTAAGGAAATCATAATCATGCCAGCTCTTCATGTAGACACTCTAGCGTATAATGGCATTTATTATCGAGTTAAAGCTTCTCTGGACATGTATAATTGTCTCAAACGATACCACACTAAAGTCTTATGTTTTTCGGAGAGCTTACTGACAAATGAGTGGTCAATATGTCGTTTAGTTCTTCCAGCGTAGGTTGTTTTGTTAAGTAAAACTCTTATCTAATTATCCCCTGTCACAATAATAATAGCAATGCCATTTCAGCATCCTCAAATCTAATAATTAGGGTATAATGAAAACCTTTATCAGATTATTTGGGGATAAAGTACATAGAGAGACCTCATAGTGTAAAGGCAGAGCCAATTTTTTCGTATCATAATTTTGCATTGGAACAGTATTTCTGCCATATGGAAGAAAGAACCTAATCAATCGAACCGCCTCAATAGCCTAGTGGTAGCCTAGAGCGACCGCTTCGAGTGCGGGAGGTCCCTGGTTCGATCACAGGCTACGTAAAACCAACGGCGAATTAAACAGTGGACCAGTAATTTTCTTGCTAGATGCTCAGCAAAAAAGGAATTTGGATTCTCTCTCTCATACCCTCGTGGCACTGGATAAAATCAGGATTTAGGTGTCGAAACTCGAAAGTGATTAATATAAGTTAACACAACTTGTTTCACAACCGTCCTAAAGAAATTAGTACATTTATAAACTACTTACTAGCACCCAATCAAAGTAACTGTGTCAATCAATCATGGGAGTGTCCAGATACCCAGAGCGTCAAGCTGGGTGCATGGGGAGCTTAATTAAAACATGTATACATATATCAAAGTCTCGTCAAGGCATACCGACAAAAAGAAAATAAAAGTCGGACAGTGAAAGGCAACACTTAACCTGAATTGCCGAGCTCAGAAAACATAAAATCAACAGAGACCACAATTACACAACCCAATGACCAACACACAACTGAATGAGAAAATGAAGTTAACCGCTAGCTGAAAGTCCAAGTCGCAGCAGTGATCCAGTTTCAGCCATAAAAACATAAGTATTTGAGGAACTTCAGTGTGTTCCTGATTTCGGTCAATGTACTAGGCATTTAGAAGTTAGTTGTCTAAAGAGTGGTCCGCGTAGGTATTTCATTGCCGATTATCTTTAGAACGGGGTGGGGGTATATTAGATTCCAAAACTCCATGGTTGCCGAAGAACAAGTTAAAACTGATCGATAGTTAATTCCAGGACATCTATTAAAGTTATTTTGACGTTATTTCAAATGTGTTTAACAAACAGCGTAACATCCGGTCGAGAATGAAACGAATGTCACAATAATTATACATGTCATGAAGATAATAACAATTCGGACAAGCAGGAAGACAGCATTTAACAGAAACACCATGCAAAAAAGGTCACACGATAAAAATATACTGATAAAAAGTACGCGAGACAACCATACAAACGAACAAGAAAATATGAAACAGATCAGCTCCAAAAATCTATATTATCCCATATTGTCTGTAACTGTTACGTGTCACACTTACAACCCATCAGTTTGAAATGAAACAACGCATTTTATCACGTAAAATTTCGTTAAAACAACACGTTCGTCAACGGTGAAGATAAATGCATAATTGTTTTGTATCTAAATTGCTGTCTTGGTGGTAAAACAATAATATATATGAACGTTTTCTATACATAAGCAGAACTTGATTGTTTGAATGCGTGATACTTAGCGTGTTGAATAAGACACATATACTATGTATATAATAAAATTATAATTATGTTGGTAACAAAATGATGACTTTGGGAATTTATTTATTTGTAATCAGAACTATATTGTTTGAATGCGTGCTACGCTGGGTTTGTGAAAAGTACGTACTATGATACAATTACCTGTTTTATATTATAAATATTGGTTAAAAAAGTGAGGTTACCAGTCTTCGACGGCCGCTATCAGCCGTTTAGCCGTTCGGTCCTTCGGCCACCCGTTGAAATTTAACTTTTCCTGGTCATTTGGCTACCTAAGGAAGCATGCGTTTGCGTCTCGGGAGAATACATCGAGATACGGCGCCCAGAAATATCGAACATGTACAGACATGGCCATCACAGGCACCAATGCACACCTTGCTCAATCGGGACATTCTTGCACAGAGAAATTCAGCAGCGACGCCGACGGGGATCTAACCCGGACCTCTCGACCGACCTCTCGATCCTAAAGCACGCACCCGAACTCTAGGCAATCGCTTAACAATTGCTGATTCAACTCATGGGAGTCACCGTGCACTTAAAAGGCGCATATGTACATGCATTTACAGACGCTTATTTGAAAATTGATCAGAAATTATTAATATTAGTAAAAATACTCTGTGCAATTCTGAACTCCATAATTAAATTAAAAACCTACAGAAATCACACAGTCGGAAACCTCACAGTACATTTTAATGAATTCTCTCTCAATTCTAAATGTTATACCGCTCTCTCTCTCTCTCTACTGAATTACAATTTAATTGTATCAGATTTCAGACTAATTCAGAGGAACGCGATATCATTAGTTATGAATCGTCTTGTATGTTAAAAACGACTGTTAGCACAGGGATTTGGTTTCCATAATTGCCTGATTGGTTTCTTCATTTAATCAGATTTATAGATCCAAAATCTTTAACAAGGCCCACCATCGTTTAATAAGCTTCATATAATTTCATTACGAACTCATTAGCAAATATTTAAAGGATTAATTATGCTTGATTTGATGAATAAATATACGCGCCCATATGATAAGCGATTTGTTATTAGTCTCTCATTTTGAATAAAACAGCGGCTTATCTATAATACCGGAAAAAATGGCCCACACATCACAAACAGTTTGTTTACCACGTATATCAAGCATGTGGTGTTAAGATGGAAGTGGTGTTTTAATGGTGTAAAGTGTCCCCGGGGCTGTATCAAAGTGCAAGCACTTTATCTATTTAGAAACTGTCTAAATGGAAAGTACTTTAACAAATCTACCTGACAACACCAGTAAACGCCCACTTGCTTGTCTAGATAGCAATGACTATTAACACCACACACATAAAGTGGTCTCGCGAGTGGGTGATTAGTTCAAAACTGTTGTTCTACAGAATGACAGCTAGTTAACAGGGAAGTATAGTGCAGATATATTGACACGACTCTCGAACCCGCTATTAGCATAATTTCACCGTGACGGTAGATTAAATATCTAAGTTTACCTTCGACTGTAATCGTATTGATTATAACGGAAATTCACGTGGTTGTTTGTGTATACCACATTATTTATTATTTGACTTCTTACGAAACAATAAAGTCGAAATATATGTAGATACTTGGCTCAGTCGGTAGCGCACTTGGGTGTTTCACCATACTAATCTTGGCGTACAGGGTTCAACCCCTGCGAGCATCTTATGCTGGATTTTTTTATTTCATGTTTTACAGAAAATATAAATGTTTTATCGGTAACATGTCGTATACTTGTGTTTGTTATTGAACTGTAATTGATTTGTTTGATTTGTTTGATTCTTTTTTTCTTTTCACCTTTTCTATCGAGTATCTTTATTTCAAAATAGTTTGATATACAATTTGTGTATACCAGCAACATCTGCATTTTTGGACAAATATGATGTACCCTGTTTATCATCACATTCCAAAAACGGCTCCGACATGTTGTATCTAATTTCTTTTGATTTTGAACCAAGAAATCGACTGTTCTGTATGTCCGACATTTTCAAACTGATACACATCGAAGTGAAAACCTATAAATATACAATTCAACCACAGTACATGTATATGTATAGCAATATTATCATGATGCTCGAGCGTGTTTAAATTCAATACACACATGTTTTCTTAAATTGAAAAAAAAATACAAATTACTTGACCAGAGATTCGAACCCACAACTTATATACTGTAGTATGACTCGCTAACCACTCGCCTATGTGGGCTGTCGTGCTTTGAATAGTTCAAATTGTGTTATGAAAACAACCCACAGAAGTTAAAAGTTACGGTTTAGCCCGAAGTATACCGCTGACCCACGATACTCGCACGGAAATTTATATATACCGCGTTATCGATTTATAATATATTCATGCATAAAGGTCAGGATCGTGTCAAATTCTCTGCACTATAACGATTATCTAAGGGTTGAGCTTCGAATCCCGTCCTGGATGAAATCCTGTGATGAATGTGATCCCGTGCCGGTAAGATCCCGTGCTATGTGAGATTCCGTTCTGGGATATCTGTCTTGAATATATCAAGATATCGATACCGAATAAAAAATGGGTTTTGATCGAACGCGCAATCGTTTGTTTCCTGGGTAGACACCTAAACGACTAGTGACTTGGGTGGTGTAATAATATCTTTCATAATTGACATAATTATATTTTAAATGCACTTAGTATTTTTACACGAAATCATTATAAAATCAGTGTCAAATTAGTTCGATGCAAAGGTCATACGATTTATATTCGCTGACACTAAGTCTTTTCAGAGCATTTCAGATTCCAAACGTTCAGACCGTATTTCATTGTTACCAGGGGTGGTACATGTATTCAATATTGACCTTACTCCACTTAATGATAAGGACAACCAATCAGATCACTCTATATTAAACTGTTGGTCAGTAACAGGCGATATAATTGGCTATCCTTATCCTCAAATTAAATAAGATCAATATTTAATACCACCCCGAACTATAAACTTGGACAAAGAAAAACCAGCTTGGCAATATACTATTTAAAGGCATGTTCAAAATAAATAAATGTATTGATTTTGCCACAAAATACGAGAAGACTTAAAATTCAAATTGCTGAATACTTAAATCCATTTATTTTTTAAGTTCTCTTAAGTGCGCGGCAAATTGGTGCAGCATCTAGCGATCACTTAATCTAATCAATACATTGTCGTCATTCCAGACAAAGAACCAGTGGTAATGAGAAAAACACGTTCAGATATCTTGATTAATTTTGCTTTATATCAAGCATCCTGCTTTGAGGGCGAGAGTGAAGTAAACGACTTTAAAACATAAATATTTTGACAGAAAACATTAACATGGCGGCCGCCTAATTGACGTTAAGTGAAATGTAACATTAGTGTTTCCCTCCAGACCCGTCTTTGTTAGACCTTCCTAAATAAGCATTGGTTTTGACATTAACTTTACTCATCAGCTGTAACAATAGATTATCACATCAACATCAATGCGTTGTATACGGTTGACAGATTGGGCTTAAAATGATACAATGTATTTAGAAACACTTGGTGTTCCGATGTCGTGGGTTGGAGTAATATACATTTTGTACATGACATTTATGTGCGTGAAATACAAGTAATCCCCACATTCTGATGGAATGTCAAATATTTATTTTCTGGCTTAATCTATCAGCTTTTATTGAATAATTCAAACTCTGCTATGAATATATCTCTTTTGGAAAAGTCGGGTACCGTGTATTTGATCTGAATCGCTTTTTGTTGCAACCTGATAACGTAATTGTAGTTGCTTTCAATTAGAAACTTAATCCAACGGCTGGTTCCATGCTACGTTCAACGTACAATTGAGAACAATGCTGTGTAATCAAGCCATACACACCATTATCCAACATTCATAGGATCGTAAAGCTGGGTTCACACTATGAACGTTTGTACCAGCGTTGATCAGCGTTTCAAAAGTCAGAAAAATGAGCCCAAACATCGGTGAAATTAAGCTCGTGAGGAGGAATAATTTGGTTCACACTGCGAACGTTGTGTATCTAACGCACGCTAACGTTTTGGGAACGTTTCTCAGCGCTCAACTGCGTTAGACAGCCGTTACAAGCGCTTAACAACGTTTGCCTGTGTTGTAGCTTTTTTCTATCGGCGTAGTTGAACTTTTGCCAACGTAGGTTAGCGTATGTGTAGCGGTCTCTAACTTAGTCTGACTTAGACGAACGAGGTGCCAAACGCAAGAATCCGTTGAAGAAAGTTTAACTAAGTAACTGAAACGTTATTGAAAGTTCGTCTGCGCTAACCACTTGCGTTGGCCTACGATGAACAAACGCTCTTTTGCGCTGCGGAAAGTTGGCTTACGCCAGCCCTTGCGTTACTACCGCGTTCATTGTGCTGGATACCCGTTGGCCTCCGCTAGATAAACGTTCGACTAAATTCATTATCACCACCAGCGTTTCAGCAGTCGTTTGCCAACGGAGTTTAACTTAAGCAAACTTTGATCAACTTAATTCAGCGTTCAGGAACGTTTATAAACGGAGCACAACTTACATCAGCGTTTATTTCCAAACGTCGGCAAAGTTTTTGAATGTTAAACATTTTCAACGAATACAACGATCTTCAGCGTTTACCAACGATCGTCAACTTTTTAAAACGTTTAGTAACTTTTACTAGCGGCTTAACGAAAGTATAAAACGTCAAATCGATAGTATATCTTTATTATAACTCTAACGCGATAAATTGCTGTACAAAAACAAACACAAAATTGCCTATATTTTTGTTATGGATTAAAATCAAGGACCGTAACATCTGCCTATGAAAGCATTTATACATTTGGCACAACATATAAAGTTTGCATGCTCCTAACTATTCAGTAACGATAAATATAGCGGATTTTGTGTTTGTTTTTGTATTGCAATTTATCGCGTTCAAGTTGTACTCCATCGATAAAAACATTTTTATACATTCAGAATTTCAATACAAGAGACTCCCAAAATAGTTAAAATAACAAAACAAGTAATCACATAAGCTTACACCGTTTTTCATTTGAAACAAGCAATGTAAAAAGGAAATACATGTAGTAGCGTTTGTAACTTTACATAAGTAAACTACATTAAACTGAGACACCTCAGACTTGAACATAGGCTCGGGTTCTCAGATTAATGTGGCCCAGATAATACAAACCGAAGTAATCCTAACTTGAGCAACACCATGTCTTCTTTGCAACTTTTAGTTTCCATTAGAAGGAGAAGTTACTATTCATTGGTTCCGTCTACATTCTAGCTCATTAACGATACTGCTTTTAAACAGGGTTGGAACTGTATTGTTGTAAAATTACTATTGTCCCTAACAGTTTTGATTTCCGTAAAACCATTATATTAATTCAGACAGGAAAGGCAGCACTCAACTTAACCAGCCGAGCACAGAAAACATTAAAAACACACAAAGCACAATGCCCAACTGAACCAACCGAGCACAGGAAACATAAAACACATAAAGACACAATGCCCAACTAAAGAAGCGCAGATCCGCCCAAGTCCAAGCTGTCGAAAAGTATAATTGAACGGGTTACCCTCACTTTTATACAAGGACGCTTTCATTGGGTTTATGCCGCGCATGACTTTGTGCTTGTCCCTGAGTTTTGTAGTCGCTTTTGTAAATCACAATGGCATGTTGACCCTTACTCCGGCTACGTTTGTCTGGCTTTGGGTGTCGGCGTATAGTGTTTTTATTCTTGAACATTTTTATCATCGTGGCTTGTGCTTGAGGCATGTTCTGTTTCTACTGTCTGTGTGTCTTTGAACCTTTCATGCTCTGCTGTACCGATTTGGTATTGTCTTTTTGTAGTTGTTATTTATTGATTGTACAGTGACAGTATAGAGCCAACAATTCAAGATATAGAAATGGGGCCTCACAATTTTGAAAATTGATATAAATGTCCAGTATGTAATACACAATAAATACCGTCGTTATTATTATAGTTTCAGGTTGCACTGACGAATCGACGCCTTATTGTTTATCAAGGTTTCACAACACACCGGTAGAGGAGATGACTCAAGAACAACATTTGCTGTACAGATTGATGAAGAGTTACGATCGAGCATCTAGACCAGTTTATGATGCGGGTAAACCAGTAGATATCAAGTTGGGTATATCACTGACACAAGTCCTCGATGTGGTAAGTACGCGATACCGAAGGGAAAGACTGGTTGGGACTTACTTATGAAAGACTGGTTGGGACTCTCTTATGAAAGACTGGTTGGGACTCCCTTATGAAAAACTGGTTGGGACTCTCTTATTCAGTATTTCGCATCTTATAAAACCTGAAATGAGTCGGCGTGTTTCTGAATTTGACAAATTTCAGGGGAAATAATCAGATGCCTTTGTTTTTCCACACCCTATAGAGTTTTCCCACACCCTATAGAGTCAGGAATTATGTCCGAATTCCATACAATGCGATATGCTAATGCCACATGTCTGGAAAAATAATTACTACACGGATAAAGTCCATTTGCCGAGAGCAGAAGTCGCATTCCATTTAAAAGGAAATTGTATTCTGTCTAGATTCTGTATACATGTAAACCCTTGAGCAAAACATAGATAAATGCAGAATTACGTATTTAATGGAGGCAACCGCTGTTTGCAAAGGAATCACACTGGTGTTGCAGTTATCACATCATATACTTATATAATAAACCATGCAACAGAGCCCGTTCAGCTACCGTCACAATGGTAACTTTTGTATGTCTAACATGTAGAGATGTTTTCACTAGTCAGTAATTATGAAGACAAATCCAGAAACGGAACTTAGACCACCGCCATCTTGTGATCACATGATCCTTCCGCCATATTGATACCTCATGGCTTGACTGCCATTTAATTTAGTGTACACGTACGGCAAATCTCAGTAGACCTTATTCGTTACAGTGTCCAATATATGACCTTGTGTAAAGATGTTTTGTAAATATGTTATGTTGTTGGTCAAGAAACTGTATTGTTCACGACAATACACTATTCTATTATATTCGGTTCTGTATTGTTCTGTTCTGTTCTGGTTTGTTCCAATAAACCGAGGGAAACAAATCATTGACTGACAGGCATGAAGACAATGCATACCCATATAACAATACACGTAATTGACATACATTATTGATTTGTTATATAAAACTATTGTCGGATAACGAACCAATTCATTGGATTAAAACATGTTGCTGGTGTTTCAATGTAAACGATATCAATGTCAATATATAATTAATTGCATAGGCATTGTTTTATTCAGAGCATTCGTTGTTTATTCTGTATCTAATCAGGTCAAAGTATTAGCGAACAATTTATGCTCGAATGAAATGTAATAAATCATACTTGCAAAAAGTCAGTTCAAGGTGAAAAAGAAATACATGACTTTCGTATGTAAGTATATCAATGTATAAACAGCCATGATGATCAATGTATACATATCGACTTCGGCAGCTGATAATGAGCCTTTTATCTCTTTTCTCAACGTGATACTTCCGGTCAAATGTTACAGCGATAATTGCATCATTTTCTAATCTTTCGCAGTACATTGCTTTGTAGAACCATATTTACGCTAGGGGAAATGTTAGCGAATTTATACATTTGTAAATAACCACTAAATACCTACGCGTAGACCTGTAAAAGACTGGAAATGGTGGTATGTATTGACAAATCTGCATTATAATCACGAAATTCGGTTTTTATGCCCCCCTATCGATAGATAGGGAGGCATATAGTGATTCACCTGTCCGTCCGTTCGGCCGTTCGTCCGTTCGTCCGTTCGTCCGTTCGTCCGTCCGTCCTGGTTAACCCAAATTGACCGTTTCTTCTAGCATTAATATGGCTTGCTACAAAGCTTTCATACTTGCATGGATGTTGTGTATGAACGCTGTTCACACGCCTGTACCACCTAACCCCATTTTGACCTTCACCTTGACCTAATTTTGGACTTAGACTTATTTATGGACAAGGCTTCCACAGGGGGCATAAGCGTTTAGTGAACGCAGTCTTGTTATAAATGTTTTTAACAAGTGTATGTGGTGTAGTGAAATTATTTCATTCTGAAATATTTGGCATTCTGCCCTTGATATGAAAGTGAAAGTAATGTAGTAGTAGTTAACCGACTTGGAATCAAATCCGTGCGTGTGACGAACCACATTTTTCTTATATGATACATGACTCCCTTTTTTATTTTCTTAAAGCTAAAAGCTTTTGCTTTTGAATAACGCATTTTGAGAGAGCCACATGGACAAAAAGTTTACATTATTTATGTCGGCTGACATTGGTAAATTAACATTGAGTTAAAAAACAAATATATTTAGTGGTTTGCTACCTATACCACAATCCTTACTGCATAACTTATACATTATATACCACCAGAAGTCCCTCCGGTTACAATAAATGTTTTAATTTTATACATTTCAGGATGAAAAGAATCAAGTACTAACTGTCAATGTCTGGCTAGATCAGGTAAATACACGTATTTTATTACGTCTTAACTCTATGACCTCTCAGCGACGACCTACACACACAATTTTTAATACCACACACCTATAAAACTAATGCTCTCTCATTTTGCATTCATACGTTGGCTTTAACGAGGTTTCATTGTAATTGCGTGGATGCCGTTATTTCTGTGTCACTTTGAATTGTCTATGGGCTACAGTATTAATTTCTACAGAGTGTATATTTATTATTACAATCGGACTTGGAAGATAGCTCCCAGTTGAAACCGTGAAGCAAGAAAGACACAAAAATGAACACACAGAAATGTACAATCTCAGATTACAAATACAAATCCAAAGGAAAACCAAAATATAAAACATGTAAGAAAATGAAAGTGAACAGCTACAAAAAAGACAATCCACTCCGACAGCATGTCGCCTTAAAAGATTATATTAAGTCAGACAGGGAAGGCAGCACTCAACTTAACCAGCAGAGCACAGAAAACATTAAAAACACACAAAGCACAATGCCCAACTGAACCAACCGAGCACAGGAACATAAAATACATACAAGGCACAATGCCCATCTAAACAAGCAAAGATCAGTCACACAACCTGAGCACAAGTCACCAGACAAAACACGAATCACAAGGACGACGACCACACAATACAAGCAACAGAAAGCACAAAGCAACATCCAACAACAACAATACGCATGCATGGAGTCCTACAATGATTCTGATTTCATAAAAGGTCTCAAGCGTAGAATGAATTAAGATCAACTCACACAGTCGACTGCAGTTCAGGAAATGAGAAGACAAGATAACTCAATAGATATCTCATTGTAGCACTTTCAGTTTAACAAAATTCATTTGCGATAACAATCTGGTAACGTACAAGGTCAGCTTACATAGAGAACATATTGTAAAAGTGATAGAAACTATTCAAAAAGACCCGCAGATTAGTCTAGACCGGAGATTAAACCCAATATGACAGGATGGCAGGGTTTCCATTAAAGGACTCGATAAAATTGGAACAAATCAGTCTGCAGACCACAGAACACAATATACATTTAATCTCTAGCTGATCTCTAGCTGAACAAAACAATGTACACATGTACTATTCAGTACTTTACGTAAATGTATTATAAAATGTTTGTATAAAAGTATGTTTAGTTGATCAATAGTTATAAAATTATGTAAAAAGTCACCACTGACAACGCTACACGGGAAATATCTGATCTATAGCTGCTCATAACAATGTGCACATGTACATGTATTACTTTTCAGTACTTTATATAAATGTTTTTTGTTTTATTTGTACAAAAGTATGTTCAGTTGACCAATAGTTATAAAATTATGTAAAAAATTTATTGCACCCACTAATAATATGGACTACACTTACGGAATGACACCAATATAGTCATGTGTACGGATCTAAATAAGTGGAATTAAACTTATATTAGATAGAATGAGAATGATTTTACACGAATGTACCATTTCAGGATTGGGTGGATGAGCGACTGGTTTGGACAAACTTGACTGAATATTCCAACATCAAGATCCTACGTATACCATGTGACCTAATATGGTTACCTGATATTGTGTTGTACAACAGGTAAGTTGTCCATTTAACAATATTTTTACTTTGGGTTTACATGATTGCAACTTTGCGGTGCTCGTAAAGTAGAAATTAAAGAACTTTTCTAAATACTCAATACTGTCAAACTTGAGTAAGGCGCTTATAGTTAAAAAAGGTGACGCGTTCTTTCTTAAGGTCAATTGTGAAACTTATTTTACAACCTATATTAAATACTGCTCTTATCTCCGTATTCATTAATGTTATCATCCATCACCACGTGTGTAAGAGAGAAAAGACGTGAATATCACGTTCGCTTATTTAATGAATGAGTAGCAAGCAGGATACATTCCTGTAGCATTTTTATTTCATTGTTGAAGCGAACCCCAAACCCCGCACTCCCAGACTTCACCGTCATCAAACGTCATACAATTAACACAACATCACAAGTAAAGCAATGAATTGATATTACACTCGGCTATATATATACGTAGATGGACATTGTTTGAAGGGAGATAATCGTGTATTTGATTGTATAAGCGCTTAATAATTGAATACCGTAATCAAAAGTGGTTCAAATACTGCATTGAAAATTTTATTAATCACCACAATGAAGAAGCCATTATAACAAACAAGTCACAAAGGAATAAACTGTAGATGAACACAATTTGCCTCTTTATTCATATTTTGTAATCGATTTCGTCGGATATTGCTGAATTAATGCACGCTTATAACACCGTTACTGCTGCGGAACTAACATAAACACAATGAAGAAGAAAGGGGCTGCTCTAGCGTTAATGCAATATAAAGCGGATGTAACATAAATTCGTTTAAAAAGAAAATTAATGCAATTTAATTAAGATGTATCCTCACCGAGATCAATAGCAATCAGACATTGTCTAGGTGATATGCAAAAGTCAAGCGCAAGTAGAAAATTAAACGTCTGCTGCAAGATCAACGTTATTTGTTCAAGATAAGATATCGTTCTATGGACGTGATTACGAAATGTTCACGATAGGTCGACTTCCGAACTGTTATGCTACTTCAGTGAAGTTATCATTTATAATTACCTCCCTTTATGGCTAATTATGCACATAGTTCAAGTTCCACAATGTGGCATTCATTGCGGAGTGGGAATATAGGCTTGCTTGAAATATACATTTTTGGGGATGTGGATGGTTCGGTCTATGTCTAACTCTTGCGTGGATGGCTAGGCGCTGCCGTCGTTTCTGTGTGGCTTTGGATTATCTGTGCGCTACAGTATTTAATACCGGATTGTCCAAATACGTAACCATTTTTATGTCCACGTATAAGTTGCATTTACTGTACATGCTACATATGATGTTGGTTCTTGTCGGTAATTGGCCTGGTGCCAGTGTTGACAACACTCCGCCCAATTGTTTGTCGAAGGATTTTGTTTGTTGAAAGCTATCAAAAGAATCCATTTTATTTATGTAAACACCTGCAATATTTCAAATGTTTTTACAAAAGTAATATTTTTTGACAGATAAAACTTGGACTTTCGGCCGTTAAGTTCATTTTCTCGTTTAGTTATGTGTTGCGCAGTGTGCCGTGTAATTATAGTATGTTTTTATGTTTTTTTGCAAGGCTGGTTTAGTTGACTGCCACCTAGATTGAAAGGAATAATTTGTAAAACATTGGAAATATTGCAGTTGTTTACATAAATACAATGGATTCTTTTGATAGCCTTAAACAAAACCATCTTTCACATGGCATACTGCGCAACACACAACTAAACGAGAAAATGAACTTTATTGCTAAAAGTCCAAGTTTCAGCTGTCAAAAAGTCGAAAGTCTGCATGAGTCCCAGCTGTCAAAAAGCTGTAAGACGTAGTTTCATTCAAAGCGGATGTCAAGGACAAATTCAGTACATATAATCATAGTTTTCATATTTCAGTGTTGATAGTCACAACAAAGGCTATATGAAAAGTCTGGCAATGGTACACAGTGATGGTCACGTGTTCTGGCCACCTATTGTACGCATGCGCAGTTCATGCAAAATGGACATCACCTTCTTTCCGTTTGATGATCAGATTTGTAAACTTAAACTAGGTTCCTGGGCGTACGATGGTTTTCAGGTAAACGTCTTCGTGAGCTGAATGTTTGTCTATAAAGTTACTCATCTTCTTTTATCCCATTTTGTGACCACATAAACATACGCTTTACGAACCATTTCAATGAAACTGCAACTAAATAATATATAAATACATGTTACATTATTACGTGACAAATCGAGCGAAGTACTGTATTTGATGATTAGAAACTGTATATCAATCAATGTTATGCCTTTATATTTGTTAAATTGAACAAAATGATCGAACATAGCCATGACATATGTTCAACGTAGCACTACATGTATAATTACCAATTGAAGCATATCACTTATTCATGAGGAAAAAGTCATTACTCAGCCAGAACCCTCAAAGGAGAATATCATATATTAAACACGTTAAGAATGTGGGTACAACATACATTTTCGCGTCTAGTAATTAAGTAACACCAATGTTCTTTAAATTAGAAATATGTTATTCATTTTCGGTTGTTAACTAATAACCCGTCATGTCAATGTTCAGTTCATTTGTTTTCATATTCTCTATATTCTGTATTCACTGTTTTGTGGACCTGCTTCTAGTTTTAATCAGCACTTATTTGTAGGAAAACTGATATACTTGTAAATTACTATTTCTAGACTAAGTGCAATTTCATTTTGGCAGCCTGTTCAACTTTAATTACCAAGACACACTACGCTTGTAATTTCAGGTAGACGTCTCAAACCGAAGTGTTGATATTGATTTGAACAATTTTGTGGACAATGGTGAATGGACTTTAGTCGATACCAAGGTTCAGCGTAACGTCCTGTACTATCCGTGTTGTCCGGAACCTTTCCCGGACGTGACGTTCTATATCCAGCTCCGACGTCGTGTATTATACTACTTCCTCAATGTGATTATACCGTGCATTCTGTTATCTGGTTTGACGTTGTCAGGGTTTTTGTTACCTCCAGATAGCGGAGAGAAGATCACACTTGGTTTGACTGTACTTCTAGCTTTCTCCGTATTCATGTTACTCATAGCTGAAAATATGCCACCAACGTCGGAGTATATTCCATTGATAGGTATAATTTCAACATTTCTGTGAATAAATTTTGTATTGTCTCTCAATAGGAAAGAATATATGATAAATAAATAACTATGACATAGTTATTTATTTATTTCTGTGAATAAGCTTGTATATAAACAGTCTAACCTTTCTTAAGCAGTCAATTTAGGGTTATGTAAAATGTGTGCTAAAAGGGGGTTTCGGATGTTTAATACATACTTTAGTTATTTGATAAAAAATCGTCCATTGAAATTGATGATTGTGGCTAATGTAGTCGGATGGTTGTTTAACTGCGTTGACACGACTTACTAATTCTACTGCTGATGTCTAAGAAACATTTAAAAGCTCAATAATATGACGCCTATTTTTTCTCAAGAAAGATGGTATTTTTATTGCGTGTTGGTCTTATTTAATTGCTTATAAGTCCCTGTAAAGTTGCAAATACATAATTTCTTCGTATTCACCATTGATAACATGGCTACATATTTAATACCATACGAAACACGTGTCTGTTTTTTGTAGACAATATGCGATTGTTTGTACTCAGTCAAATAATCATGTATAATTCCTAATGGTTAAATTTGCTCAGACCAAATTAAACAAAAGAAACAACTCTTTTAGTGATGAAATATAATTTGAGCTGAACCACTTCTATGTTTAGCAGGATCGAGAAATTGACAAAGTTACAGAAAATTGCTGTCAGTGATAAGATCGTGCAAATTCAAACATACAATCATGGTAACAGACTACACTTCCCAAAGTAGAACTCATTGTCCTTTAAAAATGTCAAACCTTGGAAAAGTCTCAGTTCAAATAAATCCGGTTGCTTCATCGTAAATTAAATAACAATCAAGATAATGAAGTCATGCGCACGAATTACTCTCGACGTGATGTTCACATGCATATTGAATATATAAATATTGTAGCTCACAGACACTCGTTGTTGTCCTTTGCATCAACAAACGGCAACTCTTTGTTACTATAAACTCACCAGCTCGGCATACATCTATGACATGTTGTTCTTGACTGAAAATGTTTGACAGGAAAAAGTCATGGCAATTCGTGTATAGTAAACATAATTGAGCCAGTCTCCAGGAAAACCTGCTATACTTACATTATTTAATTACTATATGTAACAAGATTTTGATAAAGCTCTAAAATAAGGAAAAATAAATATATTGAATCTATTTAAAGTAATTGACCCATATAGTACTATACCTAAGCTTTAATTTTTTCTATGAATTAAGTCGAAAACAAATACTTCGTTGCTATGGTGACCAATTTCAGAAAAGCACTCCGATTGAGAAAAACGAGGATTTTGTTGTTTAAAACAGAAGTAGCATTTCTCTGAATGCAAAAAAATCGATTTTGATATATATTTTGAAAAGTGAAACATTATTATTGAATTTGGTACTATTTGGAACAGTTTATGTCAAGAATTGATCAAATGGTGTAATAATGAAAAACTTATTTCAGTTACGTCGAATAACGTTTGAATGACGTTTGCGACGTCACACAAAAAGCTCCGAAAAGGGACTCTACAAAAACAGCTGTAACTTCCTTAAAACTCAAGATATTAACATAATTTCTTTTGAAATTTGGTTATTTAACATTATATTGTAATACTATAGAAACTCTTAAAGTCAACATTTTGTCAAAATAGCAAGTTGTCCTTGAGACTGGCTTATATGAAATATCACCTCCACGAATTCTGAATTCTTCTTTGACAGAGTTGATAAATGTTATGTTAATATATTTTCTGTTAAATTTGGTTGGTTGGCTAAACAGTTCTGTTGTAGATTCACTCTCAAGGTTTTCTTACATTTGTACATAATTTAGCACTTTTTATTATACATGTATCTCCATTTTGTATTCTGATAAACAAGATGCAGTTAGTCTGCAATTTACTGTGGTTTCACGTCCATTAAGAGATGTCTTACAATTTAAATTTTCATTTCGCGTTAAACAGGCATTTAAAGGACATTTTGTACATGTAGTTCTCCTGAAGTTCTTTCCATGTAAGAGAAAGGTTTTTGTGCATCCTTCCTTTTCTTGAGTGCAGAAATCCTCTGCATCTTTTACACAGCTTTAATGCAGATGCCCTAAGATTCCTGAGAGCAAATTTGAAACTGATCGACACATATGATGAGACACAGTTCCTTGTAAACGGTCCTCACTCCGCACAATGCTAACACCTGTCACCAATCTACTACATGTATATACAGTAGATGCATCTGTGCTTCTCGTGTAGAGGAAACACCAATAGCCAACAGCGCATACTTACATTACCCACAAGTCAGCAGTTTGTTTAGCGCTCTATCAACTACATAAAGAGCATATGGTTTTCTTGTATCTCGCAACTGTCTCCTTGCCCCGAAGTCAGAAGTCATTAGCCAATCTAACTGGGCAAACCAAACGAACATGGACTCACTTGCGAAAATCTTAGTCGAGTTCAAACTGACAAATAAATACATTTAACCGATTACAAAGTTGAAAATATAGCATCTTATTTGGTATTTATTGGTGGCAATGTAATCACTTGGATATATTGCTCTGCGCTATGTTTAGCTGATGGTATTCTATTTTCTATTTCAGGAGTATACCTAACTATAATCATGGCAATGAGTGCTTTATCCGTCGTATTCTCAGTGTGTGTACTTAACTTTCACCATAAAAGAATAGGAACAAATCCACCGCCATATTGGCTGAAAGCAGTGGCAACCATTGCGTCACACGTGACGTGCGGAAAGATAGCATTCACTGATTCAACTACACAACGATCGCCAAATGCGAATCACGTGACACACACAGAACACATCACTAGCAACGGAGATTATAATAGTGTTAAATATAATGACGAAACAGATACGGAGTCACGTGAGCAACTTTTAGACATTCATAGCACACCGATGTGTGTGGAAAACCAAATGAACGGCACGTGCACACATCGAAATACTGGAACACACACGAACGGACGAACGCATATGCCGGTTGTTGAAACCATGGTTTTGGATTATGTTAACAGACTTTTGTCCAAATATGACAGGTCCTCTGAAGAACATCGTTTTCTTAATGACTGGCGAGAGATCGCACGAATATTTGATCGTGTGTTATTTCTTGTATTCGGACTTGTTACCGTTTCATCAACGATAACTATACTTGTTATTTGTCCATTTACAAAGTCTATCACCATTGAAGGAAGCATGGATCGTATTTGAAACGAGATATTGTGAACCCGAAAGAAAGTGACTGTACTTCGAACAGTCAGAGCATCATGTCGACCGTTGAGTCCAGGGTCTTACAAGACTCAATAAAACAATTGCTCGAAGAAATATTTATTGGAGACCGAACCAGATTGTTCCAATCAAATTGTCGGTCGAACCATAGTATGTTTTGGTTACCAATATGAATGGAAGCCAGCATTTTACAAGGGTTTTGATTGGTTGATAGTGAGTGTGGAAGGGTCGCAGTTGATTGCCGTCGCCGTTGAATGCAACAACAGCCTGATTAATTAACCATATTGTAAATGATTACAGTTACTCAGAATGTGATCATCTACCGAACATTGAGTCAACATAGTTTAAATATGAATTTAAAACAGCTGACGTCGTTAAATGCAACAGCCTGATTAACCAAATTGTAAATGATTACAGTTGCTCAGAATGTGATCATCTACCGAACTTTGAGTCAACACAGTTTAAATATGAATTTAAAACAGCTGTTATATTTAGTGTTTACTCTAGTTGTACGGGTATATGGACGTCTTGTGTCAGAAAAATACGCTGGTAGTCGAGAATGGAGTGTTAGAGCATCTAGCGTATACTCTTGGTATACGAGTATTAGGGCGTATAGCGTATACTTTGGGTGTACGTTTTGATTTGTTGAAATTAGTTTCGACGATTTTATGGCCGCATGACTTAACCGAGTTTTTCAGTAAGACTTGAACTTGATTGCTTAATTCGACGATGCCATATATATTTACATGGCAAGGCTATTCTATACTAACGTGATACTAATATTGAGTTTTTAGAGGTTTGCAAATATTTTGATAGTTCTATTAATATGTTTATTTGTTTTGTTTGTTTTAAATATCTGTCAGACACACATGTCCATGCACTCATTTTTAGAGTTAATCTTTAGGTCATTATAGATTGTTTGCTTGATTATGTAACATTTGTTCTATGTTATGGTTTATGATTTTGGTCACCATGAAACATTTGGAATATCTCTGTCTTTTTGAGCTGTATTAAGAACAGTATATCCTTGTGCTACATCGTAGTCATGTTGAAACCAATCGGTATCATCCAAATTCACCTTTTTAATACAGCTATTCTTTAACTTTTTAGGATTTCAGACAGCTATTGACATTAAAATTGTCCAATCTGACTAAAGTATCTGATCTTCCTTATCGGTAGATCTGATGACGACTCTATACGAGTTTGTATTTTCAGGAATTAGAATTTCCACTATCGATATTTATATCTACAAAATATATTTATAATTCAGCCAATCATATTGCTCGTTACATTGGTAATTCGGTCGTATTAAAAAACGGTAAATTACAAAAAAAAACAGTTGTCCACAACTATAGTCTGCTTTTTTGGAGTAATCCTTAATATTTTGGTCATTGTAGAATTTGTAGTACAGATAATTTGATATAAACGCACTGTTGATTATCAATCGTGAAAGCTCGGCCATTTCCGGTAGTCTCCGGTAAATATTGCAATCCATAAAGTCCGAGGCGATCAGAACGAAATCGGCGCGTAAGACGCATGTGTTCATGATAACTACCGCATTTAAAAATATAATCAAATCGCTTCCAGAATTGTGAAAGCAAGGCGCCGATTGGCTAATGGGAAATGTCTCCTGAGGTGACCTTCAATTGGCGACGTCAGATCCTTATGAGTAGCGGGTTTGAGGATATGATTTTAATCAGATTGTTGGCATTTCCAAACTATCTAATGACAAGTCATTAAATGAAAGATGTCTGGAGTTTCAGCTATTAAGAGCTGCACAAATTCACATACATCATACTGGTAAAAAATGTGTACCTTATCATTTCTGGTATGTTCTTAGACAGCTTAATTAATTAAACTAGGTCATTCAACTTGGGGTTTTTGATTGCGGAAACTAGTTTATTGAGCTTTTGACATCTGGGACATGAGCAGTTCATTTTTCTCGTTCTTTTACGCGTTGGGCATTTTGCCTTGTATGTTTTTATTTTTTCTGTGCGCTCGGCTGATTAAGTTGAGTGCTACCTTCCTTGCCCGACTTAATTTTAGCTTTGTGAACTATGAAAATATTAATGTGACATAAAAATACGCTGCGGTAGGATATGATTATCGACGAATAAATCCTTGTTGGTACAATAACCATTATAATGTATTTTAACTAATTGTACCATTTGTATCTAATAACATGCAGGCGAAACATGACACTTGAAGGTTTCTGTAGCTTGAAAATATTACGGAAGATTAATATGTATTTTATTTGTCGACAGGGTTTAGGTAACCTACTCGCACTGTTATTTTAATTTGGTACATATTATAATAATGACATACTAAGTCAATAACGGGATCCAGTAGTTCAAGCTCTGTGATTGTATCCATCGATCCGATTTGGAGTGCAGGGTACTGTTTTACTAACATTGCGTAAATGTCGCGTAAGTTTGCGCATATATTTTCACTTACGCAAATCCTTAAGTGTGTTTTACTAAACGATCGCAAGTTGTTGCATACATTTACGTAAAAATATTGAATATTGAACGTAGACCGGGCCACAATATTACCAATATAACGGGAACCAGAGTGAATAAATATACATAAAGTTCGATAAGTTTTGATGATTAAACATGTTTATATTACTAATCACGGTCTATAACAACAAGTGACGGTCGAAAATCAACAGCGCGTGGCAAAAACTCCTCACTACGTTCATATTTGCTATTTACGCTTACTCCGACCTTGCGTAGAATTACGCCAATACTTACGACAAAACATGAGAAAAAATATCTTAGTAAAACGCATTTGCGCAAATATTATCGACGTACGCAATATTTACGGAAAACTTAGAGTTACGCTAGCGTGAATGCTTTGATAAAACAGTACCCAGGTCTCCACAGGTCATACCTTTCCATTAAAATTAGACAATAATGTCAATTCATTCACGTGATGTTGAGATGTGTCTTATTCTTTGTAGAAAGGTTAGTACGATCTGGTTGGGATACATTTAGGTGAATCGGCCACCGTATATAACTGATACAATGTTAGAAACGGCGTTACCCCCGAAGAAACAAACAAGTATGTACTACATATGTCGCTGACTTAGAATAAGAAGGTCGTAGTATTTAGTAGTAGTATTTATAAGACTCATACACATTTTAAATATACATCACACAGCGCTTCTTAGGAGCCTATTTTCATGAAAATCGGAACAAGTCATCTTGACCAAACTAAAGTTGAAAAAGCTTTTTTCCATAAGTAAAGAGTACAATGAAGTTCCGCTAATACTCGTAAGACCAGTCAAAAAGGTGGTCTTAATAGCAAATCGGTCTTATTAGCGGACCTTTTTGGTTCTAAATTTAAAACGTTGGGACCTTAAACTGGCAAAAATCTGTATGATTTCAAAATAATCAAAGTGGTCTTATTAGCGGAACTTTACTGTAGTAAGAACTATTTTCAGACAGTTTTTGAGAGGCGATAGCCTCTCTTTACTACCATTGCCCATTTATTAATACAATCTGAACCGCCTTTATGCTGCTATGTGAATTCGCATGCAAGTAGTTCCAGAAACTGTCAACATTCCCAATACTGCTTCATATGTTTCTCCAAATTTTTAAACTGATTTAATTCAATCAGCAACATTTGTTTATTCTAAGATCAACAATTATTGTGAAACTGTTCTTTAAATCGATATTTTTGCTGAAAATCACTACGTTCAGGCCATATCGGACTTGTTTCCTAATATGAAAATGACGTGTTCATCAAATGTCCCGGCTGTATAGCTATTTTTAGAAACTTCAGACCAGGCTCGTGTGATGGTTTTATAAATGAATCGTATATCGTCTACGAAGTACTGATATGCAATCATATGGTATGGCTATATACTAGCCGCTATCTATAGACGTCTCACGCTGTGAGGAAAGTGATTACAAGACGGTACTGTAGAATCAGATAAATAGGCGCGTAGTATTATTTCTAAGCCACTGTTGATATACGCATTCAATACACGTATTACATATAAATTAATATGCCCCTATTTACAATTATTTAGATACCCAACATGCCTATATAGTCACATATGCCTATTTTGACATTCAAGACAAGATCGGCAGTAAGAAAACGAACATTAAACGCGTAAAGTCGGTTTAAGCTTTAGTTGCAGCAACCAGATCGCCTCTCATCAGCACTCTCAGTGCTTTGATTTCTTGTTTTCTCAAAATATCGTTTTTGTACTTACATCTATTTCTCATTCTAAGCCAGCAATATGACATCCAAATCTATCAAACAGCACTTCTAGTTAAAAATTCAACGTCTACAATAAGTGATGAAGAACCACTAAATGCCAGCGCTAGCAAAATCCAGATACACTGAAGTAATTCTTAAATACTTTGGTTTGACATTAACAGGCTTTCTGAACAAGTACGTGATGAAGTGAAATTGTTATTTTTTGGAAATTGGAACATTCTGACCTAAATACCAAATGGATTTATGTTGCCAGATGGCCTTGGGTACGTGTTTGTCTTTGGTTTATTGCAACTTTAAATGAAGTTATATGGCAAAAAGCACGTTAAGTTACTTTGTTATTTTGTTAATTCAAACTAACGTATGTTTGTAACTTTTTATAGACACTTTCGTCCGCACAATTTTCCGGTTATTGTACGGAATAATGACATTTAACCTCACGTAAACGAGACATTAGGAACACCTCTACGGTTATTGGTACTGATTTCGATAGTCTGGTTCCGCTTATCTCATTTTCCCACACGGTCTATATTATTTTGATAGTAGGATCGTGGTACAGTCTACATTTCGAGGAGGCCGTGTTACGGCTTTAGACGGGATTTAAATTGGAAGGCAAGACTTAAGTCCGACGAACCTGTTGATGAAACATATTATGGGTGTGTTCGTAACAAATAATTTTTACAGAGGGCCAAACATGTTTAAACACGTAAATGCTATATTCCGCTATTGAGACGTGAAATTGAACAACACAAAGGCGACCCTTTCGGCGCACGTAGCGTAAGAATCGGATAGATACAAAATCATAAAACAAACAGGCAATCGATATTTGAATACATTTCATAACTTCTAATTTGATATACATGTACTAGTATGCGCTTCAATTATGTATGCTAGTGTTTCATTATGTTTTTTTTCAAATATAGTTTGTCATTGGTTGTCAACAGTACCCGAGCTCATTTGAACTGTACCATCTTCCAGTGTTAACGTAACGTGTATTCCCTCTGAACAATCGGTAGTTGTGGGCAAATGATTGTTGTTATATTGTCTGTAAAAAATGGCGATGAGCATACGCCTTAAAGATGGGTTCACATTCTGGCGTTTGGGCCGACGTTTGGGCAAACGTTCAGCTCCGCTAGTAAAAGTTACTAAACGTATTGAAAAGTTGGTGATCGCTGGTGAACGATGAAGAACGTTGTCTTCGTTGCAAAAACTTTGTCGACGTTTGGAAATAAACGCTGATGTAAGTTGTGCTCCATTTGTAAACGTTCCTGAACGCTGAAACGCTGGTGGTGTCGGTGAATTGAGGCTAACGTTTCTGTAGCGGAGGCCAACGGGTATTCAGTCCAATGAACGCTATAGTAACGCAAGGGCTGGCATAAGCGAACTTTCCCCAGCGCAAATGGACGTTTGTCCAACGTAGTCCAACGAGTATCAGGCGCATTGAACGCGATAGGAACGCAGGTGGTTGCAGACGAACGCTCCATAGCGTTTCCATAACTTATGTTAACTTTGTGCAATGGATACTGGCGTTCGGAAACTCGTTCGTCTACGTCAGACTAAGTCAGGAACCGCTGCACAAACGCTAACCTGCGTTGGCTAAAGCTCACATACGCTGATAAAATATAAGTACAACGCAGGCAAACGTTGTTAAGCGCTTAGCCTAGTAACCGCTGTCAAACGCTGTCAAGCGAAAGGAAACGTTTCAAAAGTTAGTGGGCGCTAGATTCACAACGTTCGCAGTGTGAATCAAAATATTCCTCCTCGCGAACGTAATTTCACAAACGTTTGGACCCATTTTTTCGACTTTTGAAACGGTGACCAACGGTGGTACAAACGTTCATAGTGTGAACCCAACTTAAGTTACCCTGGTCGCATTGTTCTACGAAACTAACCAGAAACACTGCATGGGTAATTCTCAGACACATTTGTCATGGCAATATGATGTCCAAATGTGATTTGTGATTATATTTGATGATGTCCAAATGTAATGGTTGGCTATACATGTAGTCATGGTGTTGAAATAAATGTTTGATTATTTGTGAGGTCCAAATGTAATGTTTAATAATATTTGAATATTTTCAAATTTAATATTTAATTATATTTGATCATGTTCAAATGTAATGTTTGATAATATTTTGATTATGATCAAATGCAATGTGTGGTTATATTTAATGCTGTCCAAAGGTAATGTTTGATCAAATTTGTTCATGTTCAAATGTATTGCGTGATTACATTCGATCATGTTCAAATATAATGCGCATTTATGTGATTGCTCGTATGGAGTACTTTATGAAACACTTGATTAACTGTGATGTATATTAATTTTGTTGAAACCATTATGTGAATTAATTGACATTAAAAGTTTAAAATACAGCGTCTTTGTTGATTTATACTTTATGTATATGTTGCGCAGTGGTCGAATGACTATTTCTCCCGACTTTAGATCCAGAAGTCCCTCTTTCTGATCATCCCGTCAGGGGCACTTCGTCATATAAGAAACGCTTAAAAGCGTTTTATACGACTGGAGATGAACTGGCTGGAATTTAGAGGCAGTATAGAGTGTATCGAGACACGTTGTAAGGGCTGATTAATTTTCTTGGTTGGCAGTGTGTTGGGCACTTCTTCGTTATAGGATTTCTGACAGCTAAAACTAGGCGTTATAGTCGTTTTGCTGTGGAAACTGTGTCATTCAGCTAGTGACAATGTTTTATACTTCGAAAGCTTGGACGTGGCCGGATCTCTGCTTGTTTAGTTGGGCATTGTGCCTTGTATGTGTTTTATGTTCCTGTGCTCGGCTGGTTAAGTTGAGTGCTGCCTTCCCTGTCTGACTTAATATAATCTTTTTAGAACCAAGGTGTCGATTCGGAAGAGCTATGTTATTGCACCAGGCTTCGTACAACTGTCTTTATCCTCGAAGTCGGAGGTCATTGTCCTATCTGAAAAGTTTCAATCGCAACTAAAAAGAAACGACCTTTATAACTGAGAATACTCTACAATAAATGATACCACGATCAAATGAAGCTTGTAATTACCATCAAGTACGGGCGTATAGTCGGTGTTTTTTCTTCTCCAGCCATTTGGTGGAAATTATTAGCTTGATGCCATCGTGATTTCATTACCGTTAATATATTCTATGTTATGCAAATCCGGTTTTATGTTTCACTAGGATTAAGAATGGAAAACTCTTGTGGTTTTTTGTGTTGAAGTAGCCGTTAATAAACTATTTACTATAAAGTATACGTTTTTCATTTTTCATTGTTTAGTCTTTAATACATAGCTCACCAGCCTACATCATTTTTTTGTTAACTAGAACTCTGTACCATTTATAATATTCTTTGTTAAACTGGTGTTTTATTTCACTATTTTGTTGTTATTGTGTTCTATACTGAGGGCAAAAACGAAACTTAACATTATTCATATATTGATATTTCAATGGTCATTAAAGAAATAACCAGGTTCAGACATCGTGATATTTTAACTGCCCACCCCGTTGAGGAATGTGAGGAGAAACAACACAGAATTACTGAACAGAAAGGGGAATAATTGATTAACTGATTTTGTTAAAGCAGCATAATGCGTATTCGAACTATCCGTTCATGAGCTGTTGGCCAGTTTTAATGTTGTAAATATCAATACACGTATTGTTGTTAAGACAAACAAGTTTGATACTGAAAATGTATAACGCTGATGAATGCAGCTTAAGTGAAATATTGACATGTTTCAAATTACCTCCCTTTGAATTACAATAAGAGCTTATTGGCTGTTGCGTTTTTGGTCACCTGTTTGCATAAACTTTTAATTTCTTGAACGAAATGTGCCGGCGGTAGCCCACTGCATACCGAACCATTAATTTTATCAATGCATCGGACTTTTAGGTAAGTACAGAGACTACTAAAAATAATGTTAAGTCGGACGGAGAAGGCTGTACTCAACTTGACAAGCCGAGCACAAAAAACATAAACACATAAAAGGCACAATGCCCAACAGTGAACACACAACCTAACGAGAAATGATCCGCCCAGGTACTAGCTGTCAAAAGGCAAGTTGCGTCAATGTAAATCTTACCTAACATAATGTAAAGTTTCTTTTTTTGTTGAGTATAGTAGCCGACATACATTGTACTATAAATTAGACGTTACTTTGTTAGTCTGGTATACATAGCTTTCCAGACTAGCTCATTATTTTGGTATCTGGAACGCTGGACAGTTACACGATAGATCGGCGTTCAATTTCTAAATTGCATTATTCCGGGGTATTAGTTACAGTCATGTCGCTCCCATTAGGACAGTTATCAGCTGATCAAGAAAAGCCCTGGCTAGTGGTAATAACTTATATTACAAGGAGATTATATTAAGTCGGACAAGGAATGCAGTAATCAACATAGCCAGCACAAGGCACAATGCCGAAACACACAACCGAACGAGAAAAGGATCCGCCCAAGTCCCAACTGTCAAAAGACTCAATGAACTTGTTTCAGCAGTCAAAAAGTAAACGCCCCACAAAATCACACACAGACAAAACCAAACTTCAGCTGTTTGTATTTTTAAAATTTCTTAACTGCTTTAATCTAACGGTATTCAAGCACATATATAATGCATTATTGTTGTTATTCTGATATCCGGGAATAAGCTTTACATGTTTATACATATCCAATCTATAAAGTATAACACAAGGGTGGTCACAGTCATAAGTTTCATACTATTTATCCGAAAAAAACATGTGTGTGTGGAGTAAATAAAATATCTACTTCACATGTTCATGACATTTTTACCTAACTCAGAACACCCCTCGTACATCGACAAAACGCATGGTCTAGGTCTGGCTGTCCGAGAAAAAGTCGTTACAAACAACTGTCGCGGATCTTTTCGTCTTCTAAACTTCTAAATGTGACAGGTACTCTCATATGCGGAAACATACAAAGAAAATGGTAAATGGGAAAAGAAGAAAGAAATTAAAGACGTTTTGCCGAATAGTCCTTCTCGCTCACCAGATAGTCTTCATCCGAAACATGGTAGTCTGGGAACTGGTCGGACCACTGATGTATGAATATCCCAAATAGTAGGTTTAATTTATCGCTCATACCAAACTGGGCAGCATAAAAGTCGATCTTCGTATTTTCTGATTCGTGTCGAAAAAAACACTTATTTTTTGTCTTTCTTTAGAAACGAATTTATATCTCTGATATACAGTCTAAATTCAGCAACTATTCATGTTATCGTACTGTGCAGTTTGAAAGTCAGTCTTCGTCTTTCCTGATTCGTGTCGAAAAAACCCACTTATCTTTCGTCTTTCTATAGAAACGAATATATGTCTGATATAAAGTCTACATTCTGCAACTATTCATGTACTGAGTGCTGCATCAGCGAAATTACAGTATCCATCAATCAGGCGTCTGTGATTAATACTTGCATTAATTCAATAAGGAAACTTGCGTCTTGGCTGGGCAGTAATTCTACACTATCCCCCTGTTAAACAAGTTACATCATTCAACGCTTAGATTAAAATATAAGACTTAATTACATCGGCGAGTTGGTGGTGAGTCGCCGCGTGAATATCATTTTGCATCAGAGACGTGAGGAGAACTATAAGCACACTTCAGTGCTTTGATACCTGGCTGTTATTATAAAGATGTTTATCGTGTAATATAGAACAGTAGCTTCTTTGTCTAGTGTTAGCAACGCACGCAATATAATTTCTGTCACGCAGCGTCGTATAAGAAAGCAAAGCTCCTGACACGGAATTCCCAAGGAATTATTTTCCTGTATTACATATTCAAGGCTTTTGTCGTTTTTGTGAGTATGCCGTTTTAATGCCCATCATATCGTTTTCGTGATTATGCCGTTCTTGTGATTATGCCGTTTATCTGCCGGGTAAGAAATGGTGGGGTATATTCAAACACATGGATTATCATACCGACCAGCAACGTTGGAAGTTATAGTTCAGTAAAGTGGATAATAAAACTGTCAAAAAGATATACATGTACTTGGTTGTCAAATCGTAAAATGTATTTATATTGTCTGTTATATAATATATAATATAATATATTTTTGTTCGACAGTCTAGGTTTAAACCTTCATCAAACCGGTCCCCAAATGGACGTTCTGCTCACTGCTTATAATTCACGATATGGATCAATTTTAGATCGTACGTAGATGCAGGACACCAGTCGAGTGTAAACGGGGTGTCGCTGCATACAATTCACTTACAATACCGAGTCCAGGGGTGGTATTCAATTTTGATCTAACATGACTTAAGGATAAGGACAACCAATAAGATCACACAATATTGCACTATTGGTTAGTAACAGGCGATACGATTGGCTATCCTTATTCTCCAATTAAATAAGATCAATATTGAATACCACCCCTGTTCTAGGTTGAAACAAACACACTGTCAGATGGAATGAAATACTACTTCTTGTCATGGAGGAGGGTGGACAGGGATCGCAAAACATATATCATAACACATTTTCGTTGGAAAGTATAACTTTTCAACATCATTCTAAAATGACAGCCTAAACGAAGGGAGTGAAATCTCACTCCATCAATACTCAATGCACGACAAGTTTTCTCTCCCTTGTAAGTAAAGTATGTTTCACTTCCAATCTGGCTTGGCATTTTTTACGGCTTATAAGAATAAGGTCATAATTACAAAAATGTCATTTAAATTTGAGAAAACAAGAAAAACTGTCTGAAATGGCCTCTTCCGATTTTGATGAAAATAGGTTCATAAGATGGCTAGGTAAATATCTGCCATCAAAAACGGTGTTTATGTGCGATAAACTATAATTTACACACTAACTTGGTTTGTTCGTATTAAACAAACCAATATTGGAAATATTAATGAAGTTTGATATGAATATATAGAAAACATAACTGTAAAACGACGAATACTTGGATAAATATTGTATTGATATTTCAACCGTCACGAGTATTTTACAAACGCACACGTGTGAATCACCGGTGTTAACACACGTTATTATGATTAACCTATTGGATGGGACAAAGAGGAGTTCAATGATAAAACATACATAGTTGTTGCGGCACTTTTTACTTGAAGATTCAGACATAAGATTGTTGGTTTTCAGTGTGATGTGTCGTCTCACATGACTAATGGTATGCGAGAGATGAACCATGTGATTGAAATATCAACGCATGGAGGTTCGGTGAATTTTTAAAAATATGTGTTCATGGAGTATAGGGATAAAGTAGTAATTGATGTAGAATAAAATTGAAAGTTTGATTATAATGTGAGTTATTGTGAACATTTTATTGTTTCCAGACCCAAATTAAAAAACGACTGAGAGAACAAAGTGAAGAAACTGACAATAATGACAGCGCCAAAACACCAAGGAAATCACATGGTATGTTGCAGAGTTTTACGCCCCAGCATCAACTGATGCAGGAAATAGATGCCAGAGGCATATAGTGATTGTCCTGTCCGTCATTTAGTGTGTCGTTTGTCCGAATTTGTCAACCAAAACCTAAAAAGTTATTGAAACTTAAATGACCCCCGATCGACTTAGCTTGTTAGCCCCCTACCAGTTTACAACCCCAGGGGACTAAAGGTTTGCAGTCTGTCAGTCGGTCCGTGGAAAATCTGCAATATTGACTAGTTGCTTGTGTTTCTACGTTACCCCAACACTTTGTTTCTTAAATGTAAATTGTATAGACGTATAGAACATTTTGTTGTGAACTTGTATGTATGGCAATTCACGCTAAAATTGTTTGCATGAGTATTATACTATATTACCTATTATTTGTTTAGAAAGAAGGACTAAAGTATCTTAATAGTTCAATATCTATACATGACCTTAACATACAATATGCATGCATATACATCTCATATTTTTATACGAAAGAAGGGACATATTATGTCATCGCCTCCGTATCCGTCTGTGCATCCGTCTGTCTGTCGGACGTTAGCAATTCCCCTTCTGCTCTGTAACTCTTGAACCCATTGGATGATTTTAAAGAAACTTGACACAGATATTCACTACATCAAGACGACGTGCAGAGCGCATGGTCTTGATGGGTCGTTTCAAGGTCAAGGTCACACTTAGTGGTTAAAGGTCATTCTTCTTTGTTTCCCTTAAAGGATTCTAAAGATACCTGACACAAATGTTCACTACATCTAGACGACATGCAGACGAGCAGAGTGCATGTTCTGTATTGGTTGCTTCAAGGTCACACTAAGGGGTTAACGGTCATATTTCTTTGTTTCCCTTCCGCTCTGTAACATTAAACCTGAAGTTCAAAATCAGTATGGCATGCATATTGCAGATCTCCAAATGGTTCTCTTCAAAGTACTTAATATGTTTCAACAGTCGAAAGTATGCTACCAATACCTGAAACAAAACCCGTCGGGCGTATTTTGCCCGGCATGGTGGTGCTATTGTTTTATTAAGTTTCCTTTTTTCTATATTATTGAAGACATTGGCTTAAGAATTAAAACAGTCTAAAGGTTTTGACCTCATTCTTAATACCAGAGGAAATCCTAACAATCAAGGTTTTTGGAGAAATTATTCCCCCTTTTTAACTTTCTTTTTTATGCCCGTCGATCCGCCAGGTCGTCCCACTTCCTTGCCCGGGCTAATCTCAGGAATTTAACGAAACTTTATGAATATCTTCTCTACCCAGTGGAGATGCACATAGTATCGGCTCGTACCGGTTCGCTGATTATTGACACAGTTGTGCCCCTTGGAAGATGAAGCCCAGTTGTTAGACGCACGGGCGTTTTGCGCTTTTCTCCATCCGCGCAGTTACACCTTCCCGGAATTTGTTCCAAACACTCGCGAATTATGCCCAAAGACTCGCCACGTACGAAAAACATTTAAAAATCACAGTTAAGCGCCCGACAATGTTAGAAAAAAGACGACGTGACGTCGGTACGGTGCAGTGAGGCATTTTTTGTCGACTCGTCAGAATAATAACCTAAATCATCACTGTCTGATTGATTTACAGCATATACATGTATTCGAGTGTTTAGTTAAAGGTAATTTTATTGGTTGTCTGTCGTAAAATGCAGGTTGCTAGAGCGTTTGTAAATTTGAAGTGACGTTATGACGTTACATCGGGCTACTCCGGAGACGTGATACCACTTTGAGTTCAGACAGACAAAATACAACGAGTATATTCGTTCAGCAATGCTTCCGAGTCTCGTCTGTGACTACTTGCAGACAAATCAGACTACATGGTGGTAATCCCATATATCAAAATCTGTATTTGTGACTTTTACATTATTTAGTTGTTATGTTAAGTTGTTATCATTCAATAAGTATATATCGAAATCGACGTGTTGATGTACAATTCTGCACAACGATAACACAGGCATAGTAAAGCCAAATTGCATGGAGTTATATACAAGGTTGACAAAGTTATCTTAAAAAATATAAGTGAGGACTTAGAAAAGTTGCTAAGTATAGGATTTTGTGGAAAATGTATTTCAAATCCTTAACCTCTAAGAAATGTTTATCGAAGTAAACTTGCTTACAGAATAAACACTAATCTTCATATGAACGTCGTTATGACACTCTTCGTCGGCGTATATGCATGAACAATCCACTAACATTAACCTTATTATATCATACACAAAAATATCAAGTGACGATAATACCACAGGAACTTGCATTTATAATTTGAAACAAAATTAAAAAATTTTCACTAGGCCTACTGTACTATTAAAATATAGACAGGAGTGCAATGCGATTGTATCCCACGAACTATTCTAATATAAATATTTTCTCTATACCAACTTGCCAGTTAAAACACATGATCTAGGCAGTTAAAGGGGTTAATAACAATACAGAATACATCCGCACCTCAACCGATCGGTACCGATAATCGTCTAATTAATATCGGCTTTTAAAGACAATATTTGTGGAGTTTTGATTTGGCGTCGACTCCATTGAGCGTCCATTTTTTTTCAAATTATCAATGCAAGTTCCTGTGATAATACTTACTCTCGGCATGAGCGTCGAGGCTGTCACGTTGGTCAATAAAATATACTTAACGGATTTAAAAACGCGACACTGGGGTATGCTGTTTTATTTAATGCTAACTGATGAGATATGGAGTTCTATCAGTGAAATAAAACCTATATCAGTCACTGGTTATCACCTACAATGTGACTGATATAAGCTCCGCCCCCTCACAGGGACTACTTTAATTTACCAAAATCTCAACACTAAAATGTCTGTAACTTTTTTAATACTGAACGGAAACATGTCATGTGGGTGTTTTTATTCTTAGTTAGACCATTTCCTACAAGTTGGTGTATGATTTAATGCAAAATTCTCAAAAAAGTCGTTTTCATCTATTCACCATAATCCAAGATGGCGGATTTTGAAGTGAAAAATATGAATGGAATAACATATTCATACGTAGCCTAACCACAGTGGTAATTTGGCATAGATAATACCAGTTTTGACACCATAAAAGCATTAAATAAATAGAATATTTGTTTGTTTTGATTGAATATGGTTAATATCTCATCTTGTAGTGATAAAATTTTAATATTTTCACTCGCGCTACGCGCTCTTGAAAATATTGAATTTTATCACTACACGATGAGATATAAACCATATTCAATCAAAACAAACAAATATCCTCTATTTATAGCAGACAATTCAAGTTATGCCGGTATTGGAATAGTGCAGATTAAAGGTAAATGTGGCGTCATTTTGGTACTAAGATAATAAAAATGAGATGAGTATTAACAAATACATAGTACAATCAATACGTCGATTAAAAAACGAAAAGTCGCATTCTGACTTAATTATTTTACATGGTTACCTCCCCTTGACCTAATACCATTTATATGCAGGTCTATGAAACAATGGTGTATGTTTCCTGCAACAATGTTTCCGTGCCATATAGACACATTTTAAATAAAAGTTGGATAATGTCATTTATTATATTCAATTTAATTTAGAATTTGTATAAAGAATTTAGACTAGCCTTGCGTAAACATTCGATCTGTTACAATGTATACAGGATGGTCATCTTCAAAGACAAAACCAATGCGCCGATAAACCTGTTACTTTTGTTTTCTGGATCAATGGCTTATTCGTGCGATAATTTCGTTAATACTTGTTGGATTGTATTAAGTTTGGTATCAAAATGACGATATTGAATTAGCCTTTACGAATATACAAATACATCTTATCTTGGAATTTGTTTTCCTAAAATATATCCACATACCCAAGTGTCGTGTTTTTAAATCCGTTAACCATACTTACGGTTGTTTGAACTTTGAGTAATTAATATGTTTCCATGTGCGGTGTAAGCCACCACAATTACGTCACATATCAAATGGTATGACGACACTACGTTAATGATACGGGAGACGCTTGGAATTTCTACAATCTAAAAACGGGAGACTACTAATGAGTCAACTAGACACACAGTCAAGAGTATAGTTATTCCCCTTTGTAAGTGAAGTAATTTATCTGATTTTTGTAGGGTGTGTGATGAAATTGCTCGGCAAGTGAACAAATAATATCATTTTTTATCTATATTTGGCTGAAATAGTGGCGCTGCATGGCACGTTAATAAATAGCCTGTTAATTTTACGTCAAAGTTCTCGTCAAACTTTCATGATATATCTACGTAAGTGGGGTTGGTGGAGTGAAAGTAACTTGTCAAATAGTGGAAAAAAGCCTCGGGAATGCGAAACTTTGTGACTGGGGTGGGAGAGAGAGGTCGGGTGGCAGATAAAGTTTGTGTTCTGCGGCTTTGATAAAGTTTGCAATAGCCAAGTACTACTTGTATTAAGTATAATAAGTATTGTCATTTCTATGTTAAATAGTGCATTGCTACAAACTCCTGCAAATCTGGGTTCTGGCTTAGAAAAATGCACATCCAGAATGCGACAGAAGAAGAAAAAGAAGAAGAAGGAAAGGAAGAACAAAAAGAAGCAACAATTAAAAGAAGATGACCAATGCAGATCGGCATCAAGCTAAAAACTGGTTTATGAGGCCTTTCGCAATTATCGTTAATTTCATTTTCCGATACTGTTTAATTGTGTGATTGTCTAATTCAAAATCTGATTGTTACGTATTTTTGTAGCATGGTAGCATGATTTGATACAATCAGTAGAACATAAATACGTTAAATGGGGATTCGTTGAACAATGATTACAAGAAAGAGATTTAAATACATTCAACATTGACTTTAAACCAATTATCTTAAATTTATGTATACATTGTTGTGAGTTTTCTCCTAAATTGCGATTGTAATGCAATTAACCACAATTACTCAGCGTGTTATCGATCCTCCCAAGAAAATGTTTGCTTTAGTTCCACTGAGGTTGTATCTTTATTCAGAGAGAAGCTTTGCTTGTTGACATAGAAACTGTCTGTAGAATCTTAGGGACATCATGGTTTCAAATTATCAGAGTGTACCCTATACATTGTATATATAGAGAAAGTGCAACATCGGCCATGTTTAGCCGCAACGGATATGACAACAAATTACAAAGGCTGGCACCCAGTTTTTCAATGTAGTTGTCACAGCAAACACGGATCCAAGTGATTCTGACGTCATATCCGTTGTGGCTAAGCATGGTCGCAGCACTACCAATTTGAAACCACGTGTCTATGTGTAGAATTTGAACCATGAAGTAACACCTATTTGTTTATAGTTTTTTTAAATGGAAGACATTAGTGCGCCTGTGCTATAAATATGCTTTCTGCGATCGGAAGTTTCAGTCGAGTGCTTTACCTTCCTTGTCCAATTTTTCGCAATCGTTTTACTACTCTCAAAAGCTACATTGGTCATATGATGCGGATGTCTCTGCATTTATCCATGTTATGTTCGTTTTACTAATAAAATATGATATTAATTAGGCAGCTCGATATACGACATTCAAAAAATACATACGTCATTCAAAAAATCGTCCGAAATCGAATGTCGTGAAGCACGACATACGACATTGGAAGCATCGGCGGAAATATTCGAAACATGTAACTTTTTATCATGTTATGTAACACAGGGGCGTTGCAAAATTGCAAATCAACATATAGGTATATATCACTATGGGAAACAACGATAAAGTCAGAGAATCTCAACTACAGTGAAGTTCCGCTAATAAGACCAGTCAAAAAGGTGGTCTTAATAGCGAGTTTTGTCTTATTTGCGGACCTTTTTTCTCAATTTAATACTTTGGGACCTTAAACTGGCAAAACTCTGCATGCTTTCAAAATAATCAAAATGGTCTTATTAGCGGAACTTTACTGTAGTTGAGATTCTCTGACTTTATCCAATGTAATGATTGGTCTACATTAGGGTCTATCATACAAGAGAGACAATTGTTTGTCACTGACGTCACTCATTGTTTCAGGAATGGAATCATAAGAAACAAGCAAAGTTAAGAATTTTCTTCTAGAATAATTACATTTTGTAGTCGAAAGAGGGAGAAGTGTTTAATACCGTCTGTTGTAAAAGCTCACATGACTTACCTGGCTATGCTTATGTTGTTTATTGTATAATCTTGTCGAATTTCATTTTTGTTACTCTGATCGACTTCGTGTTTGCTCTACATTTATTGACTAAATGCATTGATTAGCGATGTCTACTTGTGCATGCGCAGTGGCTTTATACACAAAAGCCTGATCTTGTCATATAAGGCCCAAAACACTATCCAAAACCACGTTTACTTACAAACCAGCACTGGAGAGAAAAACTATTTGGGCCATATCTGTGGTATTAATATCGTCCACACTCAAAGTCGCCGTTGGTAAGGCGGTCTGACTTTCATTAGGAAAATACTTAGTATGCTATTATTATGCTTTTATTTACTAAATAGATTTAACGTTCTACATATTAAATGAAGTTGTAGATATCTCCTTCAGAAACGTTTGGTCTTTGATAATGCTATCACTACATGCAAGTATTTATTCTTAAGTTTTGTTCGATAATAGGCGTATTATATCTGTCAACTTAATATCAGTGAACAGTATAAAGTTCATCGAATGAGAAGCAATTTTATAACAACGGCATCAAGTTTTATGGAGATATAATCATAACATGCAAAATGATACTAAATTGTACTAAATAACGCAAACCTATCCAAAACACTTAATGTCAGACTGATCGTATCTGTTAGATGTTTAGAAGGATGACGTCAGCTATTTGGATGATTTCAAAGCACTCGTCTCGTCTGCTTTTTAGAGCGATTCTATGTCACGTGATAAAACAATCCGGACCAACTTCCGGAACTTAACATGCGGAACACAAATTGGAACCCTTTGGTATAAATACCAATTATACATCTCGATGCGGCGGCGTAATGTCCGAGAAATTCCAAGACTGAAATGCAAAAACTTTATCACGTATTAGATAACACTGTTACAAGGTCTAAAATACGATAATAATAGAGAGGTTGCGATTCGAACGTGTACGACTACGTGTACGTGTAGCTAGCCGTACATGTATACGTGCGCGTTGCAATTAAATTGGCTTGCGTAACACAACGTGTGCGTGTAACATAACATGACAAGTGTAGCATGATTTCTTCGTGAATCGATACTAAACTCAATGAAATCACGGGCGATGAAATCTTGGGTTTCCCGCGCGTACGCATACCTGTGTGACATAGTACATATTATATTTTCGCCTGTCACACGTCTGTTACTTGTAGAAACTACACATACCTGGATGACGAAATACTCAAAAGTAGTATTCGCGTACACGTACACGTTACACGTTGACGTTCGCAACCTCTCTATTGTCTGATTCCCTTACGGCAACTTACCTTCCAAAATCGCCCCCACAAATGACTGTAATAAAATAGGTGTTTAAGTATCAGAACAAATATGTTTGAACACCTGTACAAATACTTGTCAAGTATAAGTTAAACTGATTATTACATCTTTTAAATCTACCCCTCAGAAAAAATGGTGGCTAAAATACATGAACGCTCTATTTGTTCACAACGCTAAAGAATATTAATAAGGTCATGAAACGGTCTTGGTGTTGGTGTATATACTCACACATTCACACACATAGTTGGTATTCGCAGGACTTCGCCGGTAGTGATGAACTTCTTGCAAACTTCTCCTGGCGTTACGGCGAATTCACCAGAACTGATTTATCGGTGCCTTTCGACACCTCATTCCTGATGGTATCCATCGCTACAGGGGTATGAAAGACAGGAGCCAGCTGTATACTTTTTATGCTGAGTGTCTGTTACTTGTGATATTATACAGTTATTGGCCGGTAAATGACGCGGCCTTTGATCGAACCCGTGACATCAAGCACCCAAATAGGATGCTCTACCACTGGTCTAAGAATCCGTTCTTATTCTCTCTGAGTGTACATGCATATCTTACGAGCAATAGGATACATGGTAAGTTTGTGATCTGGCATATTTCTTCCCTAGCATATCCTGATATATTGGACGTCTGGGAAATAAACAAATGCATTGGAACATAAACAGTTGATTTCATGCCGATATTTTTATAGTTGATACGTTTTGTGTCGGCAATTTATGTATTAAATCAATTCTCTACAGTGATTATCCAAAATAAAGCACAGATTAAAACAGACCATGCATAAACATTTAAGCGACCGGTTCATAGATTTGGGTAAATGATGATTGGTTTGCGTACATGTTGATAAATCGGGACGGTGGCCAGACGGATCAGCGGCGCATTGTCTAAAAAACAAAGACAATTTTCCAGGTACTTCGGATACTAGGAAATCGCCCGGCGTGACACAGGTATAGACGACTCCCGGTAAATCAATTACTGAACATTGATGGAAAATGATCTAAAACCGCATGAAAAAAGAGAAAACAATCTAGCTCACATAACTATTTAAGTTAAATAACACAAGATATGTTTTAAACATTTATGCCCCGATTGCAGCCAAAAAACCATAAATGTTAAAGGTCACAGCGACCGGAACTTTGCCCTACTGACCCCAACACTGAACAGCTGCAAAATGTTGAAATGCTTCAAACTTGTATGGAATGGTTTTATTGCCAATGTATAATTGTTTTTTAATTGAACATTTGTTATGTGATGAGTCAAAACATGTATAGTCCAAATAGTAGTAAAAATGACGAACATATAAAAAATACTTACTTAAACAAATACAAGTAACTGTACAGTGTATTGATGTATACTGTGCCAAGTATCTAATTGTGTACGGAGTATTGAACAAAATTATGACTCCGATTCTCATTTGCTCGCAATATCCAATTGTACACGTGTGCCGCAGTGAACAGAAACAGTCAATTACATTGCCCATTTACAATGAAAGTACCATTATGTGTGCTTTACAGTTAAAAAAGGCATAACAGGCACTGAATACGGTTTAATAAAAAGGCACACGGCAAAATTGTGTTTTGCGTTTAAATGTTCTTATTGTTTTAACTATAAGCTGCAAGTATAAAACAGTATACAAATGTACTTTCAAAATGTTGAGAACAAGATTTTTAAAAATCAGTTGAGGTTATCCGCTTTAAAAGCAATTTCCAAATAGCAATTCCTTCAATTGTGACTCATGCACAACTAATTGTATTGATACATTGCAATATATGGTCAGGTTTCAGAAATGAGATCTTAAATAAAATGCATTTCCTAATATCCTCTACAAATGCATAAAATACAGTTTATTAAACAGCTCCTGGATATTGAATAGTATAATCCAGCGCGGTTCGTCGTGACTTTTCTAGCTAAGTTTGCTAAAACCGATTCTTAAAACATTGTGTCATCAAACGCATGAAATTGACATGCCCATTAGACGTCATTTATGATAAGTACACAACGTTTGTATAGCCGTATGTCCCTAGGGGCGATTATGTACACAACGATTGGTAGACATGTTTATATTTCTCTAATTGCTGACAATTTTCTAATAGAAAACCCAACCTTTAGTAAATTGCGTTTGACGAGTTCATTACTTTGTCTTGAATAATGTTAAACGATTGGCATTAATGAATTGGTACAGTCATTAATTTCATAAACATTACTCACTACATGTGTATTGGACGGCTAACAAACCGTATAAAATGTTGCCGTGCTTTTATTGACTTGTGTTATTGTATGATAATGACTTTTTTAATACATTATCTAGGGACCATGTCCACGTTTGCTATCAAGCAAATGATGCGCGGGCATATGTTTAAAAATAGTCAATAAAGAAACAGCACTCATGTTCCAAATTACCGCCTTTGTACTTCCAGATAAATGTTCCAAACTCTGTTTTCGTTAACCATTCAACCAAGAAGCAAGTTCGGAACCAGCTAATATAATAATTTCCAGGAAACCGAGGCAAGGATATGTTTAGAATATGTATTGTCAGCCTAATACTATTGTCAATATAATCGCGTCTGCTTGGTATGCTATTTCGTATATACGGAACTGTGAAACCTGGTTGAGGCATATGCTCTTCCGTGACAATTAGACTGCATATACACTGATTTGTTCACCACCTCTGATTTGTATCGCTGCCACAGTAGTATCCTTACATGAGCATTGTGTTCGTATATACTAATAGCGAATAAATTTCGCATTAAGTTAACGTGTCGCGTGGTTGTGTCAGAGTTTGAATTCACTAATGGATCTGAAAATTTGTGTTACAGTCTCGCAGTGACAGAAAAATACGGGAAAATGGTCGCCAATAAAATAACAAAAGTTACCTAAAATGCGTTAGTCTGTAGCTCATAAATTGTATTTTTTATTTTAATGATGTTTAAAAATATTCCAAAAACTCTAGTAGGCCCATCCAGAACACACTTTAATACGGGGGATACATACTCTGTTGCTTCGTATAGCACTTTGATCGACCGCCATCTTGGAACGCTTCGAAAACAGAGAAAACGCAGAATGTGACAGCCTGCATAGAATCAGTTATTGATCAACTGATTACGCAATGAAAGTACTTGTTTTAAACAAGGAAAGTCGTATTATTATACGCATATTCAACGTAGTTATACAGTGAACTTAAAAACGAAAGCATGTTCGTATCGTTGGTATTGTCCTTCGTTACTTCGTACCCAAAAATGTCAAAATTATGAAAATGAATAATTTAATATTTAAGATATAATTCGCTAAAATAGGATGTGCCTTAGTTCATATTATATATCGTACTCTTCACAATAGGTTCACGTAGCTTCCAAGCGTGGTATACAAGGGAATGAAAACGAAACTAACTAATGCATGTACACATACAATATCGCGGTATAAAGTGTGCAGTATTGCCAGCCCAATATTACAGCTGGTATATTCCAAATGGTAGATTTTAATTGCTGAAGAATGGCTTCAAGCGTTTAGCAGAACACCATTTAAAACAAACTTGAATGTTTCCACAAAACCGCCAACAAATGGGCAATTTTGTGCTCCGTTTAGAAAACATGGAACAATTGAAACGAGGTGTTCTCGTAATTGGAAAACAATTAAATGAACAAACTGCGTCCAATAATTAGAATCTTAGAATCCTGCAATCTTGCAATTACATGTACAGTTGGGTGCATTGTTGATATATTGAACCGGTAAAAAGTGGTTTAAACAAATGTTAGTCGGTATACAAGGAGATCATGTTTGTATACAATAGGATTAGTACCACTAGCTAGCTATTGGTAAATGGCAGGTTTTTATTTATCCAATAGTTTGCTGGTGGGCATTTTGCATATGAATACGGTGATCTCTCCTATTCACTGTACATTGTATCTACAATACCTGTCTTCAGGGTAACAATACCACCTGGCGATTGGCTACAGTTACAAGTAGAAATTTTGTAACATTTAAACACAAATATAGCCATAAGTATTTTATATCTTCGTCGATTTCTATAAAATATACGCCATGCTAAGGGGAAAAGTATTTCCTTTCCGTTAATGTAAGATCTTTTTGAGCAGTTTTACCGATTTTTCCATTACCCTGTGAAACAACCAAGTTCCACGGTTTCACAAGGTAATGGTCAAAACGGCACATCCGCTTTTAAAAGATTTTATATTTCATGAAAAGCAAATAATTGTCCCCTTAGCGTGGCGTATACTTCAAAGAAATCGATGAAGAAATAAAATACTTATGGCTTTTTTATTTTCCAATGCTTACAAATTTCTTCTTGTAACTGTAGTCAAAAGTCACGTGATATTGCTACACTGGTCTTTGTAATATTGAAGGTATTGGGATACACGCCTTATAATGCTGCATTATCGTTGGTTAATGTTACCACCACTTTCGTTACCACCTTGTGACTATTATCTACCTTCATAGTTTATAAGAGTTATACTTAGGGGTGACTTTTTGCGTCCAGTTTTGACTATTGCAATACTTTTGCTAATTGCTGAAAGTACTACTAGTATTGCGATACTATTGTATTGCTGGAAACTATTGCGATACTATTGCAATAGTTATTGCCAAGATTTGAAAACCAGAGATTAACTTGTAAATGCAATTTTGCACTGTGTAAGATATCATTTTTTTGTACAACATACAAATCTATTATTTTTGGTAATGATTTAAAATGAATTTGACAGAAATAGATCATTAAAATTAATGCGATATTGGTCCATTGTGGTTGTTTTGATGCGGAAACGGATGTTTTTTTAAAATTAATAATAACCTTTATTTATAAAAAGAAAACTATCGTAACTATTGATAGTTGAGCTAACTATCGGCGATAGTTATTGGATCGAGACTTTTACTATCGATCCATACTATCGGGACACTCGGAACCGCAATGCATCGATATTTCGATGCATCGGCCCACTCCTAGTTATACTCAGAGTTAAAGTACAATGAATATAATTTTCCATGGACTTTCCTTTGTTAATTGATTTGTCAACTTAAATTATCTACCCTAACGGTCTGTCGAACTCTTTTCATAATTCCACGTTCGCTCTAGGTGATATTCTTTGCCAATTTGGTGTTTACACGGAAACTGTTTGAGTATGTGTTCTATGCAATAGTGCTATCCTGTCTTGAGTGTTTAAACAATCTCAGAATTTAAGATATAGTTGGACAAGCTTTGAGGAGTTTCCTGCCAATTTTAAACCACTACAATTCCATCAGATTATATGTATGGAAGATCTGAGGTTCAAATCGCGATAAGGTGTTTATGTTATTAACGGCATCCAGCATCGGTCCGCATTTGCTTTAACACATTTAAAGTCTAGTTTTCTTGCACTTGCACATCTTGTTGGGATGTTGTCGGATGCTTGCAGAAAATGGTAATAATCGGTTGGCACATGCATTTGTTCCATTTAAAGTGTTACTGAGAGTGTGTAACTCAATATGACATTGTAATTGCGTTTCAGTTCGCTTACAACCGAGCTAACATTGAACCGTATATGTCGAGAACATACGTCACTGTTTTTAACTACGTACAACTGGAACTTTCACTACATCAACAATCTCTTCAGACATGTTCTTGATCGAGTTACAAACACCATCATATAATGTCGTCGTTTAAAGGCATGCACGGTCGTTATTTCTGCTATTAGCGTGCTCCTTGTCCGTATTTCCATAAATCTCGCTGTCTTAATTCAATAAATCGCAATTTACAAATATTTTGCTACGGTAAAAATGTAATCATTTCATTTGTGCAAATAAATGCCAACATTTTCTGGTATTCTAGATAAAAAATTCTCCTACAAATAGGTTTATTTATTGATATTACGTCTACAGAAAAAAATCAAAGTTTCTTTCCTAATAAGGACGAATAACGTTAATGTTATTTCTGTTCTAATTGAAATCTATGCGGCAAGTTCATGTCCCTCTGTCATTACTCTGGTATATTTTGTTGTACTTAAGGAGGTACGAGCTGCCTTGTGCGCATGCGCGAAATTTTAAAATCGTATTAGATAAGAACAAACATGAATTTTAGTTTCAATGATCGCATATGAATGTTGATTAATGATAATAAACATAATATTATTGCACAAATTAGATAGTTTTAACTTTTTATTTTTTTGCATGTATGAAAAGTGTGTGGGGAACGGCAAAATTGTGAATAGTATGGGTTCACAATAAGTCCCTACAATTGTTCAAAATTAATGCATAATATATATAATTATGCTTATATATAATATGTAGTGCATGGTGTAGTTATAAGAGGTAGCCACACTTTGAAATATTTTTAATAAAATATTATTTCATTACAATATGCAAATTAGGTTAATTTTATGCAAATTTATTCATAATTAGCACATTTTTATGCACAGCTCCCAAAAAAGGCTGTTGACCCCTATTTTTTATTTGACTAAACTGGTGTTCTATTTGATACTTAACTTAGGGCCAATTCTAAATCATTTTCGATCGTTAGGTATTTTTTGACGTTCATTTGAAATCGTTTGAAAATCACACTTTTTTGCAAGGGGGTGGGGTAACTATTTATCATGTTCAAATACTGAATTTGTTCACCAGGCAGCCGAAATTGTGACTATTGTCAATAGGAATGACCATTGAACACACAACATATCATGCATTGCTTAAAAGTGGTTTCATATAGTAATAATCTTAAAAAGAACATAATGGTGCCATAAATGCAGGAAATAGATAAAATGAACACAATACAATAGTAGGTCATTAGAAAGCCATGTATATCGAAAACGAGCCTGGTGACATATCATTTTTATGATTTCAATGTTGTTCTAGAAGTCTGTTCTGTCATTTTAAGATATTTCAAGGAAAATTCGATTGTTAGATCAAAGGCGCGCGTACCTCCTTAAAAGAAATTATAAGTTGAACGTATATCATGAATATCCTGAGTAATAGCTATTATTAAAAATATTTACCTTTTATAAGGGATTTCAGGTGTTAATGAAAAATATCAAATTCGTGTTCACTATATTCTAGAACGTACGTACTTGTATTAAACGAGTGGTCAAATTAATATGACACGATGCTTAGCTGAGTGTCATATTGTTTTTTGTCCACGGATTTAATAAAGCTCGTAATGTATTGAGCACGAATGTAAGATTCTGTTTATCATACAACCTTAGAAAACTCCCATTTTCTTTCGAAATGATAATGCATTCTGCATAGGTTTCAACCAAAATTAATCGGGGCAATACGCTTGATGTCGTTAATAAAATTATTACCATGTTGCATTACTAATGTTAAGTCATTGAATGCAGAGACGGGCCTCGTATGTTATAAATACAACTTTGAAGATACTGAACATATAACGTTTCATTTATCACATGACCGTTAAATAGGCTATTGCATGTATCGGGTGTTCTGAATTGATTTTCGACTGTAAAATGTAAATGTCTCATATAGAACTTACAAAAAAATCATCTATACTTAGATTTGTATGTATAGTAGATAGATGTATTTCATTTGCCCGAGCAAAATTTCACTAGATACAGGGCAATCTTCGTTTTATGCGATTAGTTTTACGACAAACGACCTACACTGAATGCAAAACTGTTATGTAATGTATACTCAAGGGAGGAAGAAAAATGGTATGTATCATATACCAATATTTACATATATATGAAAGTTTGTAAGGTTCCAGAGACGGATATTATCCCCTTGTGATGTATCGTGTAATGTCTAGGAAATTGTCCGAGGTCTTAAACTGTATTTCCTTGTCAGTAACACCATCTGTAATGGATCTGTCATATTCATATATTCACGGTTAATAACCTGCCATTTCTCACTGAGGGAAACTTTCTATGCCGTCTAATGGAGTTTAAACATTGTGTTTTAAATTAATTTCCCTTGTCTGTTTTTAAGTTATACAAACATTATATTGCATGGCTTAACAACATTGTTTGTCACGCAAGCCGCATCGGCTTGCTGAAGGAGTACGTAACTTGAACAAATGAGACAGCACTTGATGGAATTCCATTATTTTGTAAGAGCTCATCGATGGATAAGATGTATAAATGTCATTGTTGTGGTACATGAAATGAGAAAACGTCCAAGACGGAAGACATCTGAACTGTGATCTTGGACGGCATTTATTGTTTCACGTAATCGCTTACCAGAAACTTGCGTTTCAATGCTTTACATGGAGTCATTAAAATCAAATTAATTTGGGGGGCAGCTTCTCTGGCTACGATAAAAATCAATGATCGGAAAATATAAAGTTCTAATTACGTGATACATAACATCAGCTAGTTGCGGTTAAATGAAGAAAAATGTCGATACTATAGCTTCAACGAACAATCGGCTAGTCTAAGTTGTTAGGCGACTAACAATTGAGCGATATCGTTGTCATCTTGAAACTCGCTATATTAATATCTCATGGATGACTCGATCAAATGGGCTTGTTTTCTTATTGGAATTGATAAATACATTAGGAAACCCTACATCTATGGAGGATAATTGTGTTTGAATATTTTGTGAGATACGAAGGGAGATGTCAGACATCTTATCTAACAAACACGTGTAATGTGAGACACACAATTCCTGGATAAAATCACAAAGGTAAGAGCATAAGTGAACTGTTATGCGTCTCTAACATTTTAAAACTACATGTTTTTAACACTATTTGCAAAATTGTCCAATATTTAAAGTAATAGCAATATTAATTTAAAGCAGGTTAGTTAAACTGTCTTGCAAAATGTCGTATAAGGTATAAAGCGTATATCTTAAATTGCATGATTTTAATATTGCATTGTTAGTTGAAACAGTATTTATTCAGAAGATATTTTACAACATGTGTATAATAAGTTACATTTGCTAAAGGATTGGGAAACAAGTTTTTTAAAATTATATTAATCCCGCTCCTTATTGCATTGTTAATATATGCTAGGAATATGTATATATGAGGGTTCTATGGTGTAATCATAGTTCATATTTTTTAATAAATGGAAATCGAGACTTCAGTTGCCCTATAAGGGGATCAAATGTTTGTTGTAAAAGCTTTGAAAATATTTTCATGTTTTCATAATCCAATGAATTACCTTTATATGTCCGTCAAACAACTTCCGACAAACAATAAGGTGTGGCTACCTACGCTCTGTCGTAGGGTCAATTGTGCATATACAAAAACGCGTTACTGGCATTTTAACTGTAGGGAGTGAGATGATGTTCTAATTATTTTCAGTTTGCTTGTACACCGCCGACGACATTTAGCATTTAATTGATGATGGTTCATTAATTTGAACACATTGTCATGTATTTATCAAAATTTCATTATTTAGAAGCAAACTTGAACGTTTATTGTCATTTGTACAGTTATATGATCCACTGTTTCGTTTATTGTGTTTACATGCAGTAAAAACATACGTCAATAACATTTTGTACTTCGAACCAAACCAAAAAAAGGAGTTGATATTCTGTTGGTGTCAGAAGCTTCAAAACTATCACTAAAGTTAGAGCACACGATACTAGACGTTGCATTTAAAGATACATTTCATGAGCATTCATAAAACTCATCGACACTTACAAGTTACTAAGCCTTCTGTGCTACATGTACATTTCAGATAAAAGTACTGGATATATGTCCCTCTTTGCACATTTCTATGGCAATGAGACTTTATAACTCTAACGCGATAAATTGCTATGCAAAAACAAACACAAAATTGCCTAGTATATTTATGTTATGGATTAAAATAAAAAACCGTAACATTTGCCTATGAAAGCATTCAAACATTTGGCACAACATATAAAGTTTGCATTTCCCCTTAATATTCAGAAACGCTAAATATAGCGGATTTTGTGTTTGTCTTTGTATTGCAATTTATCGCGTTGAAGTTATACAGGCTTATTAGCTGTTAAGTTAAATAGTGTCTTGTCCATGTTTATTTTGGTCAATGTGCCTTGTACTTGTGGTCTGTGATTGTGGCTGTTGTAATCTGCTGTTTCTGCTGAGTGATGCCTTCACTGTCATATTTGTGTATATAATATTTTATCATTCGCAAAGACATGTGTCCCGTTTCTTTTTGTTTTTACGGGTCCTTGTTTGAAATTCTTATTTTGGGGTTATGTCATCTTACATGACTTTTAATATGATTCTGCACTAGTCTAGTATGATATCATTGTGGTTATCTCTGTCACTACACTTTCTATTACATCTACCTCTGTAGAAGACTTTACAACTGAAATTATGTCATTCAGATATTTAAAAAAGCTGAAACTAGGTCATTCATCTCTTTGCGGCTGAAACTATGTCATTCAGCTGTTTTCATTGCTGAAACTACGTCATTCAGCTTTCCATAGCTAAAACTAGGGTTTTCAGCTTTTTTAAAGCCTGAACTTGGATTTTCGACAGCTGTAACTTGGAATTTAAGCGGTTAGGTTCCTTTTCTCGTTCCTTGTAATTGTGGTTTGTGATGTTTTTAAATTTTCTGTGTTCGGTTGTTTACGTTGAGTGCTGCCTTCCCTGTCCGATGTTCTATTATCAAGTTCTATTCAATTAACCTCTGTAGAAGGCTTGTAAATTCAAATTGTTTCCGGCGGATAAGTTTACTATCAGATATCAAGTATGTTTGTTAAATACAATATGATATACAGTCGGAACTCGATACAACGAAGCTGTTCGTTTCCAAGAAAAATGTCATTGTAACGAATATGTCAATATACTGAATTGATACAAAGAGCGTTTTAATACTTTTGTCCCCAAAAATGGTGTCAGTATAATGAATTTTTCAGTATATCGGGTGTCGTTATATCGAGTCCTGACTGTATAGGACTTCGTACTGTTGGTGTCTTGCCATAATGTTTTCGTCGTCACAACGCTTAATATCATCCAATTTCTTCGTTTTCGTTATATCTGCGAAAAATATAATTCTGCGTAAATGGTCACATTAAAATAGTTCCAATAATATTTATTAAAATCATTAATGTTTAGCCACTTTATTTGATAATAATTTAAAAAGATTAGATATAGTTCTTAATATCCATGTTTATAGTTTTGAAAATCAACCGCAGTGTTCGTTGAGCATTTTGCATAGATGTATGATGATATACAACGAACAGCAACTATGCTATGCTGTTGTTATTGTGCATGTTAAAACATTGATATCATTTAGTATCATTATTTCTTAACAAGGAAAAGAAATAAGGAAAACAAACTACACATAAAAAGGACAATCACAATACTGCTCACAGTGGTATCAAGCTTACAATTTCCACAAACCGCAGGTTTATCTCGAATGTGTACCTTTGCGACCCTACCCCTGCATCAGACCACATGTCAATAGTACCTTGTTGTTCGAAGGCAGCAGTATAATGTAAATAGCAAACATGTATGTTTTAAACTAAAAATACATGTGTTTCTTTTATAAAACGTGGTACATGTTTAAAGAAAGTAGTGGTGTAGGTTGTTACTGAAACGTAGTTTATCGGGACTTAATAAATGGTACTGGCGAGTGTAAATAATGTCAACCAGGTGTGTTGGGTTCTGTGTGATGGTAGAAATGCACATCCAGAGCAGTATAATAATTGCAGTTATCACACTTTCTTCCAGGGGTGGTATTCACTATCGATCTTACTTGACTTAAGGATAGGGACAACCAATCAGATCATACCATATTAAACTCTTTGACAGTAACATGCTTGGTTATCCTTATTCTCCAATAAAATACTATCAATATTGAATACCACCCCAGGACAGTATTGCAGATTTCTTATCCGCCGTAACTACGATACAAATACATACGAGTACATGGAAACACATACGCATTTCTTTCAAATTTCAATATGACATGAAATAAGCCGACACAGTTACTGAACTGACAATTCTTTCAAACAATGGAATACCGTGCGTGTGACAGCATGTGTCAGGCAAAATTATAGCTTTTCATATACAGGTAAATTATCTGCAGGAGTTTATTACATTGTATGCCTTACAATATTATCGCCTTTGTTAGTACACTCAATTATGATGGTGGTGTTGAGTTATACAAAGCTTCCTTACAGACATAACACTGCTCACCAAATCGATCTGAAAGTTCAAACTGTGTGATTCAGATGTCAGATCCCTAAATAAGGCCGTATTAAGTCTTATATTAATTAGCAACCGAACGGCATGAAGAAAGGATTTAACCGGTTTATAGAAATAAACGCCAATGAGAAATGCCAGCGGGAACTGGAATGAAATGTCTACGTAAATCTGATCAGACATGCAATCGAGAAGAAAATCGAATTATAGACAAAGAGGATGATGTGAAGTCTTAAACGTCATGCGATGTTCGAGTAATGATAACATGTTAGTTGTTATACTTTGAGCAATGAAATTAGTTCATACATTTGTCGGTCAGTCTTACACGAACGAACGAATGAACGCACGAACACACGAACGAACGAACGAACGCACGCACGCACACACACACACCAACGAACGAACTAACGAACGAACCAAAGAACGATTATTAGTAAATATTACAAATACAGTTCACAATGCAGCGCATTTCTTATCAATTATAGTACTGTAGATAACCAGACAGCGAAGTGACCATCTATAAGTGATGTTCGTATGTTATACAAGTCCTGTGAGAGATTCCACAATCCAGTAATATGTATGTGTCCTGTGGTTTATGCATAAATAATTTAAATAACGACCCACTGGAGGTGATATATTCCTTGCCTGTTACAGGATATATCTACATGCAAGTCACAGACATACATTTGGCGCACTTGACCTTCCTTTGGGACTAGCACTGACCACCAATTTAATTACTTTATGCGTCTACTGTAAACAAACAGTGTGTATCACGTGATAAATCTTCTGCATATGCGCATGATATTTTCATAAACATAGTGAAAGATCGAAACACATACTGTTTTCATTTTCTCATGCATTTATAATAAAGGGCTCTGTTTATTATAGTGTCACCCCTTTTGAAATGACCAGCAAATATGACTTATGAGACACCTATATGTTCAATTCACAGCATAGGTTTAATAACTAAATTCGGGAAAACGATCTCGCGAATAAAATCGTTATATCAAATGAACGCTTTAAAGTTTTCAATAAAAAATTGTGCTACAAAGTTCTAGTTCTCGAGTCAGAGTTAGTGTTTGTAAAAGCATCGTCTGCTATAAGATAGTAACTAATATATCATCTTTTTAAAATCAAAGTATTTTCAGCTTTATAATATAAGTTAAACGTGCATACATGTACTCTTCTTCACAAAAGAAGATACTAACTTAATGTAATATTTTTCGCAATGGAGTAAACCATTAACTTGCAATTAACTTACATGTATCACAAGGACACCTTCATAAGAAATGTATGATATAATTACGAAGCCTCGTATACGAATAAAAACTCTGAGAATTATACTGATTTCGTGACTAATTACAATAACAGTTTCACTTGTGAATCGTATTGCTTGGTTTTCTGTATCTCATTTTCTTTCGAATTGTCGCCATGGCATGGAAATATATCAGTCAGTTGCGAAAGTTATTTGCTTTCGTTATTAGGTTTTTCAATCCAAATAACATTCTTCAGTTGGAGACAGACATTTCACAAGCAAATTATATTGCAGTTCAAGTAATCTTCAATGATAGCAATGTTTTCTATTATTATGTTTGTCTTTGAGCGACAATGTAATCAAAATGAATATAGTGTTATGTCATGTTCCGACATTTATTGCAGATTAAACGGAACTGGTCTTGTATAAAGAGATTTTGTTGTATTTCTGTACATATCTTTGGCTTCTTGTATACGCTGATAGTGGAAGCATAACATCGAAGATTGATTCGAGGGAATAAGACAAAGTAAAGGTTATTGTCTAAAGTTCGTTTGTTTCCATCCATTTGTTTAAGTCGTTTTTCGAAATTTTAAGTCTCCTTGAAATCATTATGATAAGAAGGCGGATGACCTTTTGTTGATTTTGTGATTCAGCTCGTTCATCGACCTACCAATTTAACAATCTACGAAATTACGATCCCCGAAAAACTATTTTGCCATCATCCACGAAATGTAATGCCGTCGAAAATAAGTGATTTAACAGTAAAGTACAACAGACTATTGAATTACCTATAACAATGTTTGTTGTATGTGTGTTTTTTATTGTGTGTACACCTTGGTTCCCTTCGTGCTCAACCGTTTTTGCTGAGTGCTACCATTCCAGTCCGATCTTCATTTATCTTTTTAGAAAGTAAATCCCGTAAAACAATCCTACGTACGACTCGTATAGATATTTTAAGGATTACTGAGACAAAATGGACTCAGGGCAAACTGATGCGATTTGTTAATCCGCTGTTTGGTACAAGAAACTGATACGAGTAACATTCTTAACAAAACAAACTGTATTAAAGACGCGGACTGGCTTCAGGAGGTTTCCTGTTAACAAACTAATTCACTGTTGAATTTCAATTTGAAAATCGAATGAGCACGTGGTAATTGTGTTTCAAACAGTTTGTCTCACCGTTCTGGTAACAATGTCGTCATACGTGCGCTCTCCAGTTTTATTATGGTGCTGGAAATGTGGTTAGCGATGATTAAAAGAAACTAATGTACCCTGTAGCTAAGTCTGGTATCTTAGTTACTAGAAGTTGAGTATAAGAAATGCCGGAAGGGGTTTACGTTTGTCATTCAAGCCGTGTTTACGTATGTTATAACATTATGTAGAATTGAATCTTATGTATGCCACATGATATAGAAGATGAATATAGTGTTAATAAGTTCACTGCTACTTTAGTATAACACTAATACGGTTCTTTCTAAGGTTATAAACTCTCCATAATCATCAGGTAAAATATGGAATTACATCAATTGTTGCAAACTGTGATTGCATGCCTTTCGTTATACATTGTGTAGTTCCATTCTTTGTTCACTTTTGAGTTTGTCATTGTGGCGTGTGTTAGTGGTCTGTGATTTTATCTTTTATGTGTGTTCCTTTTGGTCGCTGTTTCTGTTGAGTTCTGCCTTCCCTGTCCGATATGTTATTATGCTTTGATGTCTAAATGATATGTCTTGTGTATAATGTAATATGGGATGGTACCAAACAAAATTATGGTGTCCGTCATTAAGAGGGAATCTGTTTCCTCTGCCTCCCATATGATGCTATTAATGCTACTGGTTTATCTTGCATTGTGCTAAACGTGCAGGGACCATTTCAGAACCCATTGATCAAATACTAGCATCATGATGAAACGACTGGGAACTCTCCATCTCACTGTTGACATCAGTATGATTTTAATCACTCATAAATAAACCCCTAAAATACACCAACAGATGAGAAAAGTTTGTATTGTCAATACTTAGGACGGGGATATTATGACTACTAGGAAACAACCTCTGCTCTCCATAGTTTAATGCCCAATTGGGACTTGTAGGTATGACATTTTGTTTTGTCAGACTCATTTAAGATTTGGGAAGTTCTCCACTATAGTACAGCCACTATCATTGGTAGATAGGGAACGGAAAAAAGGCAGGGGATAGAATATATACATATTGAGTACTGTACCGGTTGTTATGAGTTGTTTTGGTATAGATTATTAGGAAATACACACCCGTGAAATATGGAATGACCACACTATTCTTCTGATGTCGTTCAGTGGCTAATTAGTATTAATCGCTTTAACCAGAACATCAGCCGACGAAATATCTGACACCAAACCATTAGCGTCTGATTAAGGTTACATGTGTTCATTCATAGTAGTACTACATGTAACAATCCGATCGAATAACTGTAAAAGAGGTTAAGTTTGCGACATGGAAATATTGGAGAATTTCGAAAAAATGTTAAATTCGCTAATATTTCATCTAGCGTTATTTTTCAAACGTATAACTCTTGAGAGTTATTAAGAGATTTAAAAAAATTGCTAATATTTTCCTACACAAAAATGTCAGAAAGTCGTAAGTTGCTAAAGTTTTGACTCAAGAAAATATTCACTTACACAGTTCTATTGGGTAAGCTACAAATAAGTTACTTGGACAGCTTCCTTTGTCCCACATAAAGATGGAATCTGTTTCATCTGCCACCCATATGATGTTATAGATGCTACTAGTTTATCTCACGTAGTGCTCAATGTGCGGGGACAATTTGAGAACCCATTGACCAAATACTAGCATCAGGATTAAATGACTGGGAAGTCTCTATATCTCTGTTGACATCAGTGTAATTTATACCACCCATAAATAACCACCAGAATGTAATGCACAATACAACCAGAGAAAAGAATAGTTTTTATTGTCAATACTTTAGACAAGATTAATATGACTACTAGGTAACAACCTCTGCTCTTCATAGTTTAATGCGCAATGGGGACTTGTAGCAATGCATTTTTGTCCAATATTTTGAAGATTCGGGAAAGTGTGCAATGTATGATCGTTATACCTGGTAGAAATGGTTTGGAAAAAACAGGGGGCAGTAGAGACACATGCTTGTATTTGTACCGGTACCGGTTCATGAGTTGCTTGGTGGAGAGCATTTAGACAATACACTCGAGAGTAATATGAAATGACCACACTATTCGTCTGATGTCGTTCAGCGTGTAATTACTATTAATCGCATTGACCAGAACATCAGCCGATCAAAAATCCGGCAACCAACCATTAACGTCGGATTAAGATTACATATGCCGGCAATACATTTTCTTTCAGAGATGTTGTTATATACTGAAATTACATGTCGTAGCCAACGCTCCTTTGGCATGCGTATATCCATACTGTCACATCCATCTCTGTGAAAGCTAAACGAGGCCATATATATGATTACGCGTCGGGTTTGGTATGTTTAAAGCTTTGATACAACTTCAGAAAGTTCTAAGTCTTCGGGGTTTTTGCACGGCCTAGTTCATTCTTTCTTATTGCGTTTAGTTTAGAGTACTACTGTGGTGTAACGTTACATGTAGTGACCGGATCTGAGAAATTCGTTTATGTGCGCATGTCCATAAACCTTTTCATCAATACGATTGTCTGTCAATAAGTAACGTGAATAGCCTTTTCAGTCATACCATATAAATGTGTGTTTTACGTATACAACGCATCATTATTTTCTCTTTCGAAAACCATGTCATTAACCTTATCCCGCCCTTCTGCTTGTTATGCTTTCATTGACAGACACGTCTCACAAGTATATGTGTAGTTTTATAATTAGTTTTCAAGCCATGCAATAAAAGTCACCTATCCAGTCTTTAGCCGGCGACCGCTCGTGTCATAATATGACAAGACATGCAGAATCGTTATCCTGGATCTATAAACTAATTGCGTTTGCTCATGCTGTGGAAATGCAATCTACTTCATTAGAACCATGTCAAAACAGCCTGTTACTACAAATTAAGCTTAACGTTCCTTGAGTCATAAAACGTCGTAGAATATAGAATTGCTGTCAAACAATACATGTACATAGTTTATAACTGAAATAATATCTCATCATACTGGTGTACATTGCTAGCTATAAAATTTGATTCTATTTATTATAACGTTCGACAATCGTCCAACAACGGTTACTTTCCAAAAAGTTGAGTAAATAAGTAAATACTGCCGTCATGACAAACGACATGATGAGACCAAAGTCACATGACATTTCAAACGTATAAAATACTTCCCAAGTGCAGAATAATTCTAAATCCCGTAAAACGATCCTAAGTACGAGTATAGATTTTAAGGTTTACTGAGACGCATTGGACTCTCCGCAAAACTATGCGATTTGTTAAAACACTGTTTGGTACAAAAAACTTAACAGAAAAAACTGTTGCTACATGTAAAGCCGAGGACTGGCGTCAGGAGGTTTCATGTTAACAAACTAATTCACTGTTCAATTTCAATTAGAAAATCGTATGAGCACTTGGTAATTGTGTTTCAAACAGTTTACCTCGCCGTTTTGGTAACAATGTTGTCATACTTGCGCTCTCCAGTTTTATTATAGTGCTGGAAATGTGGTTACATTGTAGCGTTAATTAAAATACCACGATGTACCCAGTGGGTAAGTCTGGTTTCTTAGTTTCAAGAAGTCGAGTATAAGAAATGCCGTTAGCGGTTAACGCATAACATAACATAAGTTTATTCAGAATATATAGGCCTCCGGCCCAAAATTACAATTCATTACATACTAATGTACAACTGTGTTTACGTTTGCCATTCAAGTCGTGTTTACGTATGTTAGTTCATTATGTAAAATTTGGTCAGACGTACGCCACACGTTATAGAAGAGAAATATAAGTTTTCTCAGTCAAGAACCATGTAACCCCTTATATCCACCCTTTTACTTGGTGTGCTTTCATTGGCAGACACATCTCACAAGTCTTAATCCTATTTGTTTGGTTTAATAATTAGTTTTCAAGCTATACAATATAAGTGCCCTATACAGCCGTTAGCCGGCGACCGCTCGTGTCAGAAGCATGATATGATGAGAGCAATCAGAATCGTTATCCTGGATCTATCAATTAATTGCGTTTGTTCATGCTGTGGAAATGCAATCTACTTCATTAGATCCATGTCAAAACTGCCTGTTACTACAAATTAAGTTTAACGTTCCTTGAGTCATAAAACGTCGTTGAATATAGAATTGCTGTTAAACAATACATAATCTCATCATACTGGTGTATATTGCTAGCTATAAAATTTGGTTATTTTTATAACGTTCGGCAGTCTTCCAACAACGGTTACTTGCTATACAGTTACAGTAATCATTATAGTCACGCGCGATGAGAACTAAGTCGCATAACATTTCAAAACGGCGAAGAAGACGTAAAATAATAAGCGTATTAATATATACTTACGGTCAATTAAAATACACACCTGGTATATACTCGACATGTATTAGAAATATCAGAAAACATATGTTTTGTGTTTGAAATCAAAGATTGCAGGCCATCAGAACAGGCAGTGTTGTTGGTTTTTTACAAAAAGAGGTTTAGATTGCTAATTGGTGATTGAACGATGGAAATCAAACCAAATGTAGTGAAGATATCATAAAGTTTCAAATTAGCATATTGCAGGCTTTAGTCATCCAAATACAAGCACATACTAGCTCGAACAAAGAACGGGAGGACGGACGGACGGACGGGGAGATGTCTAACGAACGATTTCTAGCAATTATTACAAATACAGTTCACAATGCAATGCATTTCTTATTAATTATAGTACTGTAGATTAGCAGACAGCGTAGTGACCATCTATAAGTGATGTTCGTACATGTATGTTAAACAAGTTCTGTGAGAGATTTCACAAACCAGTAATATGTACGTGTCCTGTGGTTTATGTATAAATAATTTAAATAACGACCCACTGGAGGTGATATATTCCGTGCCTGTTACAGGATATATCTACAAGGAAGACACCGACATAAAATTGGCGCACTTGACCTTCCTTTGGGACTCGTACTGACCTCCAATTTAATTACTTTATGCGTCTACTGTATGCGTCAGTGTATATCACGTGATAATTCTTCTGCGCATGATTATGATATTTCGTAAACATAGTGAAAGAGGGAAAAACGTCCTGTTTTTATTTTCTTATAAATGTATAATAATAGGCTCTGTTTATTATAGTGTCACCCCTATTGAATGGACCAGCTCATTTGACTAATGAGAAACCTTTTTGTTCAATTCACAGCATAGGTTTTATACCTCAATTCGGGAAAATGATCTCGCGAATAAAATCGTTTTATCAAATGAACGCTTTAAAGTTTTCAATACAAAAATTGGGCTACAAAGTTATAGCACCAGAATCAGAGTTTGTGTTTGTAAAAGTATCGTCTACCTATAAAATACATGTAGTAATATATCATTTCAAATCATAGCGAACAGCTCTATAATATAAGTTAAACGTGCATACAATGTACTTTTCTTCACAAAAGAGGATATTAACTTAATGTAATATTTTTCGCAATGGGGTAAACAATTTATTTGCTATTAACTTACATTTATCACAAGGACATCTTCATAAGAAATGTATGATATAGTTACGAAGCCTCGTATACGAATTAAAACTCTGAGAATTATAGAGCCATACTGATTTCGTGACAAATTCCAGAAACATTTTCACCAGTGAATCAAATTGCTTGGTTTTCTGTATCTCATTTTCTCCCGATTTGTCGCCATGGCATGGAAATAGATCAGTCAGTTGAGACAATTATTTGCTATCGTAATTATGTTCATAATCCAAATAACATTCTTCAGTTGGAGACAGACATTTCAAAAGCAAATTATATTGCAGTTCAAGTATTCTTCAATGATAGCAAGGTTTCTATTATTATGTTTGTCTTTGAGCGACAATGTAATCAAAATGAATATAGTGTTATGTCATGTTCCGACATTTATTGCAGATTAAACGGAACTGGTTTTGTATAAAGAGATTTTGTTGTATTTCTGTACATATCTTTGGCTTCTTGTATACACTGATAGTGGAAGCATAACATCGAAGATTGATTCGAGGGAATAAGACAAAGTAAAGCTTATTGTCTAAAGTTCGTTTGTTTCCATCAATTTGTTTAAGTCGTTTTTGAAAATTTTAAGTACCTCGAAATCATTATGATAAGTTGGGGATGACCTTTCGTTGATTTTGTGATCCAGCTCGTTCATCGACCTACCAAATACAGAACTTGGAATTACCCTTCAAGGTTTAACAATCTACGAATTTAGAATCCCCGAAAAAATATTTTGCCAACCTCCAGGGAATGTTATGCCGTCGAAAATTGTTGATTCTACAGAAATGTACTAACGACAATTGCCTGTAACAATGTTTGTTGTATGTGGTTTTTTTATTGTATGTACGCCTTGGTTCCCTTCGTGCTCAACCGTTTCTGTTGAGTGCTGCCATTCCACTCCGATTTTATTTGTCTTTTTTAAAGTGCACATTGACACATTAACAATCTTGCGTACGACCCGTATAGATATTTTAAGGATTACTGAGACAAAGTGGTATCAGGGCAAAATGATGCGATTTGTTAATTCCATGTTTGGTACAAGAAACTGATACGAGTAACATTCTTAACAAAAACAACTGTATTAAAGACGCGGACTGGCTTCAGGAGGTTTGCTGTTAACAAACTAGTTCACTGTTCAATTTCAAAATCAAATGAACACGTGGTAATTGTGTTTCAAACAGCTTTTCGCACCGTGTTGGTAACAATGTCGTCATACTTGCGCTCTTCATTTTTATTATGGTGCTAGAAATGTTGTTAGTGTTGATTAAAAGACATTGATGCACCCTGTAGCTAAGTCTAGTATCTTAGTTACTAGAAGTTGTGTACAACAAATGTATAAGTATTGCCGGAAGGGGTTTACGTTTACAATTCAAGCCGTGTTTACGTACGTTATAACATTATGTAGAATTGGGTCACACGTATGCCACATGTTACAAATGTATAGATGAAGAATATAATGTTAAAAAGTTAAATGTCACTGTATTAAAACACCAAAATGTTTCTAAGGTTACAAAACTTTCCATAATGATAAGCTATAGTCTGGAATTGTTGCACACTTTGATTACATGCATTTCGTTGTATAGTTTCATTTTTGTTTACTTTTGTGTTTGTCATTATGGCGTGTGTTAGTGGTCTGTGATTTTATCTTTTATATACGTTCCTTTTGGTCGCTGTTTCTGTTGAGTTCTACCTTCCCCGTCCGATATGTTATTATACTTTGATGACTAAATGGTATGTGTAATATGGGATAAGTACCAAATAATATTATGGTGTCCCTCATAAAGAGGAAATCTGTTTCCTTCCTCCCATATGATGTTATGAATGCTTCTTGTTTATATTGCATGGTGCTCAACGTGCAGGAACGTTCAGAACCCATTGATCAAATACTAGCATCAGGATTAAACGACTTGGAAGTCTCCATCACACTGTTGAATTTCAACCACCGATAAATAACCCATATAATACACCAAGAGATAAAAATTGTTTTTATTGTCAATACTTAGGATAGGGTTAATATGACTTAAAGGAAATAACCTTTGCTCTTCATGGTTTAATGCCCAGTGGGGACTTGTAGATATGACATTTTGTTTTGTCTGACTCATTTAGGATTGTGGAAGTTCTCCATTAAAGTACAGCCACTATCATTGGTTGAAAGGGAACGGAACAGTGACAGGGGATAGAATAGATACATATTAGCGAATTGATAGATGTTCTAGTTTAAACATACATTTTTCACATGGATATATTTAATGATATAATGTTGTATTGAACTGATACTGTCATTGTAATGGCATCACCAATGCTGATGAAACAAGAGCGCCAAACGCTCGACTTTCTCGTGTTTGATAGTAACCTGGGTCATCTGTGAGTCAAAACTCTAAGAATAACAAGGGCAGATAACTCATAAATATAGGTCACAGGGTTATCAGCATTGTATGTGCTAGTTAATAACTATGTAGAATTTCAAGTGGACATCTTTGATATTCTTTGAGTAATTTATTGGCATTTTTGTGTAACGATTCAAAGTCAGAAAAGTGAATTGAAGTCACGTCAAGTCAAAATTTATTTATCGTCCGAAATTTGGGACAGACAAAATGACATAAGCTATGTATAGTTTTTGTCCGACAAAGAAAAGGGGAATAACTCTTACAAAATGCTGAATACATTTGTTTCCTCTTGTCAGTAGATGTGGGTCATAACATTTCACAGTGTATTGACTTTCAAGTTGAAAGCTTAGTGTTTGAGAAAATTCAGTATATATGTAAAATTTGCCATTATTTCAATGTACTAAGTCCAAACAAGGGGAGCTAACTCCATAAATATAGGTAACAAAGTTATAAGCCTTGTCAGTATGGACTCCCCTTGTGATGGTGAATAACTGTTGAAACCTTTGATAGTCTGTGAGAAAATAACTATGACAATGAACTTAACCAACGCACATGTAGATGCAGACGCAGACGCACACGATCCCTTCAAGACAAAAGCTCTACGTTGTTTCTTCGAAAAGTGGAGCTAAAAATTGAAAAGAAGCTTTAACCACTAATGAGTTGTGTGTGGTTTTACAATTTTCTTGTCATTTTGGTCTTTCGAACTATTTTGTTTCTGTTGAGTGTTGCCTTTCCTGTCCGATACGTTTCTTAATGTTTAAATGATATGTGTAATATGGGATCAGTACAAAACGACATTAGTTTGTTTCTCATAAATATGTTTCTTCTGCCTTCCATTTGATGTTATGAATGCTACAAGTTTATCTTGCATGGTGCTGAATGTGCAGGGACAATTTCAAAACCCATTGGACAAATACTAATATCAGGATTAAACGACTGGGACATCTCCATATCACTGTTGACACCAGTGTTATTTTAACCACCCATAAATAACCCCCAAAATGTCATCCACAATACCACCAGAGATAAGAAAAGTTTTTATTGTCGATTCTTAGGACAGGGTTAATATGACTACTAGGAAACAACCTCTGCAACTCATAGTTTAATGCCCTATGAGGACTTGTAGACAAGGCATTTTTGTCTGATTCATTTAGGATTTGGGAATTGTACAATATGCTGTCTTTATCCTTTGTAGAAAAGGATTGGAAAACGGGAACATATATTACTGTACCGGTATTGAACGTTCATGATGTGCTTGGGTGAAGAGCATTTAGAAAATACGCTCTCGAGTAATATGAAATGATCACAATACTCTTCTGATGTCGTTCAGCGTGTAATTACTATTAATCGCATTGACCAGAACATCAGCCTATCATTAATCCGACAACCAACCATTAACCTCTGATTTAGGTTGCACGTGTTAGTTCATAGCACATGTTTAATACATGGAACAGTCCGATCGAATAACTGTATATATGAAGTGGTTAAATTGGCGACGTAGAAATATTGTGGAATTTTGCGAAATTATTACATTCGCAAACATTTTATCTAGTGAAACTTATTATATTGAACTCTACTAAGAAATGTTAAAATCGCTAATATTTATGCACGCCAAATACTTGAAATTCGTACAAAGATAATACAAAATCGGACTGGGAAGGCAGCACTTAACTGAAACAGCTGAGCACTGAAAACCGAAAAATCACAGATCAAATCATAAGACACAATGCCCAAACACACATTGGGACGAGAAACGAATCTAAGGCGCTGAAAGTCAAAGTTTCAGCTGTCAAACGGCTGAAAGTACAAGTACAAGTAAAAATGCTGAAAAACCTAGTTCCAGTCGTAAGTTGTTAAGTTTTGACCCGCGAAAATATCCACTTATACAGTTATGTTAGTAAGATACAACCACATTCCTTGTATAGCTTGCTTTGTCAGAGTGTTGTAATAATTAGTCAGAGTGCTTTGTTTGAAGCACACTATTCGGGTAATGAAGTTGATAAATCAATTGATTGACGCACATGAAATCCATTGGTTTGTTTTGAGGCTTAAGTACTTGACTGAGTATGATCTGTTAGTCCGTACCTACAGTCCTGTCCTACACATACGGAACAGTTGCCATATGCTGAAAGAAAGTCATTTTGAAAACTGGTTTGGTCTGTTATCAAACGTAATCCAATGAAATACGGTAAAAAACGCGTTAATACTTATGGAATATAGTCATACATTCCTCGTTCAGTTGTGTGTTGGGTATTGTGCCGTGTATTTGTTTGTTTTGTTTTATGTTTTCTGTTTTTGGCTATTGAAGTTGAGTACTGACTTACCTGTCCGATTTTTAGTATCTTATTTTCAAGTAATATGTAACATCAGGTATAGTAAAGCACTTGAAGCACTTATATTTAAACATGTTGGCAAGCATATATGGATAGGGGAGATAATTCTATCCGATTATTATTATCTTTATTAATAGTATGACGTCATACGGGGTCGATATACAGGTACAATGTACATAGTATATAAGACCGTATGCTTTTATTTTACAGTAGCACGTTTTCTCCAGTGCATGCCGGCAATAAATTGTCTTTCAGAGATAGTGTTATCCGTTGACTGCAATTACATGTCCTAGTCAATGCTATTTTGGCATGCGCACAAATGGATATCAATATTGTCACATTCATCGTCTGTGAAAATCTAAACGAGGCCATATACGATATGGGTTCATTATTTAAAACCTGATGTCACAGAGAAATACAAATTACATCACATTAAACGACAGCCTTTTGGACACGGGTGCAGAAAATATTGCATGAAACAACGCATTTTATAAAAAAATATGGCTAAAATAAGAATACCATCCTACCGCTACCAACAAACACCGCTTTTTTCAGCGACGTAATTGGCGTTTTGCTGTTTTTCAAATGGTAATCCCGGAATGAAATTTTGTCCTTTATATGGAAATAAACATAAATATTCCAATTGTACATGATTGAATAAATCTTACCACAATATCTTATATTGTCTAAGTTAAGGATAAAATATTTACATAATAGATGTATATATGTTAAATGAAAACACCTAGCACATCTGGACTGACATAGCAAGAAACGTCCGTACGTTTGCCTATCTGTCCATATTTGTATCGTTAAGAATAAAGTGTGCTCTTCAGAAATTTGCCTTTTCCATTTAAAAACAATGCCATTACATGCAGTATGTTCTCCTTTCGCTCTCTGTAGCAACACTGAGGTGACTGCTGTTTTTGTCCAAAACCCGTACAAATTTCCTTGCGTTAATTCATAGACATTTTGACGTTATTTAAAACGTAACTCGCTGTGATCAAATAGTGTTCTGTTTAAACTTCAACGTCCATATAACTTCAACATTTCACGAAATGTCAAGATAATGTATAGCAGTAATCTGACGGAAATATGGGTAACTATGTAATTTTCACTAATTCGGAATGAATAACTAGTTGAACTAATAAAAAAGTTTCGTTACGTCAGTCGGGGGGTGGTAGGGCGTTACCATGGTAATGATATGGCTGATGCCATACTACTGGTTTGCATTATTGATGATAAATTTGTATTGACTGTAGGTAATAAGTTAAAGTTTGTATTGATATAAGAAATTAGCATTTACAAACAATCATAATTAAATACGAGCGATAGTCTACGAATACATTGAATGATCCTCCTAGATGATTACGCGTCGGTTTCGGTATAATTATATCTTTAAGACATTTTAAGAATATTCGTGTTTGCGCGCATGTCCATAAACATTTACTGTACATCAATGAAAAATAAGATTGTCTTTCAATGGATAAAGTCAATAGCCTTTTCAGTCATGCCATATTAATGTGTGTTTTACGTACATGTATACATCGCATCATTCTTTCCTCTGTCGAGAACCATGTATTTCCCCTTATCCCGTCGTTCTACTTGTTTTGGTTTCATTGACAGACACATCTCACAAGTCTAAATCCTATGTGTGTGGTTTTATAATTAGTTTTCAAGCTGTACAATATACGTGGCCTATACAGCCGATGAGCCGTTAGCCGGCGACCGCTGGTGTCAGAAGCATGATATGATGAGAGCAAGCAGAATCGTTATCCTTGATCTATCAATTAATTGCGTTTGCTCATGCTGTGGAAATGCAATCTACTTCATTAGTTCCATGTCAAAACTGCCTGTTAGAACAAATTAAGCTTAACGTTCCATGAGTCATAAACTTACGTAGAATATAAAATTGCTGTCAAACAATACATAGTTCATTACTTTATTAAAGGGACTGCCTCACGTTTTTGTGTATTGTAAAAATAAAATAAAATTGTCAAATATTCGCGCTATTTTGGTATAGTTGCCTGTATATGCCATAAACAACCACACTGACATCTAAAGTAACTTGCGAACCATCGGCATTTTGTTTTTCAGTATTCAGTATTTTTACATAAAAAATTATATAGGCTATTAATACCCTATAGAATTAACACTACTATTACTTAAATTGCCTGAAATTTGTTCGCATTTGATGGAAACGAATGGAAAAACAAACCAAATACCTCATTGGTGTTTACGCTGTGGTTTGCTGAAGTTACTATTCGATCACGTGTAAATTACATAATTCACAAAGCATGTTGGAAGGAAACTTAGCGGTTTTTTCAAGAAAAAAGTACTCAGTGGGCGATATCGAGAGTGGTTAAAATTGCTTATTTGCACCAAATCTTTTATAAAGCAACCGTCAGTGGCTTTCTATTACATAAATACTTGGTTAGGTTGGAAAATCACGATATACAAAAATTTTAGCCAAATCTGTGAGGCAGCACCTTTAATTCATCTCATCATACTGGTGTACATTGTTAGCCTATATTTTTTATTCATGTTTATAACGTTCGTCACTTTTCCAACAGCGGTTACTTGCCATGCAGTTACAGTAATCACTGCCGTCATGACACACAACGTGATGAGAAAGAAGTCGCATAACATTTAAAAATGACGAAGAAGCAGTAAAAGGATTCCCAAGACCAGGGGCCGGGATTACAACGAATACTTACAGTCAGCACTCAACACTCAAATATTGAAATTCACTCTTTTGAGGTTCATTGTGGCATTTTTAGAGCAAGACGTTTTAATAATGTTTAATTGGTCCTAAATATTGTTTTTGGCTTACTTCCTAGTTTAGTGTATTTGTAAGCTATAATTGCAATTCATCAGTCTGAGTGCTGAGTGTGGCACTCAGATTCAATAATTACATTTACACCTCATAAATGGTACAAAATGGCAAAGAAAATATATCAAATGTTATTTTCAACACCCATTAACTATCTTATACATTTTCCTCATCTGCATTTGCTGTTAAGAACAAATATTGGCTCATTATATTACATTTTTAATATTTGAGTGATAAGTACTGAGTGTAAGTATTCGTTGTAATCCCGGCCCCTGGCCTCATGTACTAATAAGCGTGTTATTATTACGTTTAATGAAAACACACACATTTGTTAATCTTGCATATGTTTTTGTGTATTAGAAATAAATGAAAACAGATTATGGTGATTAAAATCCTACATTTCAGGCCGTCAGAACAGGCAGTGTTTTGTTTTTTTACAATGACAGGTTTGTACACCTAATTGAAAATTAAAAGTTGGAAACCTAATGAATTTCAACAATATTCCAGGATTCAATTATTCAAATGGAAGCACATCCTACGTTGAAAATAGAATCTCTTGTTCAAAATAAAAAATCTTGAAGCAAAAGTGCACACAATGGTAAGCCTGATATGCCCTCCACTCACACTAAATTAAGTTATGGCCAGAGTGACGCCTGAGGTGGACGTTACTGGACACGAAATTCATTTTTTACTCACTTATAACGCCAGGAATAATGTGTTTAGCAACCATATGGTTGTACAGTTTTAGTTTCCAACAAATGATCTAAACCTGTTACATTGTAATATCAAAATACAATTTATTTTTGAACGCATTAAAATGTACATGTTTGATTTCAATCAAGTAACATATATTTGTTTCAATTATCTGTAATAAACAACAATGTACATGACTGTATTTAACTAAGTGGTACGCTTTTATTGAACGTGAGCATATTAGCAGGTCAAACGCATACTGGCTATATAATACGTTGGACTGTACATGTATAAAGCGGCTGTGTTTCAGTTGTTTTGGAAATAGCATACAATGAAGTAAGTCCCCAATTGACGATTGTTAGACAGCCACTATATAACTTCTGAGGCGGAACAATATAAATCATTTTTTCATCTTTTCTTCAGAAGTATTAAATAAACTGTTCATAAAAAAGGCTTCCTGCCACATGTGCCTAGTCGAGTTTCCAACTAAATGCATGTCGTGAAACTGACTACAAATCTTCGAACATCGACAAATTGGCTTTAATAACAAACCTGATTAGATTGAATCAATAAAGTTTTCATTTTATCGTGAATTTCATAATAGGTTTATGTTTATTATAATGTCATCCCTTTTTCAAGGACCAGCCCATTGTACTTATTAAACACCTATCCTTCTTGCATATTGTTCAATTCGCAATATCGGTTAAATACCTAAATTTGAGGTAAAGATCACGCAAATATAAATTGATATACTGTACAATGAAGGACAAAAAGTGTGCAACAAATGTTTGTTCCATAGTCAGAGCTAGGGTTTGTAACAGTATCGTCTGCTGTAAGATAGTGACTAATATATCTTATCACAGAAATCAGCTTTTATGTGCGTAAGTTTCTTCACAAAAGAGAACATTTAATTCGCATGAAAGTAATATTTTAAGCAATGGAGTAAACAATTTGTTTTACAATTACTAGTAACTTACATGTAACACAAGGACATCTTCATAAGAAATGTATGATATAATTACGAAGCCTCGTATACGAATAAAAGGATTATATAACCATACTGATTTCGTAACTAATCACAAATAAAGTGAATCATATTTTTGGGTTTTCTGTATCTCATTTCCCCCCGAATTGTCGCTATTGTATGGAAATTTATCAGTCAGTCGCGACAATTATTCGCTATCATAATTGGGTTTTTCAATCCAAATAATATCATTCACTTGGATACAGACATTTCGCAAGCAAGTTATATTGCAGTTCAAAAATCTTCAATGGTAGATAGGTTTCTATTATTAAGTTTGTCTTTGAGCGACAATGTAATAAAAACAAATATAGAGGATCTTACATGAGTGTCTTTCCATATTGAATTTATTAAATGAGTTGGACAAAATGATAAAATGCGAGGCTTCGTCGAGCATTTCATAATTTTTTTCAACGAGTTTAAGAAACTCAATATGGAATGACACGTGTGTAAGATTATTTTTATCACACAGACTTTATACACAGTAAAAGTATGTAAATAATGTACACACTTCTCCGTTAGCAAATAAACTCCATAGCAGTAAAGCGGTTTTTTGAATGAGCTAAGAAAATAGTGCAACAATTCATACTCCAATATGTTATTTTATTTTGAAAATAATATTTTTAGGATGCTTAAAATTCTGCAGATGTTAAATTACGCATTTTAAAATAAATAAACAAATATAGACTGCAGCAACAATGTATTCTGTTCGGTTCCATGTTCCGCTCCGGGTTTTAGTAATAACCAAGGGGCAGGGGACTTAACTAGGTTTTTCGCGTGATTTTATTCGTCTGAATAGTCGATATCAGTTTAATAACTGACTAAACGTCTTTAGTACTCAAAATGGACGTATTTATACAACGGAATTAATATCCGATGCCATATTTCGTAAGTACATATCGCCCCGATCCTATTCGTACCCACGGTTAACGGACCCACTGTCATGTTTACTAACGGTTATTTCTCTTAATATGTTATTGTACATCCATTATTGTGTGATTATAACATGCCCGAGGGGGCTCATAATTTGATATAATAATATTATATTCTAATAATTTATTCTTCTACTTTTTTGACAAGTGTACGAATACATAAATAAAGTGACTTGCCCTTGTATTTGCATGTTTATTACTTACACGAGTGTATTACGGTTTTTATGTAATGGGTTTATTGAACTCCCAGAGCCTATATTATGTGATAAATAGTGTTATGTCATGTTCCGACATTTATTGCAGATTAAACGGAACTGGTATTGTATAAAGAGAGTTTGTGGTATTTCTGTACGAATATGTGGTTTCTTTTGTACACTGCTATAGGAAATGAAGCAAAGACAAGACAGAAATAAAGCTTAGTAATAGTGTGTTCAGTTTTTTGTTTCAATTCAAAGTTCAAGCCGTAGTTCGAACTTTTAGATATCGTGAACTCATAATTTTAAGCGGAAGTTGACTTTTCGTTGATTTTGTTGTTAAGCTTGATCATGACATAAACTCCTCCTGAATAATCGACACCCAAATACAGAATAAATGGAATTTACGCTCAATGTTTTATAATTCACGAATTCACGATCTCAGGAAAATGTTGTTTTACCAAAATCAACGAAATGTAATGCCCTCGAAAATAAGTGTTTTTAAAGTACTATATAAAAGACAATTGACCGGACAATCGAGTTACATAGAGATATTGAGATTAGTTTACAATGTTTGTTGTCTCTGTGTTTTTCTTTATAAGGTGTACCTATTTTGTTTAACTGTTTCTGTGGAGTGCTGCCATTCCTGTCCAATCTTTATAAATCTTTTTAGAACGTGCAAATTAATGCTAACGCTCGAAAATACATCCTACGTACGTCTCGTATACATAGTGAATGAAATACTGATACAAAATGGATTCAGGGCAAAATGATGCGATTCGATGCTTCGTACAAGAAATTGATAACATTCTTAACAAACAAAACTGTTGCTAAAGCCAAGGACTGGCGTCAGGAAGTTTCATGTTAACAAACTAATTCACTATTTATTTTCAATTTGAAAATGGAATGAGCACGTGGTAATTGTGTTTCAAACAGTTTATCTCGCCGTTTTGGTAACAATGTCGTCATACTTGCACTCTTCACTTTTATTATGGTGCTGGAAATGTGGTTAGCGTTGATTAAAAGAATCTGATGTACCCTGTGGCTATGTCTAGTGTCTGAGTTACGTAACTTGAGGTCGAGTATATGAAATGCCAATGGGTTTACATTTGCCATTCAAGCCGGGTTTACGTATATTTTTCATTATGTAAAATTGGGTCACATGTACGTCACATGGTATAGAAAACGAATGTTATGTAAATAAGTTAAATGTCCCTGTAGAAAAATACCAACATATTTCTAAATTTATGAACTTTCCATTATCATCCGCTAAGGTCTGGAATAACAACAATTGGTGCTAACTTTGATTACACGCTTTTCTATACAGTTTCATTTTTATTCGCTATTGTGTTTGTCATTATGGCGTGTGTTAGTGGCCTGTGATTTTTCCTGTGTATGCATTCCTTTTGGTCTTTTAAGCTCTGCTGTTTCTGTTGAGTATTTTTGGTGATTAAATGGTATGTGTAATATAGGATCATTACCAAATGAAATTAGGTTTTTGCTCATAAAGAGGGAATCTGTTCCTTCTGCTTCCCATAAGATGTTATGAATGATACTTCAAGTTTATCTTGCATAGTGCTCAATGTGCAGAGACAATTTTTCAGAACCCATATGTTACATATCATGATTTTGAAGTCTCCATATCATGATTTAATCATACACAAATAACCCCCAAATTGTAATCCACGATACAACCAGAGATAATAATAGTTTTTATTGTCAATACTTAGGACACTGTTAATATGACTAATAGGAAACAACAGGAATGACCAGCAAATATGACTTATGAGACACCTATATGTTCAATTCACAGCATAGGTTTAATAACTAAATTCGGAAAAACGATCTCGCGAATAAAATCGTTTTATCAAATGAACGCTTTAAAGTTTTCAATACAAAAGTGTGCTACAAAGTTCTAGTTCCAGAGTCAGAGTTAGTGTTTGTAAAAGCATCATCTGCTATAAGATAGTAACTAATATATCATCTTTTTAAATCAAAGTATTTTCAGCTTTATAATAAAAGTTAAACGTGCACACATGTACTCTTCTTCACAAAAGAAGATACTAACTTAATGTAATATATTTCGCAATGGAGTAAACAATTAACTTGCAATTAACTTACATGTATCACAAGGACATCTTTATAAGAAATGTATGATATAATTACGAAGCCTCGTATACGAATTAAAACTCTGAGAATTATACAACTATACTGATTTCGTGACTAATTACAATTACAGTTTCACTTGTGAATCGTATTGCTTGGTTTTCTGTATCTCATATTCTCTCGAATTGTCGCCATGTGATGGAAATAGATCAGTCAGTTGCGAAAGTTATTTGCTATCATAATTAGGTTTTTCAATCCAAATAACATTCTTCAGTTGGAGACAGACATTTCACAAGCAAATTATATTGCAGTTCAAGTAATCTTCAATGATAGCAAGGTTTCTATTATTATGTTTGCCTTTCGTTGATTTTGTGATTCAGCTCGTTCATCGACCTACCAAATAGAGAACTTGGAATTTCCTTTCGAGGTTTAACAATCTACGAAATTACGATCCCCGAAAAACTATTTTGCCAACATCCACGAAATGTAATTCCGTCGAAAATAAGTGATTCTACAGTAATGTACAAAAGACAATTGCCTATATCATTGTTTGTTGTATGTGTTTTTTTATTGCCTACGAGCTCAACCGTTTCTGCTGAGTGCTGCCATTCCACTCCGATTTTATTTGTCTTTTTTTAAAGTGCACATTGACACATTAACAATCCTGCGTACGACCCGTATAGATATTTTAAGGATTACTGAGACAAAGTGGTATCAGGGCAAAATGATGCGATTTGTTAATTCGATGTTTGGTACAAGAAACTGATACGAGTAACATTCTTAGCAAAAAAACTGTATTAAAGACGCGGACTGGCTTGAGGAGGTTTCCTGTTAACAAACTAATTCACTGTTGAATTTCAATTTGAAAATCGAATGAGCACGTGGTAATTGTGTTTCAAACAGTTTGTCTCACCGTTTTGGTAACAATGTCGTCATACTTGCGCTCTTCATTTTTAATATGGTGGTGGAAATGTGGTAAGCGTTGATTAAAAGACATTGATGTACCCTGTAGCTAAGTATGGCATCTTAGTTACCAGAAGTTGAGTACAACAAATGTATAAGTATTGCCCGAAGGGGTTTACGTTTGCCTTTCAAGCCGTGTTTACTTACGTTATAACATTATGAAGAAGTGGGTCACATGTACGCCACATGTTATAGAAGATGAATAAAATGTTAAAAAGCTTAATGTCACTGTAGTAAAACACCAAAATGTTTCTAAGGTTACAAAAACTTTTCATAATCATAAGTTAATGTCTCGAATTACAACAATTGTTGCACACTTTGATTACATGCATTTCGTTGTATAGTTTCATTTTTGTTCACTTTTGTGTTTGTCATTGTGGCGTGTGTTAGTGGTCTGTGATTTTATCTTTTATGTGTGTTCCTTTTGGTCGCTATTTCTGTTGAGTTCTGCCTTCCCCGTACGATATGTTATTATACTTTGATGACTAAATGATATGTGTAATATGGGATCAGTACCAAACAATATTAGGGTTTCCCTCATAAAGAGGAAATTTGTTTCCTTCCTCCCATATGATGCTATGAATGCTTCTAGTTTATATTGCATGGTGCTCAACGTGTAGGGACGTTCAGAACCCATTGATCAAATGCTAGCATCAGGATTAAACGACTTGAAAGTCTCCATCACACTGTTGACATCAGTATGATTTTAACCACTCATAAATAACCCCTAAAATACACCAAGAGATTAGAATAGTTTTTATTGTCAATACTTAGCACAGGGTTAATATGACTAATAGGAAATAACCTTTGCTCTTAGTAGTTTAATGCCAAGCGGGGAATTGTATATTTTGTTTTGTCTGACTCATATAGGATTTGGGAAGTTATCCACTATAGTACAGCCACTATCATTGGTAGAAAGGGAACGGAAATGTGACAGGGGATATAATACGAGGGATGATAAATATATTCGTGGACTTTTCAACTAGCAATTTTGTTTCGTCAGTAAGGCTCAAAAGCAAATCAGCATTTTTCAGAGTAGGATCTCCGACCGAATGCACCATTAACATAGTTTTATTCATGTAATGGGTGCATGACGCTAGTAGTCACGTGACGTCATTCCAAGCGTCACCGTTTGAGCTGCACCGAGCTCCTTTCTGGACTCATATACGACCCAGTGTATACGATTGATTTACTTTTAATATAGAAATAAGTCATAAATAGCCAACTCTGGAATGTAAGGCGGAATAGAAATTGTCTCGATGCGTTATTGGACTTAAAACTCTGAAAAAAGCTGTTGGCTATAAACGGTAGCATCATCCCGATGAAGAAGGAATCACGACCTAACACGTTTAGGGCGCAATTTCTAAAGAACTCATTTCAAATGGAATAAAATATTTATTGTTTTGTAATCTATACTGTAAAGTTCGCCAGTAACATATCGTTCAGAAATATGCCTCACATTTCTCATAAATTAAGGAGGAGTATTCCTTACTCTGTCTTAATCATTCCGTTTATTCTTATTTTACCATGGCGTCAGTTTGACAGAGTCCCTTCAATCACATAAGCAACAACATCATGTGTAGATCACTGATTTAAAGTGCAAAGAATCCCCATACATGTTGATCAAATCATCTTCGAGCTATCGCAAGGATTGTCCAAGTTAGGCGTTAATCTTAATGAAATGTCGTTGCTCTGTGATTATTTATTGTCCGTCACGCTCGTCGGCGCGCGCTGTACCTTGGTCACAATAAGTGACGTCATCAAGAACATTGTGATGTCACCATATAGTTGATTAATTAAAATGCTAGGTAATTGATATATCTATATTGCCCGGTAATTTCATTGTTCTATAATCAATATTTAAAAAGTTAAAAGGAAAGTCTTCGAATATATTGATCACCCCTCGTAGATACATATTTAGTACTGTACCGGTGTCCATGAGTTGTTTTGATAAAGAGTATAAGGAAATACACTCCCGAGAACAATGGAATGACCACACTATTGTTCTGATGTCGTTCAGTGTGTAATTACTATTAATCGCATTGACCAGAACATCAGCCGATCAAAAATACGACAAGCAACCATTAACGTCTGATTTAGATTGCATGTTTTAGTTCATAGCATATGTTTACTAACATGGAACAATCGGATCGAATTACTGTATAAGTGGTTAAGTTAGCGACATGGAAGTATTGTGGAATTTCGCCAAATTATTACATTCGCAAACATTTCATCTAGCGAAACTTGTAAACATTAAACTCTACTGAGAAATTTTAAAATCGCTCATATTTCTGCCCGCTAAATATTTGAAATTGGTACAAAAAATAATGCAAAATCGGACAGGGAAGGCAGAACTAAACTGAACAGCTGAGCACTGAAAGCCAAAAAATCAAAATTCAAAATCGTAAGACACACATGCCCAACACACATCGGAACGAGAAACGAATCTAAAGCGCTAAAGGTCAAAGTTTTAGCTGTCAAAAAGCTGAAAGTACAAGTAATAAAGCTGAATTGCCTTGTTTCAGCCGTAAGTTGTTAAGTTTTGACCCGCAAAAATATTCACTTATACAGTTACGTTGGTAAGATACAACCACGTTCCTTGTAAAGCTTACTTTGTCAGAGTGTTGTAATAATTAGTCAGAGTGCTTAGTTTGAAGCATACAGCTCGGTTAGTGAAGTTTTTAAAGCAACAGATTGATGCATAGGGAATGCATGGGTTCGTTTCGCGGCTTAAGTACTTGAATGAGCATGATATGTTAGTCCGTTCCTAAAGTCCTGACCTACACATACTGAACAGTTGCCATTTGCTGGAAGAAAAGCTCTTTGAATACTCGTTTGGTCTGTTCTCAAACGTAAGCCAATGAAATACGGTAAAAAGGCGCATTAATACTTATGGAATATAGTCATACTTTCCTCGTTCAGTTGTGTGTTGGGTATTGTGACGTGTATTTGTTTGTTTTGTTTTATGTTTTCTTGTTTTGGCTATTTGATTTGAGTGCTGCCTTCCCTTTGCGATTTTTAGTATCTTATTTCAAGTATTATGTATTATCAGGTTTAGAAGAGCACTTAAAGAACTACTATTTAAACATTTTGTTAAGCATATATGGTTAGGGGAGATAATCTTTTCTGTCCGATTGTTATTATGTTTATTGATAGTACGACGTCATACGAGGTCGATATACAGGTACTAAGTATATAATACCGTATGTTAATGTTTTACACGAGCACATCGTCCCTTTGGTGCAACAAGGTTGTATCTCTCTGTATACTATATAGGGAGATACAACCTTGTTGCGCCAAAGGGACGACATTCTCTCCAGTGTTTGCCTGCAATAAATTGTCTTTCAGAGATAGTGTTATTTGTTGACAATATATCAAATGTTATTTTCAACACCCATTAACTATCTTATACATTTTCCTCATCTGAATTTGCAGTTAAGAACAAATAATGGCTCATTATATTACATTTTTAATATTTGAGTGATGAGAGCTGAGTGTAAGTATTCGTTGTAATCCCGGCCCTGGGCTCATGTACTAATAAGCGTGTTATTATTACGTTTAACGTGAAAACACACACATTTGTTAATCTTGCATATGTTTTTATGTATTAGAAATAAATGAAAACAGATTATGGTGATTAAAATCCTACATTTCAGGCCGTCAGAACAGGCAGTGTTTTGTTTATTTACAATGACAGGTTTGTACACCTAATTGAAAATTGAAGTTGGAAACCTAATGAATTTCAACAATATTCCAGGATTCAATTATTCAAATGAAAGCACATCCTTGGTTGAAAATGGAATCTCTTGTTCAAAATAAAAAAAACATGAAGCAAAAGTGCACACAATGGTAAGCCTGATATGCCCTCCACTCACACTAAATTCAGTTATGGCCAAAGTGACGCCTGAGGAGGACGTTACTGGACACGAAATTCATTTTTTACTCACTTATATTGAAAGTCTGGAATAATGTGTTTAGCAACCATATGGTTTTACAATTTTAGTTTCCAACAAATGATCTTAACCTGTTAATATCAAAATACAATTTTTGAACGCATTACATGTTTGATTTCAATCAAGTAACATATATTTGTTTCAATTATCTCTAATAAACAAAAATGTACATGTATTTTACTAAGTGGTACGCTTTTATTGAACGTGAGCATATTAGCAGGTCAAACGCATAATGGCTGTATAATACGTTGGACTGTATAAAGCGGCTGTGTTTCAGTTGTTTGGCAATAGCATACAATGAAGTAAGTCCGAAATTGACGATTGTTTGACAGCCACTTTATAACTTCCGAGGCGGAGCAATATAAATCATTTTTTCATCTTTTCTTCAGAAGTATTAAATACACTGTTAATGAGAAAGGCTTCCGGCCATATATGCCTAGTCGAGTTTCCAACTAAATATATGTCGTCAAACTGACCACAAATCTTCGAACACCGACACATTGACTTTAATAACAAACATGATTAGATTGAAACAATAAGTATTTCATTTTTTCGTGATTGTCATAATAGGTTTATGTTTATTATAATGTCACACCTATTGCAAGGACCAGCCCATTATACTTATTAAACACATATCCTTCATGCATATTGTTCAATTCGCAATATCGGTTTGATACCTAAATTTGAGGTAAAGATCACGCAAATATAAATTGATATACACTACAATGAAGTACAAAAATTGTGCTACAAAGGTGTGTTCCAGAGTCAGAGCTAGTGTTTGTAACAGTATCGTCTGCTGTAAGATAGTGACTTATATATCATATCTTAAAACAGAAATCAGCTTTTGTGTGCGTAAGTTTCTTCACAAAAGAGAACATTTAATTCGCATGAATGTAATATTTTAAGCAATGGAGTAAACAATTTGTTTTACAATAATTATTACTAGTAACTTACATATATCACAAGGACATCTTCATAAGAAATGTATGATATAATTACGAAGCCTCGTATACGAATAAAAACTCTGAGAATTATATAACCATACTGATTTCGTGACTAATTACAAATAAAGTGAATCATATGTCTGAGTTTTCTGTATCTCATTTTCTCCCGCATTGTCGCGATGGCATGGAAATAGATCAGTCAGTTGCGACACTTATTCGCTATCATAATTGGGTTTTTCAATCCAAAAAATATTATTCACTTGGAGACAGACATTTCGCAAGCAAGTTATATTGCAGTTCAATTAATCTTCAATGGTAGATAGGTTTCTATTATTATGTTTGTCTTTGAGCGATAATGTAATCAAAACAAATATACATGTATAGAGGATCTTGTAACATGAGTGTCTTTCCATATTGAATTTATTAAACGAGTTGGACAAAATGATAAAATGCGAGGCTCCGCCGAGCATTTAATAATTTTTATTCAACGAGTTTAATAAACTCAGTATGGAATGACACGAATGTAAGATTCTTTTTATCACATAAACTATCTAGACAGTAAAAGTGTGTAAAGAATGCACACACTTCTCATTTAGCAAATAAACTCCATAGCGGTAAAGCGGTTTTTTGAATGAGCTAAGAAAATAGTGCAACAATGCATACTCTAATATGTTATTTTTTTCTGATTTTGAAAATAATTTTTTAAGGATGTCTAAAATTCTGCAGATGTTAAATTACGCATTTCAAAATAAATAAACAAATATAGACTGCAGCAACAACGTATGCTTAGTAATAGTATGTTCAGTTTTTTGTTTCCATTCAAAGTTCAAGCCGTAGTTCGAACTTTTAAGTATCGTGAACTCATAATGTTAAGTGGAAGTTGACTTATCGTTGATTTTGTGGTTAAGCTTGATCATGACATAAACTCATCCTGAATAATCGACCACCAAATATAGAACTTGGAATTTACGTTCAATGTTTTATAATTCACGAATTCACGATCTCAGGAAAATGTTGTTTTACCAAAATCAACGAAATGTAATGCCCTCGAAAATAAGTGTTTTTAAAGTAATATATAAAAGACAATTGACCGGACAATCGAGTAACATGGAGAGATTGAGATTAGTTTACAATGTTTGTTGTCTCTGTGTATTTCTTTATTGTGTGTACGTATCGTGTTTAACTGTTTCTTAGGAGTGCTGCCATTCCTGTCCGATCTTTATTAATCTTTTAAGAACGTGCACATTAATGCTAACGCCCGAAAAAACATCCTACTTACGACTCGTATACATAGTGAATGAAATACTGAGACAAAATGGATTCAGGGCAAAATGATGCGATTCGATGCTTGGTACAAGAAGCTGATAACATTCTTAACAAAAAAAACTGTTGCTAAAGCCGAGGACTGGCGTCAGGAAGTTTCATGTTAACAAACTAATTCACTATTTATTTTCAATTTGAAAATGGAATGAGCACGTGGTAATTGTGTTTCAAACAGTTTATCTCGCCGTTTTTGTAACAATGTCGTCATACTTGCACTCTTCACTTTTATTATGGTGCTGGAAATGTGGTTAGCGTTGATTAAAAGACACTGATGTACCCTGTGGCTATGTCTAGTGTCTAAGTTACGTAACTTGAGGTCGAGTATATGAAATGCCAATGGGTTTACATTTGCCATTCAAGCCGTGTTTACGTATGTTTTTTCATTATGTAGGATTGGGTCACATGTACGTCACATGGTATAGAAAACGAATGTTATGTAAAGAAGTTAAATGTCCCTCTAGAAAAATACCAACATGTTTCTAAATTTATGAACTTTCCATTATCATCCGCTAAGGTCTGGAATAACAACAATTGGTGCAAACTTTGATTACAGGCTTTTCTATACAGTTTCATTTTTATTCGCTATTGTGTTTGTCATTATGGCGTGTGTTAGTGGCCTGTGATTTTTCCTGTGTATGCACACCTGTTGGTCTTTTAAGCTCTGCTGTTTCTGTTGAGTATTTTTGGTGATTAAATGGTATGTGTAATATAGGATCATTAGCAAATGAAATTAGGTTTTTGCTCATAAAGAGGGAATCTGTTCCTTCCGCTTCCCATAAGATGTTATGAATGATTCTTCAAGTTTATCTTGCATAGTGCTCAATGTGCAGAGACAATTTTTCAGAACCCATATGTTACATATCATGATTTTGAAGTCTCCATATCATGATTTAATCACACACAAATAACCCCCAAATTGTAATCCACGATACCACCAGAGATAATAATAGTTTTTATTGTCAATACTTAGGACACTGTTAATATGACTAATAGGAAACAACAGGAATGACCAGCAAATATGACTTATGAGACACCTATATGTTCAATTCACAGCATAGGTTTAATAACTAAATTCGGAAAAACGATCTCGCGAATAAAATCGTTTTATCAAATGAACGCTTTAAAGTTTTCAATACAAAAGTGTGCTACAAAGTTCTAGTTCCAGAGTCAGAGTTAGTGTTTGTAAAAGCATCGTCTGCTATAAGTAACTAATATATCATCTTTTTAAATCAAAGTATTTTCAGCTTTATAATATAAGTTAAACGTGCATACATGTACTCTTCTTCACAAAAGAAGATACTAACTTAATGTAATATATTTCGCAATGGAGTAAACAATTAACTTGCAATTAACTTACATGTATCACAAGGACATCTTTATAAGAAATGTGTGATATAATTACGAAGCCTCGTATACGAATTAAAACTCTGAGAATTATACAACTATACTGATTTCGTGACTAATTACAATTACAGTTTCACTTGTGAATCGTATTGCTTGGTTTTCTGTATCTCATATTCTCTCGAATTGTCGCCATGTGATGGAAATAGATCAGTCAGTTGCGAAAGTTATTTGCTATCATAATTAGGTTTTTCAATCCAAATAACATTCTTCAGTTGGAGACAGACATTTCACAAGCAAATTATATTGCAGTTCAAGTAATCTTCAATGATAGCAAGGTTTCTATTATTATGTTTGTCTTTGAGCGACAATGTAATCAAAATGAATATAGTGTTATGTCATGTTCCGACATTTATTGCAGATTAAACGGAACTGGTCTTGTATAAAGAGATTGTGTTGTATTTCTGTACATATCTTTGGCTTCTTGTATGCGCTGATAGTGGAAGCATAACATCGGAGATTGATTCGAGGGAATAAGACAAAGTACAGCTAATTGTCTAAAGTTCGTTTGTTTCCATCAATTTATTTAAGTCGTTTATCGAAATTTTAAGTACCTTGAAATCATTATGATTAGTGGGGGATGACCTTTCGTTGATTTTGTGATTCAGCTCGATCTTTGACCTCCAAATACAGAACTTGGAATTACCCTTCAAGGTTTAGCAATGTACGAATTTAGAATCCCCGAACAAATATTTTGCCAACATCCACGGAATGTTATGCCGTCGAAAATATGTGATTCTACAGAAATATACTAAAGAAAATTGCCTGTAACAATGTTTGTTGTATGTGTTTTTTTTTATTGTATGTACGCCTTGGTTCCCTTCGTGCTCAACCGTTTCTGTTGAGTGCTGCCATTCCACTCCGATTTTATTTGTCTTTTTTTAAAGTGCACATTGACACATTAACAATCCTGCGTACGACCCGTATAGATATTTTAAGGATTACTGAGACAAAGTGGTATCAGGGCAAAATGGTGCGATTTGTTAATTCGATGTTTGGTACAAGAAGCTGATACGAGTAACATTATTAACAAAAAAACTGTATTAAAGACGCGGACTGGCTTCAGGAGGTTTCATGTTAACAAACTAATTCACTGTTCAATTTCAATTTCAAAATCGAATGAGCACGTGGTAATTGTGTTTCAAACAGTTTGCCTCACCGTTTTGGTAACATTGTCGTCATACTTGCGCTCTTCATTTTTATTATGGTGCTGGAAATGTGGTTAGCGTTGATTAAAAGACATTGATGTACCCTGTAGCTAAGTCTGGTATCTTAGTTACTAGAAGTTGAGTACACCAAATGTATAAGTATTGCCGGAAGGGGTTTATGTTTGCCATTGAAGCAGTGTTTACGTACGTTATAACATTATATAGAATTGTGTCAGACGTATGCCACATGTTATATAAGATGAATATAATGCTAAGAAGTTAAATTGCTGTGTAGTAAAACACCAACAGGTAGATTAAAATATTTTCATAATAATCAGCTAAAGTCTGGAATTACAATAATAGTTGCAAAATTTGATTACATGCTTTTCTATACAGTTTCATTTTTATTCACTGTTGTGTTTGTCATTGTGGCGTGTGTAAGTGGTATGGGATTCTTTTTTGTGTGCGTTTCATTTGGTTCTTCAAGCTCTGCTGTTTCTGTTGAGTATTTTTGGTGATTAAATGGTATGTGTAATATGGGATCATTACCAAATGAAATTAGGTTGTTGCTCATAAAGAGGGAATCTGTTCCTTCTGCTTCCCATAAGATGTTATGAATGATACTTCAAGTTTATCTTGCATAGTGCTCAATGTACAGAGACAATTTGTCTGAACCCATAGGTTACATATCATGATTTTGAAGTCTCCATATCTCTGTTGACATCAGAGTGATTTAAATCACACACAAATAACCCCCAAATTGAAATCCACGATACAACCAGAGATTATAATAGTGTTTTATTGTCAATACTTAGGACACTGTTAATATGACTACATGTAATAGGAAACAACCTCTACTCTTCATAGTTTAATACCCAAGGGGACTAAGTCTTGTAGAAATGACATGTTTGTCTGATTCATTTAGGATTGTGGAGGTTGTACACTATTGTACCTTCATTATCATTGGTAAAACTGGATTAGAAAAAGGAGGAGGAGACTGAAGAGATACATTCATGCTTTCAATGAAGCATTATGTAACGTTTCAAATGTGTGATTCGTTAAACGCTATGTTAAAAATGTGTCACGTGAGCGTTTTTTGGCCATCCATAGGCCGAAGTGTTGCGCCTAAATATATTTTATCGTACCAAAATGGCCGACAGAGGAAACTATGGTGTATGAATTAAAGTAAAACCCGCGCATCAGAAAAGGCAGAACTTTACACGTTAAAATTGTTTGTGCCAAAGAGAGCCTTCAACGATTTGTTAACGTAAATGTGGTAGCTTTTCAGAACGCTCGACAGGTTTGGTCATTGGTTGCTTTGGTAAATAACATTAAAAATACATGTACTTTCCCGAGTAAAATAAAAATGACCACAATACTTTAATGATGTCGTTTAGCGTGTACTTACTATTAAGAACATTGGCCAGAACATCGCCCGATCAAAATCTGACAAACAACAATTAACGTCTGATTCATGTTATATGTGTTACATATAGTTACATGTAATAGAACAGGTTACTTCATGGAACAACCCGATCGAATGGAAATATTGGGGAATTACTAAAATCGCTAATATTGTATCTAGCGTTATTTTGCAAACATGTAGCACTCGACTAAACATTTTAAAAGTAGTTCATATTTTGCACGCCATATGTCTGAAAGTTGATAAAGTTTTAACCTGCAAAATTACCCACTTCATAAACATATTATACAGTTCTATTGGGTAAGATACAGACACGTCACATGTAAAGCGTCCTTTGTACTTACTAGTCAACTTGTTTTTTTTAAGTTTACTTCTTGGTTAGTGAAGTTGTAAAAGCAATAGATTGTCGCACAGGGAATGCATGAGTTCGTTTCGCGGCTTAATATGACAATATTTATTTCTGCTTTAATGCCATCGGCCCATGCAACATATTTACCCGGCCTATGTGCAAGTACGTTCTGGTCTTCTATAAATACAGTATTGACCTCCACATACGGATAGTTGTTATTTGATCACAGATGAGCACTTTACCTCTGATTGAAAAATCTAGGGAAACTGGTTTTGTCTGTTCACAAATGAAAACAAGTGAAATACGGTCAAATAAAATGCGCAAATCCTGAAGGAATATAGACATACAAAAACGACAGTTTCTTTTTTCGTTCGGTTGTGTGTTGGATATTATGCCGTGTGTTTGTGGTCTAGTGTGTTGTTTTTGTGTTATCTGTGATGCCTCAGATTTTTAAGAATACTATATAAACCTTTCATCAAGCCTGGATGGTTATGATAGTTGCCTTTCCTGTCCGAGTATTATTATCGTTCTGGAAAGTACAACGTCATACGGGGCCAATATACTCGTACTATGTATATAAGACGGTATGTTTTACACGAGCACATGTACTCCAGTGTTTGCCGGCTATAAATATCTTTTCAGAGATGTGGTTATATCCGTTGACTGAAATTACATGTCGTAGCCAATGCTCTTTTAGCATTGGTATATCCATACTGTCACATCCATCGTCTGTGAAAAGCTACACGAGGCCATATAGATGATTACGCCTCGGGTTTGGTATGATTAAATCTTTGAGACATTTTCAGGAAGTTCTAAGACTTCGTGGTACATGTATTTGCATGCCCTAGTTCATTCTTTCTTTTGGGTATACTTTTGAATAAAACTGTGGTGCAACGTTATCGTGAGTCACTGTAGATCTTAGAAATTCGTTTCAGCGCGCATGTCCATAAACTTTTACATCAATTTAAAAATACGATTGTCTTTCAATGAATAAAGTAAAACGTCTTTTCAGTCATACCATATTTACGTATACAAAGCATCATTCTTTCCTCTGTCGAGAACCATGCCCTGGTTCATTCTTTCTTTTGCGTATACTTTTGAATAATACTGTGGTGCAACGTTATCGTGAGTCACTGTAGATCTTAGAAATTCGTTTCAGCGCGCATGTCCATAAACGTTTACGTCAATTTAAAAATACGATTGTCTTTCAATGAATAAAGTAAAAAGCCTTTTCAGTCATACCATATTAATGTTTGTTTTACGTATGCAAAGCATCATTCCTTTTCTGTCGAGAACCATGTAATACCCCTTATCCCACCGTTCTACTTGTTTTGCTTCATTGACAGACACATCTCACAAGTATAAATCCTATTTGTGTAGTTTTATAATTAGTTTTCAAGCTATGCAATAAATGTGCCCTATCCAGCCGTTAGCCGGCGACCGCTCGTGTCAGAAGCATAATATGATGGGAGCAATCAGTATCGTTATCCTGGATATATCAATTAATTGCGTTTGCTCATGCTGTTGAAATGCAATCTACTTCATTAGTTCCATGTCAAAACTGCCTGTTACAACAAATTAAGCTTAACGTTCCATGATTCATAAAATTACGTAGAATATAGAATTGCTGTCAAACAATACATAGTCCATGACTATAAAAATTTATCTGATCATACTGGTGTACATTGTTGGCCTATATATTTTATTCATGTTTATAACGTTCGTCACTTTTCCAACAGCGGTTACTTGCGATGCAGTTACAGTAATCCCTGCCGTCATGACACACCACGTGATGAGAAAAAAGTCGCATAACATTTAAAAACGACGAAGAAGCAGTAAAAGGATTCCCAAAACCAGGCCTCCTTTACTAATAAGCGTGTTATTATTACGTTTGATGAAAACACACACATTTGTTAATCTTGCATAATATGTTTTTGTGTATTCGAAAACGAAAACAGATTACTGGTGATTGAAGTCCTAAATTTCAGGCCGTCAGAACAGGCAGTGTTGTTGGTTTTTTACAATGACAGGTTTGTACACCTAATTGAGAATTGAAAGTTGGAAATCAACCCTAATGAATTGCAACAATATTCCAGGATTCAATCATACAAATGAAAGCACATCCTTGGATGAAAATAGAATCTCTTGTTCAAAATTAAAAATCTTGAAGCAAAAGTGCACAAAACGGAAAGCCTGATATGCCCTCCACTCACACTAAATTAAGTTATGGTCATAGTGACGCCTGAGGTTGACGGTACTGGACACGAAATTCATTTTTTACTCACTTATATTGAACGCCAGGAATAATGTGTTTAGCAACCGTATGGTTTTACAATTTTAGTTTCCAACAAATGATCTGAACCGGTTAATATAAAAATACAATTTTTGAATGCATTACATGTTTGATTTCAATCAAGTAACATATACATGCATTTGTTTCAATTATCTCTAATACACAAAAATGTACATGTATTTAACTAAGTGGTACGCTTTTATTGAACGTGAGCATATTAGCAGGTCAAACGAAAACTGGCTATATAATATGTTGGACTGTATAAAGCGGCTGTGTTTCAGTTGTTTGGGAATATCATACAATGAAGTAAGTCCCAAATTGTCGATTGTTAGACAGCCACTTTATAACTTCCGAGGCGGAACAATATAAATCATTTTTTCATCTTTTCTTCAGAAGTATTAAATAAACTGTTAATAAGAAAGGCCTCCGGCCACATGTGCCTAGTCGAGTTTCCAACTAAATGCATGTCGTGAAACTGACCACAAATCTTCGAACATCGACAAATTGGCTTTAATAACAAATATGATTAGATTGAAACAATAAAGTTTTCATTTTCTCGTGAATTTCATAATAGGTTTATGTTTATTATAATGGCACCCATTTTGCAAGGACCAGCCATTGTACTTATTAAACACCTATCCTTCTTGCATATTGTTCAATTCGCAATATCGGTTTGATACCTAAATTTGAGGTAAAGATCACGCAAATATAAATTGATATACTGTACAATGAAGGACAAAAAGTGTACTACAAAGGTTTGTTCAAGAGTCAGAGCTAGTGTTTGTACCAGTATCGTCTGCTGTAAGATAGTGACTAATATATCATATCTTATCACAGAAATCAGCTTTTGTGTGCGTAAGTTTCTTCACAAAAGAGAACATTTAATTCGCATGAATGTAATATTTTAAGCAATGGAGTAAACAATTTGTTTTACAATTACTAGTAACTTACATATATCACAAGGACATCTTCATAAGAAATGTATAATATAATTACGAAGCCTCGTATACGAATAAAACTCTGAGAATTATATAACCATACTGATTTCGTGACTAATTACAAATAAAGTGAATCATATTTCTGAGTTTTCTGTATCTCATTTTCTCCTGCTGCACTGTCGCCATGGCATGGAAATAGATCAGTCAGTTGCGACAATTATTCGCTATTATAATTGGGTTTTTCAATCCAAATAATATTATTCACTTGGAGACAGACATTTCGCAAGCAAGTTATATTGCAGTTCAAATAATCTTCAATGGTACATGTAGATAGGTTTCTATTATTATGTTTGTCTTTGAGCGATAATGTTATCAAACCAAATATACATGTATAGAGGATCTTGTAACATGAGTGTCTTTCCATATTGAATTTATTAAACGAGTTGGACAAAATGATAAAATGCGAGGCTCTGCCGAGCATTTCATAATTTTTGTGTCGCCTGAAAAGGCGACATATAGGTGTTACTTTGGCGGCGGCGGCGGCGGCGGCGGCGGCTGCGACGTCACAAATTGCTTGTCCGGAGCATAACTTTGTCATCTTAAGTTTAAATGACTCTAGAATGGTATGCATGTTTCTTGCAATAAGCCGGAGTGCAGTGCTCAAAAACCATAACTCTACCTGTCATAGTTTTTGAATTATTTCCCTTTGATTGATTTTATTAGAGCATTTCTTGTCCGGAGCATAACTTTGTCACCTTAAGTTCAAATGACTCTAGATTAGGTATGCATGTTTCTTGCAATAAGCTGAAGTGCAGTGCACAAGAACAATAACTCTACCTACAATACAATATAATACAATACAATATTTATTTTAAGTCGGATACATGTATAACAGGAAACATTAGCTATGAATAGCTATTGTCCGACATTTTTAACAAAGTATAAGATTAACAAACATAATTATAAATACATATAAGCAGAAGTTAAAACATTTAAGTAGCAAAATATAAATAACTGTTTATACATTAAAAATATTTTAAGATAGATACACATTGAGTAGAGAATAAGAAGGAACCATGCATTTAAATTAAAACAACAATTTACTTTTTAAATAAACATATCAATTTAAATTCAGAGGAAGCAAGCATCAAGCAGTCAAGTAATAAGCATACCTGTCATAGTTTTTGAATTATTTCCCTTTGATTGATTTTATTAGAGCATTTCTTGTCCGGAGCATAACTTTGTCACCTTACGTTCAAATGAATCAAGAATTGATAGGCATGTTTCTTGCAATAAGCCGGAGTGCAGTGCGCAAGAACCATAACTCTACCTGTCATAGTTTTTGAATTATTTCCCTTTGATTTATTTTATTAGAGCATTTCTTGTCCGGAGCATAACTTTGGCACCTTAAGTTCAAATGACTCAAGATTTTGTATGTATGTTTCTTGCAATAAGCCGAAATGCAATGCGCAAGCACCATAACTCTGCCTTGCATCCTTTTGAATTATTTGCCTTAGATTGATTTAATTTGAGCATTTCTTGTCCGGAGGATAACTTTGTCACCATGAGGTTGAATGACTTGAAACTTGGTATACATGTTTCTTACCAAATGTCCAAGTGCAGAACATAAGAACCGTAACTCTACCTTGTGCCATTTTTTCAATTTTTTCCCTTTGATTGATTTTATAAGCATTTCTTGTCCGTGGCATAACATTGTCACCATAACTATAAATGACTCAAAAATAGGAATGCATGTTTCTTTGCTGTGACATGAAGTGCAATGCGCAAGAATCATAACTCTAGCTTGTGTAGTGTTTGAATGATTCCCTTCAGATTGATTTTATCAGGAATTTTTTTTGTCCAGAGCATCGCTTTGTCGTTTTTTGTTCAGATGACTAGAGAACTCTTGTGAGTCTGATATGTAGCCCAATACTGGATAGTTTTCCATGACAAATGTGCATTTCGTCAGGCGACACATGCGACTCGCGGAGCTTTTATTATTCAACGAGTTTAATAAACTCAGTATGGATTGACACGAATGTAAGATTATTTTTATCACATAAACTATCTAGACTGTAAAAGTGTGTAACGAATGCACACACTTCTCATTTGGCAAATAAACTCCATAGCGGTAAAGCGGTTTTTTGAATGAACTAAGAAAATTATGCATCAATGCATACTCCAATGTGTTAGTTTTTATGCTTTTGAACATAATATTTTGAGGAAATCTGAAATTCTGCAGATGAAAAATTGCGCTTTACAAAATAAATAAACAAATCTAGGCCTGCAGCGACAACGTATTCTGTTCCGTTTCGTGTTCCGTTCCGGGTTTTAGTAACAAACAAGGGGCAGGGGAAGTAACTACTAGTAGGTTTGATAATGTAAATAGCGGATATAAGTTTAATAACTGATTACACATCTTTAATACTCAAAATTGACGTATTTATAAAACGGATTTAACATCCGATGCCATGTGAGTGTAGTTGTCAGAGGTTTCGTAAGTACAGTTCGACCCGATCTTATTCGTACGCGCGGTTAACGGACCCACAGTCATGTTTACTTAAGAAATAAAAAAATCTGTTCGCGTATTTTGTCGGTGAATAAAATGTGGGTTCGGATGCGGAGTGCCAATGTTTTATTCACGGACAAAATTTTTTATTTCGATTCTAAATACGATAATATCCTGCACTATTTAACTGCGAGCATTCCATTTTCACCCATTTGACATTGAACCTAATTCCACGCTGAAATTGAGTGGCTTATAAGCTGGAACAATTAACTCCCTCATTAATGAAAACGACCTTCGTAATTTCATTAAGTAACACATTTAAACATTGAAACAATTTTAATTGCATGAGTATAGTGTATCTATTTTATGAAATGAAACATATAAATTAACTGATTATCAAAAGTTGTAATAAATCTTAATTTCGATAGTATATTGGAGTTTCTAAAAATAGATGCGTCATAGCAGTAACACTGGATACTCGTGCAACTCGCGACCCGTTGAAGTTTTTACTTTAAAGTTTACGTTCTTTCAAATGTAAATATGTCACGTGATGCGGGGCGTAAATAGTATCAGCCAATTTGATGCCATGTTTTATTGTGGTAATAATGCATGCCCTGGTTTGCTCTTATGTATATGGATTAATCCGCGGATCGTGTTAGAATTACGGGTATTTCTCTTAATATGTTCTTGTACATCTAATATTGTGTGATTATAACATGCCCGAGAGGGCTCATTATTTGATATAAAAATATTATATTCTAATAATTTATTCTTCTCCTTTTTTGACGTGTATGAATACATAAATAAAGTGACTCGTCCTTGTATATACCTCATTTGCATGTTTATTACACGAGTGCATTACGGTTTTTATGTAATGAGTTTATTGAACTCCAAGAGGCTATTTTATGTGATAAATAGCGTTCTGTCATGTTCCGACATTTATTGCAGATTAAACGGAACCGGTATTGTATAAAGAGATGTTGTGGTATTTCTGTACGAATCTGTGGTTTCTTTTGTACACTGATATAGGAAGTGTAACATCGAAGACAAGTCAGAAATAAAGCTTAGTAATGGTGTGTTGAGTTTTTTGTTTCCATTCATTGTTCAAGCCGTTTTTCGAACTTATAAGTACCTTGAACTCATAATGTTAAGTGGAAGTTGACTTTTCGTTGAATTTGTGGTTAAGCTTGATCATGACATATAATCCTCCTGAATAATCGACCACCCAAACACAGAACTTTGAATTAACGTTCAATGTTTTATAATCCATGAATGTTGTTTTACCTAAATCAACGAAATGTAATGCCCTCGAAATTAAGTGATTTTACAGTAATATGCAAAAGATAATTGACCGGAGAATTGAGGTTTCTCGAGAGATTGAGATTAGTTTACAATGATTGTTGTCTGTATGTTTTTTTTATTGTGTGTACGCCTTTGTTCCCATCGTATTCAAATGTCTCTGTGGAAAGCTTCCATTCCTGTCCGATCTTCTTAGAAAGTGCAAATTACTTCTAAACCCCGAAAGACTATCTTACATGTACATGTACGTAAGACTCGAATAGATATTTTAAGGATTACTGAGACAAAATAGACGCAGGGCAAAATGATGCGATTTGTTAAAACACTGTTTGGTACAAAAACTGATAACATTCTTAACAAAAAACCTTTGCTAAAGCCGCGGACTGGCGTCAGGAGGTTTCATGTTAACAAACTAATTCACTATTCAATTTCAATTTGAAAATCGAATGAGCACGTGGTAATTGTGTTTCAAACAGTTTGCCTCACCGTTTTGGTAACAATGGCGTCATACTTGCGCTCTCCAGTTTTATTATGGTGCTTGAAATGTGGTAAGCGATGATTAAAAGACACTGATGTACCCTGTGGCTAAGTCTGGTATCTTAGTTACTAGAAGTTGAGTATAAGTATTGCCGGAAGGAGTTTACGTTTGCCATTCAAGCCGTGTTTACGTATGTTATAACATTATGTAGAATTGAGTCATATGTACGCCACATGATATAGAAGATGAATATAGTGTTAAGAAGTAACTAATATGGTTCTTTCTAAGGTTATAAACTTTCTTTTAATCATCAGGTAAAGTCTGGAATTACATCAATTGTTGCAAACTGTGATTACATGCTTTTCGTTATCGTCCCATTCTTTGTTCACTTTTATTGTCGTGCTTAGGACACTGTTAATATGACTACTAGGAAACGACCTCTGCTCTTCAAGTTTATTGCCCAATGGGGACTTGTAGACATGACATTTTTGTCCGATTCATTTAGGATTTAGGAAGTGGTGAAATATTGAAGTCTTTAACCTTGGTAGTAATATATCTGACAAAGTGGTAGGGGACAGTAGAGATACATGTTTGGTACCGTACTGGTTTCGAACGTTCATGAGTTGTTTTTGTGAAGAGCATTTAGAAAATTCATTCCCGACTAATATGAATTGACACAATATTCGTCGGATGTAATTCGGCGTGTAATTACTATCTTATTGACCAGAACATCAGTCCATCAAAAATCAGACAAATAACCATTAACGTTTGAATGATGTCGCATGTGTTAGTTTGTAGTACATGTATACTACATGGAACAATTCGATATTAAGTAATTAAGTTAGCGACGTGAAAAATGTACGGAATTTTGCGACATTACTTAATTAATAAATTTGCTGATATTTCATCTAGCGTTATTTTGCAAACATGGAAATCTACTAAGAAATGTTAAAAATCGCCAATATTTTCGCACGCCAAATGTCTAAAATTCGTAAGTAGCTAAAGATTTGACTCGAGAAAACATCTACTTACAAAAAGGTATACAGTTCTATTGGATAAGAAACAGAGAAGTTACTTGTAAAGCTTCTATTGTCAGAGTGTTGTAATATTTAGTTGATTGAAGCACAGTGAATGCATGGGTTCGTTTCGCGGCTTGTGTACTAGACTGAATACGATATGTTCGTCTTCCACTTGCGACACACTTCCCATTTGCTGAAAGGTAAAATCCGTATAGAATATAGTCATACACATACAAAACATGTACGACATTTCTATTTTCGTTCAGTTGTGTGTTGGGCATCGTGTCATGTGTAATTGTGGTCTGTGTTGTTTTTATGTTTTCTATGCTCGGTTGCTTAAGTTGAGAACTGCATTTCCTTTGGAACATTTGGTATATTTTTCAAGTAATATGTTACATCAGATATAGTAGAGCACTTGAAGAAAACTTGTGTCACATTGAGTTACAATCACTACTATTTAAACATGTTTTCAATCATGGACGGTTCGGGGAGATGATCGTTGACTTTCCCGTCCGATTATTATTACCTTTATTAATGGATAAAACGACGTCATACGAGGTCAATATACTGGTACAAAGTATATAAAACCGTATGTATATGTTTTATACAACCACATTTTCTCCAGTGTTTGCCGGCAATATTTTTTTTCAGAGATGTGGTTCTATCCGTTGACTGAAATTACATGTCGTAACCAATGCTCCTTTGGCATGCGGATATCCAAACTGTCACATCCATCGTCTGTGAAAAGCTCAACGAGGTCATAGAGATGATTACGCGTCGGGTTTGGTAAAGCTTTGAGACATTTCTGAATGTTGTAAGTCTCCTGTTTGTTTTGTATGTCCTGGTTCGTTCTTTCTTATTGCGTACACATTTGAATAATAATGTGGTGTAATGTTTTATGTAGTGACTGTGGATCTGAGAAATTCGTTTCTGTGCTTAATATATCCATAAATGAATAAAGTGAAAAACAGTCATACCATATTAATGTGTGGTTTGCATATGTAACACATCTTTCTTTCCTCTGTCGATAACCATGTAATACCCCTTATCCCGCCGTTCTACTTGTTTTGCATTCATTGACAGACACATCTCACAAGTCTAAATCCTATCTGTGTGGTTTTAGAATCAGTTTTCAAGCTATACGATAACAGTGTCGTACACAGCCGTTAGCCAGCGACCGCTTGTGTCAGAAGCATGATATGATAAAAGAAATCAGAATTGTTATCCTCTATCTATCAATTAATCTGAAATCTTTGTTACGTAACCAACTTCGTATTGCTGAAAATCAGTGAGATAATAGATTAGCGTATTACAATAAATAACAATAACCAAATTTAATCAAACAAAATAGTTGATTCAATGTAAATGAGCATTTAACTATTCGGCTGCTTTTTCAGTACCTTTGAAATAATTAAACCCTATTGGTGAAAACAGATGTACGTTGGTAACATTGATTCAGTAAATTGTCTGATAAAATACATGGAAAGAAATCGTTTAATGACGGAAGACAAACTAGCATTTTCCTGGATTTTCCATTAACTTTTCACCATTATTGCCTAATAGCCTAATAAACTGGACTAGGATGCACTAATTATACGGTACGTAATTGACAAACTACCACCATATATACTACTATGGGTGACTTAAGTAGAGTGTGTTGTTAATATATTACTACTAAACATCAATTTAAAGCAACATATTGTCGAGGCTTCCAGCTCGCAGCTGTGAAATCCTGTTGTTATTCTAACGAAGCTGTTTGTAATGAAAAACAAAACATTTAACATGCAATTACCGTACAAAATGTACATGTATGTCTCCAGTAATGCCCGATGGCAGATCATCGCTCGTTGATTTCTATTTAATATATATCATTTTGCTTCAATGACATCATATCCTGTAAAGTTTCGTTAATACTAGTAGTAAGACTACTAAGTCTAAACTATGTTTGATTAATACTGGTAAAAGACAAACATATTCACAATTAAAGGGACTGTCTCACATATTGGTGTATTGCAAAAATAAAATAAAATTGTCAAATATTCGCATAATTTTGGTAAAGTTGGCTGTATATCCCATAAACAACCACACTGACATCTAAAATAACTTGAGAAACTTCGGCATTTGATAGTTTTTTAGTTTTTTTACATAAAAAATTCTATAGGATATTAATACACTATAGCATTAACACTACTATTACCTAAATTGCCTGAACTATGTTCGCATTAGATGAAAACGAATCGAAAATCAAACCAAATACCTCACTGATGTTTAAGCTGTAGTTTGTTGATGTTACAGTTCGATCACATGTGAATTACATAATTCACAAAGCATGTTGGAAGGAAACTTAGCGCTTTTTTCAAGAATAAAATACTCAGTGGGCGATATCGAGAGTGGTTAAAATTGCTTATTTGCATCAAATGTTTCATAAAGCAACCGTCAGTGGCTTTCTATTACATCAATACTTGGCTAGGTTAGAAAATCACGATATACAAAAAATTTAGCCCAATTTGTGAGGCAGCACCTTTAAGACCGCATTTTATCTGGTCTTATTTCCAGTACGTTAACGATAAAAAACTTGTCGTGCATGTAGTATCACTAGCAATAGAACATGTTATCTGGTTGTAGAGATTTATACATTCTGAACTCCGAAATCCAGTTTAGTTTCCAATCACAACAGGAGGCGTAAAAGTGTTTAAACAATGATATTTTGACAGCTGAAACTTTAATTGTTTCGATCATTTGTTAATTGGACATTGTGTCGTGTAGTTGTTGTTTGTGTTGTTTTTTTCAATGTTTTCTGTGGTTGACTGTTTTAGTTGAGTGCGGTCTTCCCTGTCCGATTTTTACAATCTTTTGGAATGGGTGAATACATTAAAGCATTTACAGAAGTCAAGTAAACAAAACTATATTTTGCCAAAGAATACTAATGTTATTCGCACAAAAAAGTCATTTTGGCGTTGAAATACTTAATTAAATTGATTTGATGTCGTTTGTGAACAACCTACGTTTTATGTATAAAATAACTACATGACATTAATTATACGGGCAATTTTAACCAGACTACACCAAAGATAACATTCAAGAAATAGAATAGACTGTACTACATTATCATACTGATTTTACTAATATGCTCTTAACGAGCTGTTACGTACATGGTGGTTCATGCATTCGTCTGCAATATCCTTCTAGAAGAAAAACCGGCTTGAATTACCACACCCCACTTTAAACTAATTCTTGTTTTTTGACAGCTGAAACTTGGACTTTTGGCTTTTTGGCAGCTGAAAAAAAAGATTTTTACCACTTTAACGTGGACATCTGGTTTTTGACGACTGAAACTCCGACTTTGAAAATGGTTTAGTTTCATGTTCTCGTTCAGTTTGCCGTGCAATTGTGGTAGACCTGTGTTATTTCTGTTTTCTGTGCACGGCTGCTCAGTTGAATGCTGTCTTTCCTGTTCGATTATCATATTTATTTTGTAATAGTATTATTTTTAAAACCATGCTTAAAGAGATTTCTTCTCCATTTTCAATTCAATAATTCAGGATTTTCATTTCAAGACCTTTCGAACATTGCTGCTGATTATAAATCTAGACTTTGGAAGTGACTGTAAAATAGATAATTGTACTTTTGTTAAGTCAGCATTAACCATGGTGCGTTGAAAATACATTAATTCTGTGTACCGATTTAAAACTGTTATTTGTCAAATACCAAGTAACTCTATAATTATTTTACCCCTCATATCACGCAAATTTGTTTAATCTATCTGAAAGAGCAAAAAATTGCGCAGTGATTGATTTAGCCAGTTTTACAATTTAAGAAGAAGCACCGAGGGGTAATTATTTTCAACGAATATTTCAGATTGTATAGAATGTAATTAAAGTCGATATAGAATATAATAAACATTGTTCTTTAATTATTCATTTCTTTATATATTTATCATGTTATGTTTTATGTACTTTATATTGTGTTATATTACATGTACCAAAAGGCACGTAAGAGCCGAGTTTTTAAATGCAGTATTATAGATACTTTATTTTGCATAAAGTTAGCTACACCATAACGCGCATTATCGTAATACAGAAAGATAAAGTAGAAAATAGGATAGGGAAGGCAGTACTCAACTTAACCAGCCGATCACAGAAAACATAAAAAACATCACATACAACTGTTACACGGAACTGTCAGGTTTATCATCTCTTGAGTTATGGTCCCATTGCATACAAGGTATCTAATTTAGTTGATATAATGGCGGTGAGTTACTGTGTTCGTGCAGATCAAGGTTCCGAGCAACTGGTTTCCGGCGTTACGTACTCACGCGGAACCTTCAACTTAGTACTCATGGTTGCTTTCAAATTTCGTAAGGACATCTGACCGACGCATATGTTCTTTGAGCGCCTTTCCTGCTATGTTGTTCTTGTTGAATGCCTCTTTCTGAGTTGTTGTTGTTGTTATTTTTTACACTTATTTGGACGTAAACTTAGCACTGTTCTCGTTTACTATGTCTGTATCTCCCTTCTATGTAGTGGTACCTGATCCATGTCGTATTCTGAAGACTAACAAAATAATTTAACTGCTTTATATATTGCCTTCCAAACGTACTAATAAAGTTATAAAATGGCAATATAATTTCCGCTAATAAAACGAAAGCAAACATAGTAACAAAATAAATCATTTCCACATTTAATGAACACACTGGTATCTAAAATGCTGGTTGACTATGTTCTAAGATTGGAACTGTATTCACACATCGATAAGTTTCCATCGATGACGTGTCTGTTTCTAGAAAGGATAAAGGTATCTTGATCTAATTAGTCTCCGATTTTGGTGTTATCTGGTGTTAAGCATCTTGTATTGGTTAAACATAGTATATTTGTGTGACGCAAAGGGACATCTTAACAGCAAATGTTGTCGTTTATGTTGCTATGGTAATGGTGCTTTTGCGTCCAATCTCTATCACGTTCTTTGTGCGTCATGACAGTGTGTCTTGTGCGTATTTAAATCTAAAAAAATGGATGACCTCATACAAACTCTTGTTGTCTAAATGAATGCTCGAATTCAGGTTTGACTATCTTGGTTTAAAATGATTTGCATTTTTCGTTCGGGTGCAACTTCCTGTTTTCTGTCATATATTAATCAACTTGTTATACCACAAGCAAACTCACAACTCTCCACATGCATCACATGCGCAAGTCATAACCATAGCCAATTCCAATATGGAAAATAACCTACTAAATCTTATAGTCGAATCCATATCGTTTGTGATTCTTCTAGGGCACTACTAACATGGTTTACGATACTAGTCATTAACAAACTACAAAGTATCCACGTAAGCAATTCAAATAGCTGTTAAGTCATACTAAGACCATCCGTTGGTAAAAATATACACCATAATGACAAAAAGCAAATTAATATGTTTTAAGTTTACCCTGGATTTGTATGACTGACAGTAAACTTTGGTTTGTCTTGTGCCTTCAGTCTCCTGTTTTCGTGTGCTTTTTAGCTCAATTGTTTTTACTGCTTTTCAAGTTCGTTTCATTATCATCATTTCTTGACAATTACTGTACAACTTTAAATTATCCTTTTTGTATTGTACAGTTGTTTTGTAATACATTGAACGAAGCAATTTCTTCTTCCAAAAACAGATACAATGTATTCCCCGAAGACAAAATGAATCTCAAAATGTGTTTTTTCTACTATTTTTCAGTTCAGACAATTGAAGCTACATAAAAGAAAATATTGAACAGAACATCAGCTGTCACCGACTCTTTTCTGATTAAATCAGACAAACAACGGATTCAATTAATAAAAATGTGAAACGTCATTGGTATATAAAAAAAATATTCCTGCGATGCGACCTTATCTAATAGGAGTATAGATCATAGGTATTCGCAATTACATGTAGTGGATACAAATGTATAATTTAAAATTACAAACTAATGCGGTAACCACACGAACATTTGTATCACAGGTGTGTTTCGTTATGTCTAATTCATTTAAAGAGATCTAGTGACGTTTTTCATATGTGATAGTTCTGTACATAACATATAAGTTCAGGAGGAAATGTTATAACATTCATTGGATTCCACTGCGTAGCATTGAAAGGACTGTGTGGAAAATGTCAAGTTTACAAAATAAATTGCCGAATTAATCGTCATAGCCTAGAGTCGCTGTCGTTTGAAACCAGCACAGCCATTCCAATGTCAGAGAAACAGGACCGTAAAGTGGACATGGACGTCGTGGTTGCTAAAGTATTATCATTAGTGATTATAACAGGAATTACTGTAGTGGTTGGATTATTACCCTGCCGTCTTTCGAAACATTTTGGGAAGGTTATGTTCCGGAGAAAGCGAGTGTTTGACAGTCTTGTGAGCGGTGCTAAATGCTTTTCCGGTGGCGCCTTTCTAGGGACTTGTTTTCTGCACCTTATTCCAGAGACGCGGAAAAAGGTCGATATGGTGCTTGAACAGATTGGGTCGAAGTCAAAATACCCCGTGGCTGAATTACTTACAATGGCGGGATTTTTTGCGGTTATATTTGGGGAACACGTGATTCGGTATTTGCATTACAAATTCCAGGAAGATAGTTGTTTGCCGTCATTAGATGACAGTTATAGCTTTGATAACGATTTCGCGCAAAATGTTGATGATGCCGACCTGAATGAGTGTCAATTGATCGAATGTAAAAGCTCGAGATCCTCCGTATCACAACATTGTGACAGTGCCGACGAAACACAACCGAAAGAAGAAACTAGAACTTTAGGGGACAGTGTGAATTATATAAATGCTAGTAATCCTAACAACATACATATGAATCATACATCTATACAACGTGAAAGTCGATTCGACATGGAGATTGAACCTGCTCCTCTTCAAGAGTTGGAGGTTAAAACAGTTGTTACTGAAATAAGTAAAGGCGAAGAGGGTAGAGGTCAGATTAGATCAGTGTTTTTATTAGCCGCTCTATCATTTCATGGTGTGTTTGAGGGTATGGCTTTAGGACTACAAACACATGAGAGCGATGTCTGGGTCATGTGCATTGCCATTGCGATACATCGTGGTGTGTTGTCGTTTGGAATAAGCCTTCAGAACGTACGGAACCTTGAAAAGGCATCTACGATCATATTCACAATAAGCGCCTTTTCTGTCATATGTGCCGTGGGAGTTATAATCGGGATCGCTATCTCGACGGGAGCCCAACTATACAACGACGTTGATGTTCCAAATGCGATATTGCAAAGCATAGCAACTGGAACGATATTTTATATAGTGTTTTTAAACATTATGTTCAAAGAACTGGATGGGAACAAAGACGTTAAGAAAATATCATGTACATTCGTTGGATTTGCATTTATTGCAATTGTACTCGCTATAGCGAAACAATGATCATACAGTTAAAGACAAACGAGCCTTTTAATATAGGTGTTTGAACAGTGTGTATATGTGACACACATGTGATTGTTTGAAGTCAATGAAAACTAATGACTGTTACTTTGACTATCTTGACGTGATTGCATACGTAATGCACTTGAAATAATAAAATGAATATAATTAATATCACTTTATAAAACTGAATACCATCAGTATTGTTCTAAATTACTTAGTATATGTTGAACTGCATTATAGTATCATGGACAAACTGCTCAACAGTACAATGCCTAAGCACTTCATTATTTTCAATTATTATACCAAAAGGTAACCCGCACACGATCATGGTAATATATATGTATTGGTGTTTATATATTTTTATTATATTGTTTAAAAACTGTATTCATTTAAGTAAGGTCTGTTATTACCATATATAACAAAACAAGAAAATATACGGTGCTTGACTATTGTTATGTTTTGTATGCGTATCGTTCAATTACTAATCAGACAGGAAAAGCAGCACTCAATAGAAACAGCAGGTTACAAAAAGAACGCATACATCACAGGTCAAAAGGGCAAACAAAAATGAACAAAAAAAACGAAATTGCTGAACCGCTACAAAAAACGACACCGTCGAAGTCGCCCCTTCCTTTGTGGCCTAGTTCTACATTTTCTAAATTTTAACGGTCGTCAACAAATCGGACAAAGAGATAATATCGTACATGAATATAATTATTCGGATGACATACGCGATTTGCGGTTATTGCAACCGAACTTCATGCATAGAAAATCTATCTTTTTGATTAAGTTTTGGCAAAATTTTACCCCGCTTTACAAATATTTTAAACCATCGCCCCAAGCAGATATTGTAATTTGCATTAATAATTTACCGAGTTTCCTTCTTTGTACTTTAATTTTGAAATTAAACAACATTGGATAACACTAACGTTGGGAAGTAAAGCTTATATTAAATAAAAAGTGTACAGTTATATTAATATTGCTGATGGCTGTAATTCAGCTAAATTCATGGAGGCGGAATAATTATGTGCGTAAAATTGACAGCCTACAAATGTACTAAATATAGCAGCATTGAAGCAATATGGCAAACTAGCGGTGTGCGGCTGGCAGTGTTTTGTGTAGAGAAACTATATACATTTTTAAGTATACATTACAAATAAAAACGAAGCACATTAAGTCGAAACAAATTGTGGCAGTAATGTTAATATTTTGCAGTTAATGTATACCAGTAGATGCCAAAAGTTCATTTCAATAAAAAATATTAACTATCTTTGAAGTTTTGTCATTAGCCCAAGCGCCCACATTCAATTTATCGTAGGACGCGCTGAAAGCATTATCCTCATAAAATATCACTTTCTAAGCAAAACATGAGAGTGAAGCTCGAAATGAATTCCCGGTGTACTCAATTGACGCTGATATCGTGTATGCATAATTTAAAATGTTTACTGTAGTCACATGCGTTCCAAACGTTATTTCAATTGGTTGTACGAAAGAGTAACCATCCAGTCTCCCAGCTTCAGTCTCTATTTCTAGACTTCTAGCATCCCTAGGGAATATTATACACGCAGTATTGACATATTCTAATTTGCATTTTGGACAAGGGGTGTCTTGTAACCGTGTTGACAATAATGTCTCAGTAGACGAATAAATCATTTGCTTTTGAAAATGGAAGTTTTTTTGTGGGAAACTGATATTCTCTCAAATGCATGCAATTAGCACATTTGTCATTAACAAAATAATACATTTTGATTTTCGCGGTTTGACAACAAACATTCATTTTCATCGGTTGTGTGTGGAAATAAAAAACAACAAAGCCCATATATTTTTCTAACGCTTCGCAGGGAACGAAAACATTGGCAATTAAATTCAAGATGCATGATTTAAAGGGCGCAGGAATCTATCTGGTATTAAGGCAAATATTTATTAAATCTATTTCGAGTGTATCGAGTGTACAATTGTCAGTATTGTTAGAGTGTATTCTATTGTTTGAGGTTATCTTGCCAAATTCTGCAGACACAATGCCAAACATTATTGAGGCTTCATTACATGCTACGCACCAATAATGGATACTGCCAGTTTCGTAACTAACAACCTCGGTACATTTGTATGTCGCTGTCAATGATCTAACCGACAGCCTGCCCACAAGAACGCCGTAACCGTCGGATCACCAGGTAAGTTGTAGTCGAAATTACAATTAGATTGGATAAGGAATAAACGGCTACATATGTCCATACACTAAGACATCACATACTTTACCTCTAGTGTGATAAAATAAATTAGGATAATGCATACAATACATGTATAAAATCCAAGACCTAAAAGTGGACACTACCACAAGGCTATCCTGGCAGTGTTTAAGGTATGTCGTAAATGTTTCGTTTCTTCCGTTACGTCTTCTAAGAATTGGTACTAAACTCGGCAAAAGTTATAATTACACACTTGTTTATTTGCACATAGCTCGGTCAATATGTGTTTGATCTTGCTGAAAATTGCAACATGTGTAAATTGGATGTGTGGAATTACAATACAATCAATATTTTTAACATCTGATTACAATTGTCACAAACAGAATAAACTAATGATGACAACAGCAGAATCTAAAATCAGACAATAAGGCCGTGTGTTCATCGGGCGATTGTCAGATTGATAATGCACAAATGGCCCCGCTGCGCTGATACAGTTCGGTTTAAACTATATGTTCTTATCACGGACAGAGTAGTAAAGAAAACAATGACAGGAACATGCCCAATTTAGGTTTAGAAATATCGACTTTGGATAAAAAATGCAATTTCGAAAACTCCTCTTGACCATAACAATAAAATATATTTTTAAAAGCAAAAAAACACCATGTCATTGTGCGAAAAATCGAACTATTTTGTGGTTTTTTTAATATCGACGATAAATCTTAAATTCAAATTTACCCAACATAAACAAAATTTGCACCTACGTGTCAATTTCTCCGCTATTTTACGGTTTTTGATGTTCCATGGTTCAATGAACAGCTGTGTATAATTTTGAAGAAAAACTTTGTTGATACAGTCCTGTGATAGTCAATAACATGTACACAAAGTTTCATACACAAAAATAAAAAAATAAAAAATTATAACGGTAAAGCCACGTGTGTACTAATAAGTTTTGCCGAGTGTAGTTTAGATAATGAACCAATCAATAAAATGCAATTACAAAAGGACATAATTTATCATGAAGATTTTACAAACCTACTCAGAAATGCATACTAGTGTTGGGAGAAAATGCAATATCTCCGCAATAGAAGATTACTGAACATGTTTTGTACACTGATACAATAATTATGGAAATATATTGGAACAATCACAAACTTAGGAAATATGGATTAAATACATTTACCAGAATATCGGTCTATATAACAAGAACACAAAGTCCAGTTTTGCATTCGACTGATGCAGTCTCGAGTGCATGGTCATTCTTGGCCATGCCAGATTGGCGATTGACCTTTGATTTCGAGGGAGGAGAAAGCTATGTGATCAAGAACTAACATCAGCCAATAAAACTTTATCCGTCACTTCACTTCGTGAGACATGTTTCAAACCAACGACCATGGCATACTAGCATTAAAAAGCTGCGATGCATTATTTGTAGCTTGAATAAAATACGTACATTAGTCGAATAAATATAGAAATACTGGATGCTCAATTGGACCAAATATGGGACAACGTGGTACACTGGAAACATACTTATTATTTTATGGAATTAATTATAGTTAATACAATGTAGTAACATCCTAGTATAAATCGTGATTTAACATTTTATAAGAAGGTTATGTACCACGCGAACATAAGTTTTATTATAATTACTACCCCAATTAAACAAAGAACCCTATAGAGCTACATTGTACTACTGAAAACACATTTAAAGCTTAATAAATCAGATAAAGTTTTAAGACAACACAGAGCTAATAATATGGAACAGAAAAGTACCCTACTGCCATTTGAGTGTTTCCGAAAATCTATTAATTAGTAGTTCTATTACATGTACAATACGTTTAACCAAATACTTAACTCCCCCCTAGGGTCCTAACACCTTTAATTAAACCAAATGATATAGATTATATAACATAATTGCTATAGGAATGGTGTACATAATTTAATTTGAGTTTTCGTCACACTTACATTTTGTAAATGAGTTTTTTTTGTTCATAATAAAATCATGTTGAGAAGCGAAACGTATAAGAAACAACAGTGAAAAAGGTGGGTTTTCATAACGGCTACCTTCATAAATCACATGACTACGTGTTCTATCGTTTTTCTGTGCTATATCCTGACCAACATTACTAGTATTTTATTGTCAAAACGTATTTTCCTGAATTTTCGTCGTCTAATTTATTACAAATGTACACGAATTCGAAAAAAAAAGTTTTATCATGCTCTTCTTTTAGTCGCGAGAAAATAAACTAAAATGCATTACAAAAAAATTTCCGTGACGATTCACAAAATATCTGTCAGTATGAGGTAATGTAAGGTTTCTTTTTAAACTGCTGAATGTTGGTTTAGCGGCGATAGGAAATCTCTATACGACATTTGCATAATACGGTTGGCGTGGTCGTGGTTTGGCTTCGATAGTCTAGTTGTTATATGTACATGGATAATGTAGTTGTGTGCCTTGAAGGTTGCGCCATGCCAATGAGCTCCAAGCGGTATAGTTAATATATATTTTCGAGCAGCATTAAAGTGTAGTTCGCAGTGTCAGGATGTTCCTTAACATAAAGATTATACCTCGCCCGTCTACATTTTTAACTGTTTTTTTCTGTCGATTCTCAAACTATCTTTATTAATTCTATCTCCTCTAGAAATTTATTCATGATGTTAACAATAAATTTAACAAAACCACTCGAGTTATGTCAACGGCACGACAGACAAAGATCCTGTCTCATTGTTGATTTATTGTCAATTTTGAATCACTAAAGAGAATGTAGTTAAAATCAATGGATGCGAGCGTAGGTTAAAGTAAAGGAAAGATTGACATATTCTTCATTAGTTTGGCATTACATGTAAACTTGTATTTAGTGTTCAATTTTATTACCACTGGGGGCGTATGCAAATGTTATAGGAATTTGATTGTCCTAAGTCTGTTCATAGAAATGTAGAACAATGATCGTCGATCAATAAGCGCACCAGTTGTGGTTGTCGTTTTGTTTCGTCGTTTTTGTAGTAATTTTGCAATAGTTCCGTCATATACGGTAGCCAGTGTACCATACCAATTTTCTTGACAGTTAGTCCAAACGGACTGCAGCTATCTAAAGGAGTATTAAATAGTTTAAAATAATGTTATTTAACTCAATCTGAACACCATTTATGCTATTGATTATCCTGTTATGATTATGTTTTATTTAGTAAGGTAAAACATATATCAATAGGATGTTAATCACTCTATTTAATGCTATGCGGGCTTTTTATGGACCCTAATGTATTCGTCCCCATGTACGATTCTGTTTTCCCGCATTCAATTGAATACGTCCACGTTAAAGTTGTAATTGTTGGTCACGTGATGTTCTAAATATGGCTGTATGTCACCATCAATCTGTCAATCGTAATTATCTCAGTGACACAGAGGAGATTACATCTTTCAGTTTAAATCTTGAAGTGATATTTGCAGTAAAAATTCGGAAAAAACTGATGGCAAATGAAGAAAGCATTCGTATTAAATTAACGTGCTTTGGAGATATTATAAAAGAGCCAGCTAGTGACATCCCAAAGGCAGGCAATAGATAATCGTACCTACTTGAATACATCGTTATACGCCTATATTTGTACAAGAGGTGATCCAGAAACAATATAACATCTTTATTGAAATGTACAGTTGAATGAAATTCATACCATACGAATTGTGGTAGTGGATAAAAAGTTTACGTCATATGTTTACAAGTACATTGTATGGAATATAATCAAACTGACTATGACACCATCGTTGTTGATATGTACAAATTACATGGTCTCAATATTAAATATCGTTTCTCGTGTCATTTAATTACAAGTCCTGTGTTAGAAAACGCGAAGTCAATGGGGAACCATTATAGCATAATGAACGACATTAAGCGTAATTGCACAATTGTCGAACCCTGCAAAATTTCATAACAAATATCGTTTTATATAGTCGCTAAAACACAAACTCAATTTGTTGAATAATTATTTCTCTTGGAACGCAACGAAATGAAATTAAAGCAAATTTAATGTCTTAACTTGATTGTAAAAAATCATTTGAGTACAAGATTTAATTTGGACACACTTTCCTTTATTAGAATCGACATTTTGCTCTTGTGAAACTGTGTTAAGGTGACGGTGCCTTTTTCTTAAGGAAAAAACCATGCGAAAGAGGTAGATGCTTTATTCAAAATACAATAAGTGTTGTGACAAGTAAACGTGATGCCATATTTACAAATTGCACCAATTTCAAGTCAGACGAGACTTGTATATTGTGGAACATTGTATACCAATATGTTCATTGTATGAGCATTATACATGTATATAAAATGTATGGCATAAAAAGCCTATGATGTCAATGGCAAGTATTCAACTGTACATTTGGTTTTGGATCAGTATTAAGGAGATAGGTTATCTTAATATATAAGAATGATAATATCGAGTTATTCTTGAAGCTAATATCCAAATTAGCTATATCATTAATTACAAACTACTTTAGGTGAAATGACCTGTTTAGATTATTGGAATAATGGCGAACAATACATACGTGTTTGGTGACACAGTAAGAATGTTGTTTTTACGCAATCGGGATTTCAGTACGGCACAACACTTCACTCCATTTACCTCAATTTAAGTGATATTTGGTGGAAAATTCGTGCAGAACACAGTTTCGTCAACACTGTCAATACTGATGGTTTTTGTGCATTGGTTTACATTAGGGACATCCATGTATATAAGGACACCCAGGAGGTGATAACCAACAACGGAGACATCTATCAGTCGATGATCATACAGAAATAGACGAAAACAAATATGTCTAGATCACTGACCTGTGCCATATCCACAGTATTTCAAGTAACTTTTGGAGACATTCAGAGATGCTTACTTTGCAAGTATAGAATAATGATTGATATGTTCTAAAATGAGTACGCCACACTAACAAGGGCTTGTCATCCCAAATTTATCACTAGAAAATATCAGCAATTAAAACAGTACAATATGTGGACGCTTTTACAAGAAAATGGAAAAGGGCAATTTGGGGTCAGCAGGTCCTATACTGAGAACCGCCGATGAAGTTAACTCAGTTGTTAACGGATGTTCATGCAAGTGTAATCGCCATATGTCGTGGACGAGCTGAAACAGAAATTGTACACTAAGAATAGCTCCAACAGGTATAAAATACAATTTCTTTCTTTGCAAACTGGTAAGGTTACATGTATCTATCCGTTGTTTGATTTGAAAAAAAAAACACTCGATAAAGCGAGATCCCATTTTTGTGATTAAATAAGAAACGTACAAAACTCGATATGGATAAGCTTTGCGAGGCTCTATTTCGTCATTGTGAAGATTAGTGTGTTTCATTTTATCACAACGTTTAAACTATGCTTGATTGCTGATGATCTGGTAAGCAATAATTAACTAGTACTGGACCAGTATCTCTATAAAATCATGTTACAACTCTAATTAACACTGATAAGTAACTGGTTGTCTTGTGTTTGTATAATAACTTCTACAACTATAATAGACTACAGAAAAATCGATTCACGAGTTTCCAGTATGAAGAAAATGTATGACACAGTTGCCTACATCATTAGATAGGCATTGTAGTCCTTTTGCTGTGGAAACTGGGTAATTCAGCAACTTATAATTTATTGTACTTTTCGACAGCTTGGACTTGGGCGGATCGTCGCTTGTTTAGTTTGTGTGTTTTATGTTTCCTGTGCTCGGTTGGTTCAGTTGGGCTATATGATTATATATTTTCGTCAATAAGAAGATGCATAATTATATTATTGTTATTATTGTATTTAACGTAAGACAAATTAAATAAGAGACACAGTCGTGTGTTAACATTACATAGTTTACATAACTACTGACTACTTGTCCAGCAAATTAAAGTGCTAATACAAATGTAACTCCAAATAAGTCGAAATGGCATATATGCACCAACTTGTAATTTGGTCACATTTCTCTATATTAGACTGTTATATTAGTATAAGTATTGCCAAATCTAGTGACTAGTACGGCTTAAATCGCTTAGAGTTTGAACAAACAACTTCATAAGAGAAGTACACATAATACACAATGTGTTTATCATTTAATGGTCGTAAGTCAACTCAAATAGAATATTTAAGTATGTACACTCTAACAATGGTAAGATTCCACGAATGTCTTCACGATTCAAAATGTGTGTAGACTTGATAAACAACGACGATATTCGTAGTTGCAGCGAAATACACATACCAAACACATATACATTGTACATGTAAATACAGTTACACTTAATCTTAACAAACGTTCATCAAAGATGCCGGCTATGTCGAGCACCTGGCTTATCTCGAGCAATTATCTTGTCACCATGGGTCCCCGAGATGACGGAGTTTTACTGTATTCATTTTCAGATATCTGCCTTCGTACGCATACAGCTTCAAATAGCAAAAAACCATAAACATACAAACAATAACTTCCCGGTGAGTTTTATACGACGGGAGCCCTATACAGTGTATCGTGGTACTAACAATGCCATGAACTTTGATAAAATGGGACAGCTGATTAATGTTCATATTAATCATAAAGCAAGGCTTGAGAACTAATGGTTGAGTACGAGCCTTGTCGCATATTGGAAACAGAGCAGTACCGAAATGCCTCTATATATCAGGTAATTATTATTACTTTATTAGGCTTATTATTATTATTTACTGTACATTGTTTGTGTGGAGAAACTTACAATCTATCAATAGGACTGGTATACATTACAAAGAAAACGTAGTAAGCACATTAAGTCGAAACAAATAGTGTCAGTAATATTATCATTATGCAGGTACAATGTAGATGCAATTTATACCAGTAGATGCCAAAAGGTCATTTCAATAAATCAAATGAACTATTTTTGAAGGTCTGTCATTAACCCACGCGTCTACATTCACTACATCTTAGTAAATGTCTGTAGGACGCGCTGAAAGCATTATCCCCATCAAATATCACTGTCTAAGCAAAACCTGAGGGTAAAGCTCAAAATAAATCCCAGTGTACACAGTTGACGCCGATATCGTGCATGAATAATTAAAAATGTTTACTGAAGTCACATTAATTCCAAACGTTATTTCAATTGGTTGTACGACAGAGTTACCAACCGGTCTCCCAGCTTCAGTCCTTATTTCTAGACTTCTTGCATCCCTGGTGAAATTATACACTCAGTTTTCACATATTCTAATTTGCATTTTGGACAAGGCGTATCTTGTAACCGTGTTGACAATAATGTCTCAGTAGACGAATACATAATTTGCTTTTGATAATGGAAATATTTATGTGTGGAACTGATATTCTCTCAAATGCATGCAATCTGCTCATTTGTCATTAACGGAATAATAAATTTTGCTTTTCGCGGTTTGAGAACAAACATTTTGTTTTCATTGGTCGTGTGTGAAAATAAAAAAAACAAAGCCCATATATTTCTCTAACTGTTCGCACAGAACGTAAAACATTGGTAATTAAATTCAAGATGCTTGGTTTAAAGGAAATACTGGTTTTAAGAGGACTGTTTTTATATATAGTTTGAGTGTATTGAGTGTATTGTTCAACTAACAGTATCGTTTAAGTGTATGTATATTAACTAAATAAATAAGCATAATGCGTACAATACAAGTACAAATACACACTCCCAGACCGAGTCCGAGACCTGACGCAATCAACGCCGACATTCTACCACAAGGCTATCGAAGAGATAGTGTTTAAGGTATGTCGTAAAGGTCTTCGTTACATCCGTAACGTATTAAACATTCTAAGTATTGGTACTAGTTTAAATAATGAAACAATCAATACAATGTAATTACACAGGACATAAATTATCATGAAGATTTCACAAACTACTCAGAAATTCATACTAAAGTTCTGAGAAAATGCAATATCTCCCAAATAGAAGATTACTGAACATGTTTTGTACACTAATATAATAATTATGGAAATACATTGGAACAATTTCAAACATATATACATTGTCATTCTTGTCCGTGCCAGATTGGTCATTGATCTCCGACTTCCAGGGAAGAGAAAGGTATCAAGAACAAAACATCAGCCAATATAGAAGAATAAGTAGATACTGGCAGAAAAATATGTGCTGGAAACTAGTAAGATCAACTGACAATATTGAAATTTCACAATTTATCCATCACACCACTTCATAAGGCATGCTCAAAACCCACTGCCATTGCATACTGGCTTAACAAATGCCATTGGAGTTTGTCCGAAAGAAATATATATTAATTAGAAGTTGCAGCACAAGACACATTAATGGAAGACTTAGCTTCCTATAGGGATATTCAAACATCGAATTAAAACAACATAGATTATTTAACATTATTGCTATTAGAATATATACATAGTTTAATTTGAGTTTTCGTCACACTTAGAGAATTTCTTGTTCTGAATAAAATTGTGCTAAAAAGCAAAACGCAGACGACACGAATGTGGAAAAAGTTGGGTATCATAATAAATACCTTAATACATTACATAATTACGCGTTCTTTAGTTTTTCCTGGGTTTTATGTCCTTACCAACATTGTTTTAACTGTTCCTGAATTTTCACAAAGCCAATGACCAAGCGCTGTGAACTTGCTGCAATCCAAGAAACTGGCAACTTAATAACATATAGGAATATCCACAGCTCAAACTAGTATTACGTAAGAATATCAGCTGTCTAATTAGGGGGTAACAGGCTTGTACTAGCTTGGTGGACATAGGTGTTGTACATATAAATAGATAATCACGACTAGGACAGGAAAATGCTGAAAGAAACAGAAACAGCAGAGCACGAAAGGCACTGGTCTGTCTATACATACCCTTTGTTTATAGGGACATTAACCTAATACTGGTCATGAAATCATTTCCCATTGCACCCTCAAACATAGGTAGATCAAGTCCAATGAAATATAGCTCAAACTGAAAAACAGCTATGGTGATTATATTTATGAGAAAACATGTTTAGCGACATAACGGGCTTAAGTACAGTGTACACTGAGTAATATAACATTGTTTTGCCGAGCAACACCAAACACTTTTCTCAAAACATTTGGCTGAACAGCTTTAAACCGAGACATGCGGGTTTTATTTGAAACCAAGACCTTACGCATTGTCAGATAATTACCAATTTCTCAAATCATTCAATTAATTACGACAAATTGGCATATTGACATTCTCTAGATTGATGAACGAAAAACTGATCCTGCTATATAGAATATAACCATATTGTATTTGTTCCATGGTGTGATTGGTATTCGTTATATTATCATGGTAAAAGAATACACATTTTGTCACAGTTATTATGATGATATAAATGAATGTAAATGATTCGGACAGAGAACACAATGTGTCATTTCGATAAACATACAGACCTATGATACTCGTATCTATAGCAGAAACTTACAGACACTACACACAGTACCATTTGTGACTATCCCCCGACTTTATGTTTCTGTAATGACCTACCGATTTTCATGATCTTCCACAAGCAGCTATACAATTGTATTTACATTTTTGAGGAAGAATTACAAGTACATATAAGAGAACACAATAAGGGCAAGACAAACTACCAATCAAATGTATGTCTTGAACAATCATGTTTTATTAGCTGGCTGATCATATCAAAGATAGTGTCCATACGTTCTCCAGGTATTTTCAACTTAACAAGGTATTGGAGGATGTGAAAGCTACAAACCCTGATTTTGAAAAGCATACTTAAAAAACCAATACAAGTTGTGAACATGTGCAGTATGTTCAACACTCATTTGTCATTAAGAGAATTAAGAAATACATCACAGATCATGTATTATACTGTTGTTACTACTGAATCGTTATCATTCTTTGTCTAATGTATTATACTATAATACAAATTCGAAAAAAGTTTCATCACGCTCTTTTTTTAAATGCGAGCAATCAACTAAAAGGTATTACCGAGACGAAGCTCAAAATATTCTTTGGATTTCTGTCAGTATGAGGTATCGTAATGATTCATTATAGAATGTTGGTATAGCGACTTCAGGAAATCGCTACGCGATTTTTGTATAATATGGTTGTTTTCATGTGGTTTGGCTTCAATCGTGTAGTTATTATATGTAGTGGTCCATCTTCGAACGCTGTGGCATGCCAAAGTAGTTCAAGCAGTATAGTTCTGTATTTTCGCTTAGCGCTAAAGTGTAGAATAAAAGTATAAAAGTGTATGACATTGCTGTCCGACAATTTTACAAAGACAGTTTCATTGTGTTGTTACGCTTCGTCTTGCATTGAAAAGTGCTACTTCGTTCTAGTAGTAGTGTAAGTTGTACAATTTCAGTTTGTCCAACTGTTCATAGAAGACATGCATGTAAATGTTGCTTTGTATACAGTACGCAATACTATTTTGGTCTTAATATTAGTGTGACACAGCTTAAAATAACACGGGACTGTCTAACTGTACTTTTCTGTCGATTAGTAAACTATATTTATTCAAGCTCCTCTCAATAATTATTCATGATGTAAACAATAAAACCACTCGAGTTATATCAACGCACGACAGCAAAATGTCCTAACTCATTGCTAATTTATTGTCAATTTTGAATCACTAAATGAGAATGTAGTCGAAATCAATGAATGCGATCGTAGGTTGTACTAGAGGTACGATTGACATATTCTTCATTAGTTTGGTATTAAACTTTTTTAGTGTTCACTTTTATTACCACTGGTAGCGCATGCAAATGTTATCGGAATTTCATTGTCCTAAGCCTCTTTATACATACATGTATTTAGAACAAGAATTGTCAAACAATAAGCGCACCAGTTGTGTTTGTTGTTTTGTTTCATCGACTTTTAGTTTTACTGTAATAATACCGTCATACACCGTGGCCAGTGTACTTTACAAATTTTCTTGACAGCAATTCGAAACGTGTTGCAGCTATCTAAAGGAGCAATGAATAGTTTCGCACCAAATAATGCAATATTTGAGGAAGCAAAAACATATTTTACTCAAACAATAGGAAATTAAATGAAAAAGCTACTGGTGTAACAAATACTTATTTAAAAATAATTTAGTTTAAATATCAACTACAAACAACGTTATACGAATATATTTGTACAAGAGGTGACCCCAGACACGTTAGTACATCTATATCAATATTTATACTTTAATTAATTAATTCCATACGCTTTTGCGTTGATGAAAGAATTACGTTAGATTTGTACATTGCATTGTATATACAATGTACGAGGGGTGATCCAGAATTACGTGGACTTTTGCTCTAGAAAGTTTATTTCAGGTCAGATCGGTATGAAAGTTACACACAAGCGACTTCTATCTATTATTGACATAACACGCAAAACATATAAGAACACAATTCTTTGGATCAACAGTTATACGCTACCATGGCAACACATAAATGCTTTCGCGGATCAACACAGAGTTTTCCAGTAAAACGTGTTACGGTATTGCTGATTGTCACCGTGTTTCTTCATTTAGAAATTCAGAAATGTGGCATTATGTTGTCCAATATTGCATCGACAACTGAGTGAAATTTCAAAGTACAATTCGGTGTATTCGTCATATTAGGAATATATATGTAACTGTTGTCATATCATAATAAACGTCAATAATGACGTCACAAAATTTCATTTACACTCGCATAACCATGTAATTCTTTGAACAGCTAGGAAACAACCAAAGGCAGACGATAGAAATGTTGGATAAATCAAGTATTAGACATATCGTATCACAACCACTTGTTTTTAAATGGCATTAACGTTTTAAAGAAGGCATGGATGATGTGACAGGCCATGCGGGTAGAGGTAAAAACTCGACGTTGTCTGGGTCGGTGCTTACGTTGGTCAGAATCAACTATTCGTGACATTAGTGGAAAAATATTATCTTGCAGGGCTGGTAACGGTACAGTAAGGTAAATATTGACATGACGATTAGATATGAATACAATAAGAGCATAATTGGCAATGGAAAATAAAGAACAGTTGATTAACAGCGTTCAAAAGCATCATGAAATGATACAGGCGTGGAGGCGACGTCGTACGTCATTTCTGAGCTGCCCCGCGATTCATAACCATACCAACTTACAAATGCTGTATTTACGTTATTTATAATCATATCCAAACGGAATTTGGTATACTTGTGCAGTAAGTATCAATGTTATAATTAGATTGTCCACAGATTTGTAAATGTAAGTATAACGGTTTTTGAATTAGAGCAAATGTCCACGTAATTCTGGATCACCCCTCGTATAATCAAACTCACTATGGCATCATTTATGTTGTACTGTAAAAGGTTTTCATGGTAATACATGAAATAAAAGGTCTCGATATTTAACTTAGTTTGCTCATGTCATTTAATCACAATTCATGTGTTGGAAAACGCAAAGTCAATGGGGAACCATTAAAACATAATGAACGACACTAATCGTAATAGCGCAATTGTCAAACTCAGCAAAATCTCATAACAATTGTCAGAGTTTGTCCGAAACAAACATCTTATTAATCAGTCGCTGGAACACAACTAAATTTGTTGAATAACTATTGCCTCTTGAAACGTAAAGAAACGAAGTTAAAGCAAATTGAATGACTTAAGTTGATTGTATAATATCATTTGAGAACACGATTTAATTTGGACATATTTTCCTTTAATCAAATTGACGCTGTTTTTGATCTTATGAAACGGTGTAAAGGTGGCGATGTCTTTTTCTGGAGGATTTAAAAAAATAAACATTGTGACCCGTAAGGACACCATATTTACAAATTGCACAAATTCAATTCTGACGAGTTTATGTTAATTGTGTTTTTCCAATATATACATTGTTCGATCATGAAATATAAAAAGTAGGGATATAAAAAAGGCGATGGTGACTATATGACAGGTATTCAACTGGGTACTGTTTTACCAAAGCACTTATCAAAGCAATCTTAAAGTTACGCTCAAATATAAATTCTTTATAATTCTTTTACAACTGCAAATGGGTGAAGGATATGGTTTGTAGGAGTTCATTAACTGAATCATTATTAGTATTGCAGCTCTATTTACCACACTTTATAGTTGTATACGAATGATAGAGTATTTGAATTTGATCGTAAGTTTACAATTTCCGTAAGTACTTTGATAAAACAGTACCCTATTCTTTAGGTTTGGGATCAGTTTTTTGAAGTCAGATTATATTTAAGTATCTAAACGATAATATCTACATATTCCTGAAGCAAATCTCTCAAACACTTCAATAGAGAAAGTGGTAGATGCATGCATAACATATTAGCTATGTCGTTACAAATTACTTGAGGTAATATGACCTGTGTAGATTAGTGAACAAATATAGAACAATACGTCCAACCATTGTTAGGTGACACAGTGCGAATGTTGTTTTTACGCAATCGGGATTTCTGTACGGTATAACACTGATAAATCTCGACGATTTTTTTTCACTCCATTTACCGAGATTTGCGGGTTATTTGGTGGAACAAATCGTGCGGAATACAGTTTCGTCAAAACTATCATTAGTTTCTGTGAATTGATTTACATTAGTGACATATATAAGGTCACCCAGGAAAACAAATATGTCTAGATCACACGCCTGTGCCCTTACTATTTCAAGTAACTTATATGTTTTGGAGAAATTTTTGGATGGTTAGTTTGAAAATATAAAATAATTATTAATAAGTTATAACCTGGGTACGCCACACTAGGAAGGACTTGTCTTTCTAAATTTATGCCGAATATACATCAACATATAAACAGTACAAGGTGTAGATGCTTATCAGCAACCAGTTTGAAGTGGAAACATGTATCTGCGTATAGGCAATCCAGTGGTAGCAAGTCCTATACTGAGAACAGCCGATTCAATAAATACATATGCTAACGGATGTTCATGCATGTGTAAACGCCATGTCTCTGTCATTCAGATTACAGGGCTAAAGCAAAAATACTTTTCTAGACAATCTGCTAAGTTAACTAGCCGTTGTTTGTTTTCAAAAACCGTTTAAAAGTCGATGAAAATATTCGTGTAATTCGGTACAACAGTGAGGTTCTGTTTATTCATTGTGAAGATTAGCGTGTTTCCGTTTATCACAACGTTTAAGCTATGTCTGATTGCTGGTGGCCTGGTAAGCACTAATTAACTAGTGCATTATCTCTATATAACCATGTAGCAACTCTAATTAACACTGGTAATTAACTAGTTGTCTTGTGTTTGTCAAATAATCTCTACAATATCAGACTATAGGTAAATCGATTCAAGAGTTACCGGTATAAACTAAATGTAAGACACATTTGCCTATGCTATTATTCACCTTTTCTATTCCTGTTAAACAATACTATATACGTAGTTGCAATGAAAGTCCAGGGCTGGTATTCACAAAGCATCTTAGCAGAAAAATCTTATATTTTTCTAAATGGTTTCATTTAAGCAAGAAAATCAACATGCTTAATATTTTACATAGTTTTGAAGCATTATATAAACAGCTACAATAATCACTAAGAAAACATGGATTATTTTTCGAATTGCAGGACATATGAGCTGCACAAATTATTGACTTAAGTCAAAATATTTAAGTTTTCACTTAAGATGCTTTGTAAATACCAGCCCAGTTACGTTTCTATTTAAGTATGTATATGTTTCCAGAGACCTGCGTTTGTGCAGCTTCAAATAGCAAGAAACCCTACGCGTTTGAATATGGCTCCTCGGCATGCTGTATACGCAGGGAACCTATACAGTGTACCATGGTACTTACATGAACTTTGACAATTCAGGACAGCTGATTAATGTTCAATTTAATGATAAAGCAAGACTAGAAAACGAATGGGTAAGTAAGAACATTGCAGTATATTGGAAATAGAACCGAACCGTGCTGCCTCTTTAAATATAGTTATTATTATTACTTTACTATTTTTTCTGTACTTGGAAATGTAGAGAAACTTACCATCTACCAATAGGTATACATTACAAAGACAAAATAGTAAGCACGTTAGATCGAAACAAATAGAGTCAGTAATGTTATAATCATGCAGCTAAGATATACAATTATATGTCAAAAGGTCATTTCAATAAAATATATGATATTCATGTATGTTTGAAGTAATGTCTTTAACCCATGCGCCCCTTATTCACTACATCTTAGTAAATGTCAGTAGGACGCGCTGAAACATTCTCCCCATAACGTATCACTTTCTAAGCAAAACATGAGAGTGAAGCTCAAAATGAATTCCCGGTGTACTCAATTGACGCTGATATCGTGTATGCATAATTTAAAATGTTTACTGTAGTCAAGTGCGTTCCGAACGTTATTTTAATTGGTTGCACGACAGAGTTACCATCAAGTCTCCCAGCTTCAGTCTTTATTTCTAGACTTCTAGCATTCGTAGGGAATATTATACACTCGGTATCAACATATTCTAATTTGCATTTTGGACAAGGCGTATCTAGTAACCGTGTTGACAATAATGTCTCAGTAGACGAATAAATAATTTGCTTTTGAAAATGGAAGTTTTTTGTGGAAAACTGATATTCTCTCAAATGCATGCAATTAGCACATTTGTCATTAATGGAATAATACATTTCGATTTTCGCGGTTTGACAACAAACATTTTTTTTCATCGGTCGTGTGTGGAAATAAAAAAAAACAAAGCCCATATATTTTTCTAACGGTTCACAGGGAACGAAAGCATTGAAGGCAGTCCATTTTAAAAAGGGAATGTCCACTCATTCCCAAATGAATGACCAAAAATGGCAAAATAAGGTGGTGATTTTAGTGCCATTTTTTGTATAATCTGGGGACTGTAAGTAAGAAATCTGTAACAAAGTCATACTTATTTTCATTTTTTTTATTAAAATGATAACAGTGAAACAAAATAATCAATAAAAACGATAAATGTATACATTATTCACAGCTACAGTGTACTACAATTGTTAGCCGGCTAACTTTTTCTGAATATGGGGTGTTAGTTGAGTAATTAGCGAATTTGAAACAAATGTTAGCCAGCGTAGCGTTTGAAGATATTTGTTAGCCGGCCAACTTTTTCTAAATTTGGGATAAGTTAGTTGAATAATTAGCGAACTTGAAACAAAATGTTCGCCAGCGTAGCGTTTTCAGATATTTGTTAGCCGGCTAACTTTTTCTAAATTTGGGATAAGTTAGTTGAATAATTAGCGAACTTGAAACAAAATGTTCGCCAGCGTAGCGTTTGAAGATATTTGTTAGCCGGCTAACTTTTTCTAAATTTGGGATAAGTTAGTTGAATAATTAGCGAACTTGAAACAAAATGTTTGCCAGCGTAGCGTTTTCAGATATTTGTTAGCCGGCTAACTTTTTCTAAATTTGGGATAAGTTAGTTGAATAATTAGCGAACTTGAAATAAAATGTTAGCCAGCGTAGCGTTTGAAAATATTTGTTAGCCGGCTAACTTTTTCTGAATTTAAAATATGTTAGTTGAGTAATAAGCCAATTTGAAACAAAATGTTAGCCAGCATAGCGTTTATAGATATTTGTTAGTGGCTAACTTTTTCTGAATTTAAAATATGTTAGTTGAGTAATAAGCCAATTCGAAACAAAATGTTAGCCAGCGTAGCGTTTGAAGATATTTGTTAGCCGGCTAACTTTTTCTGACTTTAAAATGTTTTAGTTGAATAATTAGCGAACTTGAAACAAAATGTTCGCCAGCGTAGCGTTTGAAGATATTTGTTAGCCGGCTAACTTTTTCTAAATTTGGGATAAGTTAGTTGAATAATTAGCGAACTTGAAACAAAATGTTAGCCAGCGTAGCGTTTGAAAATATTTGTTAGCCGGCTAACTTTTTCTGAATTTAAAATGGGTTAGTTAAGTAATTAGCCAATTTGAAACAAATGTTAGCCAGCGTAGCGTTTGCAGATATTTGTTAGCAGGCTAACTTTTTCTGAATTTAAAATATGTTAGTTGAGTAATAAGCGAATTTGAAACAAAATGTTAGCCAGCGTAGCGTTTGAAGATATTTGTTAGCCGGCTAACTTTTTCTGACTTTAAAATGTTTTAGTTGAATAATTAGCGAACTTGAAACAAAATGTTAGCCAGCGTAGCATTTCAAAATATTTGATAGCCGACTAACTTTTTCTGAATTTAAAATGGGTTAGTTGAGTAATTAGCCAATTTGAAACAAATGTTAGCCAGCGTAGCGTTTGCAGGTATTTGTTAGCAGGCTAACTTTTTCTGAATTTAAAATAAGTTAGTTGAGTAATAAGCCAATTCGAAACAAAATGTTAGCCAGCGTAGCGTTTGAAGATATTTGTTAGCCGGCTAACATTTTCTAAATTTAAAATGTTTTAGTTGAATAATTAGCAAACTTGAAACAAAATGTTAGCCAGCGTAGCATTTCAAGATATTTGTTAGCCGGCTAACTTTTTCTGAATTTAAAATGGGTTACATGTATTTGAGTAATTAGTACTCTTGAAACAAATGTTAGCCAGCGTAGCGTTAGTAAATATTTGTTAGCCGGCTAACTTTTTCTAAATTTGAAATGGGTTACATGTAGTTGAGTAATTAGTACTCTTGAAACAAATGTTAGCCAGCTTAGCGTTTGCAGATATTGGACTTTTTAGTCTGTACTGCATTAGCCGGCTAACATTTTCTGAATTTGGGATAATTAGTCAATTTTAATCAAATGTTAGCCAGCGTAGCGTTTGCGGATATTGCACTATTTAGCCTGTACTGCAAGTGTTAGCCGGCGTAGCGTTTGTAGATATTGGACTATTTAACCTGTACTACAAGCATTAGCCGGCTAACATTTTCTGAATTTGAAAAAAGCCTGTTATAGACACATTGTAATGTTAAGCCAGTTAACATTAGTAAGCCAGGCAACAAAATTAGATACAAGCAAATTGAACTGTTAGCTGGCTATCACCTGCTGGTATGAGGGGGTGTTATTAATGATAAATTAATACAGTACTTACAGGTACCGGTAGTCATACAATAATGTTAGCCGGCTAACAATAACAGAGCATTCATAAAATCAGATACAATCAAATTGAACTTGTTAGCAGGTTTAAACAGTTGCTGGTATAAGGGGATAGGGGATACTTCATGCAAAGCAACCTTTACGCTGGCAAGTGACTTCTGGGTTTGCATTGTGATTTAAACGTCAACAAATGAGTACTTGTATATTTGATTCAAATGATTTAATATCAAAACATTTCAATCAAATATTCTCATAACTGTGTAACTATGGAAACGAAATTTTGTGGACGTCTAAACATTCTTCTGGGCCGCATGTGTTATTGGATGCAGTAAGCGATTTGGATATGTAGGAGGCTGGAGCATGTGACCACGTAGCCCGATTGGCTAAAGTGTCAGTCTGGCTTACTATTTCAAAAACAAGAGGGCATGATGGCCCTAGATTGCTCACCTGAGTACCATGTCTACTCATATAAACATGTACAAGTCTCGCCCTGACAATCAGCAGAGAAATTTGGAATTTAGTAGAGGGTCACTCAAGGTACATTCATGTGAATTATATGGAAATCTGGCCAACAGTTTCTTACAAGAAGGTTTTCTGCAGTGTTTTATATAAAGCCATATACTGTAGTGGAAATTAGCCCTGCCCTTGGCAGCCATCAACAATCAACATTAAAACTGGGAATATGGTAGAGGGTCAGCCTAGGAACATTCCAGTGGAATTATATTGATATCAGGCAAGCAGTGTCCGAGAACAATATTTTCGAAGCTTTACATATAGACATATTGTGGAAATTAGCCCCGCTCCTGGCAGCCATGGTTTTTAAGCAATCAACATTAAAACTGGGAAGTTGGTAGAGGGTCAGCAAAGGAACATTCCTGTGGAATTATATTTAAATAGGGTGAGCAGTTTCTTAGAAGGTTTTGAAGCTTTCAGCCATATATATTTAGCCAGATCAGAGTTATGGGTCTTGCTTGACAAGGTCATTATTGATGATGAATAAGTGTAGAAAGTTTCAAAGCATTAGCCCCCATAGTGTACGAGAAAAGTGGACGTTAACACAAAACTTAACCAAGGAATTTTATAAAGTCCAAAAGGGGGTAATAACTTTAGGAAAATGCAGGTCATAGTTATGGGTCTTGCTTGACATGACCAGGTATTGATGGTAAACAAGTTATTTATGCAAGTTTCAAAGCGATAACTCTGATAGTATAGGAGAAACGTGGACCTATACAAAAAACTTCACCAACAAGATAATATTAAGTCAGATAGGGAAGGCAGCACTAAACTTGACCACTCACCAGCCTCGCACAGAAAACATAAACAAGAGGATCATGATCCAGATCCAGGAGGCTCACCTGCTAAACATGAACAAACCTTGAAATACACTTGCATGTTTTGATTGCTGCCGACTTGTATTTAATATGCAATTGGAAGTTTTCACACTTATGTGACAGGGCAATCACTATAAGATGTGTCAGGGTGATCATTATAAGAATCAAGGCATGTGATGGCAGTTCAAGCGTCAGACGTGTGACACAGGAATTTGGTGATTCTCCTGACCCAACTTCATACCTGCCCTGAAGATCATCAAAATAAACATTTTGACCAAACTTCATGAAGTTGTAGCCAACAGAGTGTTAACAAGGTTTTTCTAATATTTGACATATTGACTTAGGTTTTGACCGCACATGACCCAAATTCGACCTTGGCCTAGATTTTATAGAGATAAAACTAGAACTATCACTGGAGTGATGAATCATACCCCGCAGCACTGCTTGACACAGGAATATTATTTAAATTTATAGTTACTTTCATCTTTTAAAATCCAGTAAGAAACACGACATGCATTACTGTATAGCCTTTGACCTCTAAGTAACCTTCACCTTTATGGTAGGACCTAGGTCTTCCGCAAAAAACTCCAACCAAAAAATTGGGGAAAAAATAATAATTTAGAAAAAAAAATCAAAGAAAAAAACTTGATTGATGTGATAAACATTTTTACCAAGCACTTTTAAAATCTACTAAGAAACAACAAAGTTACAGAGCGAACACGACTTGCATGACAATATAACCTTTATGTGTGACCTTGACCTTTGAGCTAGGGACCTGCGTTTTTGCATGACACACCATCTTGATGTGGTACACATTTGTATCAAGCAATGTTAAAATCCAGTAAAAAACGACAAAGTTACAGAGTAGATACAACTTGCATGACTGTATAACCTTTGACCTGTATGTGATACCTTGACCTTTGAGCTAGGAAATTGGGTCTTGCGCATGACATATCACCTTAAAGTGGTGAACATTTGTACCAAGACTTATAAATATCCAATAAGAAATGACAAAAGTACAGAGCGGACACAAATCACATGCCTATTTGATCCTTTAACCTAAGTATGACCTTGACCTTTAAGCTAGGGACCTGAGTCTTGAGACTGACACATCGTCTAGATGTTGCGAACATTTGTACTAAGTATTATAAATATCCAATAAGAAATGACAAAGTTACAGAGCGGACACGATTTTGTGGCTTTTAACCATTGATCTCCAAGTGTGACCTTGACCTTTGAGCTAGGGACCTGGGTCTTGCGTATGACATACCGTCTTGATGTGGTGAACATAATTTGTATCAAGCAATTTTAAAATCCAGCAAGAAATGACAAAGTTACAGAGTGGACACGACTTGCATGACTATATGATCTTTGACCTCTAGGTGTGACCTTGACCTTTGAGCTACGGACCTGGGTCTTGCGCATGACACACCGTCTTGATGTGGTGAACATTTTTACTAAACAATTTAAAATCCAGTAAAAAAACGACAAAGCTCCAGAACCAACACAACTTGCATGACTATATAACCTTTGACCTCTAAATGTGACATTGACCTTTGAGCTAAGGACCTGGGTCTTGCACATGACACATCGTCTGGATGTGGTGAAAATTTTTAACAAGCAATTTTAAAATCCAGTAGGAAACAACGAAGTTACAGAGCCTACACAACTTGTTGCATGACTGTAACCTTTAACCTCTAAGTGTGACCTTGGAACTATGGACCAGGCTCTTGCGCGTGGCACACCATCTTAATTTGGACATTTGTATCAAGCAATTTTAAAATCTTTAAGAAACAACAAAGTTACAGAGCTGAGACTTGTATTTATAACTATATACCATTTGACCTTTGAGCTAGTGGACTGGGTCTTGCGCATGACAAACAGTCATGATGTGGTGAACATTTGAATCCAGCGATTTTGAAATCCAGTAAGAAACGACAAAGTTACAAAGCGGACATGGTTTTGATAAAAGACCAACCAACACGGCGACTCCAGTATACTCCTTCCAACTTTGTTCGTGGTGGTACAAAAAATGTATAACAAGTGTTGTAAGTATCAAAGTATTATTGCCCTTGACGGATGATGTATAAGAAGTGTTATAAAATTCAATGCAGTATCATGGAAAACTGTTAGCGTTAGAGCACAGGCAAGGCCATTTTATACTTATATAGTAATTAAAGGCCCATAACCAAATAAGCCCTAGGCTGATTTGGCCTATAATCGAACTTGGCCTAGATATTACGTCCATAAGCATTGTCACAAAGTTTGAACATGATCGGATGAAAACTCTTTGCGTTAGAGTACAGACAAAGCCAATTTCACATTTTTTGGTAAATGAAGGACCATAACCCAAGAAGGCCTTGGCCGATTTGGTCTATAATTGAACTTGGCCTAGATTTTACGTCCATAAGCATTGTCACCAATTTGAAGACGATCGCATGAAAACTATTTGAGTTAGAGTACAGACAAATTACTGGACGCCGCCGCCCGCCCAAAGCGCCCTCCATGGGTGTTCACATAATACGTCCCGTTTTCAACGGGTGTATAAAAAGCATGCATGCTATTTTTCGATGAAAATGTTTGATTAGTTTTATTGATTGGAATTTGACATATCATACATGCATGTAAGCCATAGACCATCAACATTGATTTCTGGGAAGAATTTGCGATTAAAATACAATTGATATGAAGTTATTGGTGCGTGAACCAACAAGCATCATTTGGTATAAATAAGAGTGATCTCCCTTGTCTTATTCGTAGACAACAAGTTTTGATTTAAAGTTCTAATGGACTTATAAGGATCAAATTATCGTACCGTATGTTGCAGTTTAACCAATACTGACATTTACTTTTCTAAACAAATACTGCAAAGATGACACAATATTAGCTTAAAATGAACATAAGGCCAGTGTACTCGAGCATACCCTCTTTTAAGTTCAATAAATTACTTAATTGTTGACGAAAGGCTATGTAATTTTCCAGATAAAGAATAGAAACATACAGAAACATACACTTTTTAGACAGTAATCTTAGAAACAAATATTCCTACAAAACATGATGATTGTTGCTCAAATCTTTTAGAATTATGAGTGACACAAGCAAAATTTCATTAAATTTCATCATTCCAGGGTATCCCAAAAATCGGGGGCCTAGGTTTAATGTTTCATACAGTAGTCATGGATTCTGGACCTTCATAGACCTGTTAATTATGTTTGACACACTGATTCACTATGGAGCTCAATTTTGAGCTATATCTAGGTCATTGGGCCTTTCGTATGAGGTCAAATTAAGGACTGAACATAATCCTGTTTTTGCTGCTGATTTGCAGTAAGAAGGTTTCTGCTATCTTGTATATATGAGAATTTATAAAATGACTCTGATAAATACCTATGAGCTATAGCATCTTACTAAATTCAAATTTTTGGATGATTTCCCTCAACAATACTCATATTTTTGTTGCTTTGGTGACACTTTATGATAGTAGGAAGGTTTTCATTAAGTAAACTCACAACTTTCTCCTCTCATTATTTCATCTCAAGAGTTCTTTAATTTTCACATAACTATCATGACCTCTTTAACTTCAAAACCTTATATTCCCAAAAATTTGAAAATGAACATTCGTACACAAATGTCCTTACTATACTAATGATGTAATTTTCAAGACAAGAAGAGTCAGCCAAAACAACATAAAATGATGACGTCACGTCCTGTTTTGAAGCACCATTAATTAACAAGTACCTATTTCAGAACAGGGAACACTTGTATACACTCACAAAACTGCAGTCACATTCATTAATAAAAAATTAATTAGTTATAGGGGTTTTAGGTAGGTCCCTTTTTTTTGGGACACCCAATAACTATGCTTATACTATGCTAATACTGGTCGGATCTGAGTAAAAATACACATATGCACAACAGCTCATGCTGACTAATGTTCTATGAAGTTTGAAGCATGTAGCATGCTTTTTAAGTTGTAGATGACACAATATTTTGGGACTGACAAACGAAGAAGGATCACAATTTTTTAAGCTCACCTTGTCACTATGTGACAGTTGAGCTAATACATGTAAAATGTAAAACAATGTGTCGATATGCGGGCATAGAAAAAAATGATCGCTATGAAGCATTGTTTAGATGTCCAAACAACTGAAGAGGGACAAATAGCTCACCATGTCACTATAAGCAAACCACTTATACGAAGAACTAAACTAATGCAGACACAGAAGCTGACTAGGCAAGCTTCAAACATTGAGCTTTGAGTTTGAAATGTTTCCACAGTTAACCTCACAGCACATGATTCAATCTTCAAGGTCACATGATAGAATTCTAAAACTCCCAGTTCAAAACTTCACATGCTGTATTTACGTATTCATATGAAGACAATGACGTTGAAGTTCAGACACATCAAACTAACTTAAGATCATATCAGTAGTCTCAGTTGTAATGTTAACTGGAATCAACAGTGATACCACATTGTCAAATTGTATCCTCATTATGAATAGCTGTACTCTTCCTGAAGATGAACTGAAAAAAAGGAAACACAATCTTTAAAATAAAAAAAATAATTAATTACTTCTTTTAGGGGTAACTGTAGTCGTGTTACACTACTAATTGGTTGATAAGGGGATGTTGATAATATACAGATTATACAGATAATAGTGTAATTGATTTATGTTACCAAATGGCTGAGCTAACAAGAAATAATGTCATTGTGACCTTCACCTACTGACCTCGAAATTTGAGGTCAACTGTTGATTGGAACCAACATCAAAATAAAGTTAAGATCCTGGGCCAAACCATTCTTGAGTTTTTTTATTTTAAAACAATTGGTCTATTTAATCATGTAGAGGGTCGCAGGGACCTTGGCATGTGACCTTTAAATCACTAGGGGTTTATTGTTGATGTCCTTGATTAACCTCCATGTAAAATTTAAACAAACAACACATGGTTCATCTATGATTTGAACTTGTATGTGTAACCTAGTCTTTGACCCAAATATCGAGCTTGAATTAGATATGAGCCAGTCTCCAGGAAAACCTGCTATATTGACATTATGTAATTACTACTTGACTTGACTTGACTTGACTACATGTAACAAGGTTTTTAAAAAGCTTTAAAATAAGAATAAATGACATATCTATAGATTCAATTTTAAGTTATTTATCCATATATTACTATATCTTAAGTTTTAAAATTTCCTATGAATTATGTCGAAACTACTTACTTCGTTGCTATGGTGACCAATTTCAGAAAAGTACTCTGATTGAGAAAAACTAGGAGTTAGTTGTTTAAAACAGTAGAAGCCTTTCCCTAAATTTATGTGCACATTTAAAATTTGATATATTTTTTAAAACTTAAAACTTCATTCTTAAACGTGATACCATTATGAACATTTTATGTCAAGAATTGATCAAACGCTGTAATTATAAAGTACTTGTTACAACATCCTGGAATAACGATTAAATGACGTTCGCGACGTGACGCAAAAAGGCTCTGAATAGGGCCTCTACAAAACAGTTGTAACTTCCTTAAAAATCAAGATACTAACAAACTTTCTTTTGCATTTTGCATCATTAAGATTACACTTTTAAATAATCAAAAATCTCAAAATAAATTCTTTTGTTAAAATAGCAGGTTTTCTTGAAGACTGGCTCAATGTTTTAAATGAATCTTGATAAATCATCATCACTGTGACCAAATTTCAAAACATGAACTGTCCATGAACAGCACGCTCCACTATTCTCAGTGCCGTGCTTTGAAAGTATAATCATTATTATATACATGTAACTATAAATTCAAAACAAAATGCTTCATGGTGACAGCATTATCATCTTCTGTGCAGAGTTTTGGGTTTCTAAGTTATAGTTGGGTATCCTTATTATTTAAAGACTGAAGGTCACTAGAAGGCCAAAGTCAAAGTCTAGAAAGGAAATATCTTGTAAAAAGCCTAGTATATAACAAGGCAGTCCAAAAGACGGCTTTAATCCCCCGCCACATTCCATGGCCATAACTAGGACTTTTCAAGAGGGTGCGAAATCAGGTCTTGAAAAGTTGACGGGTGTTTGGATAATAAGGGGGGAGTAGAGCTGTCCCTCCTGCTGACGGAGGTTGGAGCTTATTGCATAGTACATTCATGGTGCAAGCGAAGCACTTTACTCATTGTTTTGAATTCATTGTTTATATGAGAATGCCTACTATACAAAACCAAACTCGTTCTTCTATTGACACTATTTCGAAGCGAGCTAGAAAATATTCATTTCTTATTTGAGCTGCATGGAACCCCAATTTGTTCTCTATTGTTTTTTACTTGGTGCTATTACAGAATAAGTTATTGAGCGAGCGCATCGAGCTCGAAAAAATGCATTAATACAGTTATCTGAGCCGCATGAAGCACAAACTTGTTCTCCACTTGATGTTATTTTTAAAATTATTGACCGATTGTGTGAGAGAAGCGAATTAGAAGAAACATGCACTGTTTTTCTGACTGACGCATATGACATAAACCCTTTCTCTACCTTATACTATTCACTGTAAAAAAATAGATAAACATGCAGCGAGCAAAGAGAGCTAGAAGAAACATACATACTAAGATAGCATCTGACTGATGCATATTCTACACAAACCCTTTCTGAGTTTCTCTAGTTTATACTATTCACTGTTAAAAATAATGAGCGAGCGAAGCGATCGAGAAAAAATCATTGCTTATCTGAACAGCATATCACAGGCTAGTTCTAAACACATGTATTACCTTCAATAGTAAGACACTGGCTATAAGATTCATGCAATTCGGCCAGACGTTAGAAAGTTATATAGCGGACATGAAATGTAAGGTTCAAACCTTTGATCTTGAACTGTTACGTTGACCTTGAGTCAGCACAGTTGGAATGTAGATTAATTCTGCATGTCGTCCTTATTTAGATATAAGTAACACATTTCTATCAGTTTCATGCAAATAGGCCCAGGTGTTAAAACATGATGTCTTTAATGATGATACATTTGCTAGGAGTTTCATGCAATTCGGTCCAGGTGTTAAAAAGTTATGGAGCGGACACAATTTTGTTACAAACAGAGGGTCGCACGGAGACCATTCCTATAATCCCCTCCCACTGTGTGGTGGGGGATTAAAAAGTTAAGTAGTCTGAAAATGCATGAAAAATAACAGTTTCAAATTACCTGTTGTTCCCATTAGCCCCAGCACTCATTTCTTCTATTATTATCAATGTTTCTCAGATACAGAAGAGTTCTGGTGTCGGAAAGATGAACTGAAACACAAAATTTTGATTGTTACAAATAAATAACAAGATCTTGTTGAGATGATATTATGACAGTTTCATAAAGATTATGTCCCAATTGTGACCGTCACCTCTAGTGACCACCAAGGTTTTTCTATGATTTGAACTTGTGACCTAGATTTTTACCCGGATGACTTAATGTAGAACTTGACCTAGATTTTGTTCAGTTGATCATTGTGACCAAGTTTCATAAAGATTAGGTCAAATTGTGACCTCGATTGGCTACCACGGTTTTTCTATGATTTTACCTAGTGACCTAGTTTTTTTATCCGGATGACCCATTATAAAACTTCACCTAGGTTTTGGTGAGATGATCATTATGACCAACTTTCATAATGATGAGGCCAAAACTTAAGTAATCATTTAAAATACAGTTATAAACATCTCTTTTTATTTAGTTATTATCTAGTTGGTTGATTGCCAATTAAAAGTCAGGTTTATGCAAGTTTTTAATACCAGTAGTACAGTATAGTACATGACTCCTAATTCTGCAGCTGTCTCCAAATCAAAAGTAATTAACAATAAACCAATATACAACCCTTTCAAGCCTTTCTCATTCGATTTTAATAATTGATAATCAATTCCTTGTAAACACACAGGTCCCTGTTACCACAACATGACCAGTAATTTATGCAGCTACTGTCCCCAAAACAAGTAATTAACAATATACCAATATACAGCCCTTTTAAGTCTAAGAGTTTTATGGTCCATTTTCTGTCTCCTGCAGCTTCAATAATTGATAATCAATTTCTTGTCACAACATTGATCTCACTTTTAGGATTCAAGCTAGGATTGTGTAATATTACATAATGGGGAGGAGCTAATTAAAAAATGCAATGATAATATTGCACAGTGTGAATTGTGGGAGGAGCTAATTTAATAACAGTCAGGGAGGAGCTCCATAATGGTCAGATAAAAATAACTTTTAGAGTATTATGTGTATATGATCAATTAAGCTGCTAATATAACAATTATGAATCTGCTGTGCCAAGGCCCCGATCTCCCGAAGCATCTCAATCGGAGCTGTATCTCATCTCAAATAGTGTCAGGCCTAAAATAAAATATTGTTTGTTTCTCCATCCCCTACCTACCCGACTAAAAAGGGCCCTACCCAAAATATTTTATTGCCCAGATTGAAATAATATTTTTTTTATTAAAAATTGGAAGTGAAAATGTTAATTTTTGTTTACTGACTTCTTTCTTACCATCAAATTTAAGACTGTTGGTGTTCACCTTAAAAGTTAATTCTAATTATTTCATTATTTGTATGTCTTAACCAATAACTATCATACTGAAACGGTTCCAAAAAAAAAATTAACCCTACCTACCTACCCACTCTAAATCTGCTAGGGTCGGGATGGGGAAACCAAGAATATTTTAAGTTCGGCCTCATGTGTCTTTATTGCTTATTTCAATGCGAGTTAGGATAATAAAATTATGTTCACTATTTCCAACCAATTAATTTATGATCTTATTAATTAGTGTAACTTTCTGTATTTATAATATTACAATGTTTTAAGAAATTCCTTCTACATGAAATTGCTTTAAGTATTAATTAAAGTGGTTATAAATCCGTATCAAAGTCCTGGATTATAACTCATTAATAGATATTGATCTAAATCTGAGGTCTAAAAGCATAATCTGCATGTTTTGCATAGACAATGTTTCAGAAACAGGTATTTTATTTATATAAATAATTGTTTTATGTTATATAAATGTGTTTAAAAATTAAGAGAACAAGATAAAAATGTTGAAGAGTAACATCCATCCCCTTTTTTCAGGATCATATTTTATAATGTTTTAATTTTGTTTCAATGATAAAATTAATGAATTCATTTGTAATTATAGTACTTTGATATATTGTATTCAAATATCATAGGGATGTCCAAAAGGTTGTATTTGGTGGGGGCTTTGGAGCTGAATCCCCCCCCCAGCTGGCTGCCTATATACCAATGAATGAATCAATTCTACTTGGCATGGCATCTATCATACTAATAGTGACCTGTATATTGGACATTTTATATGACATCCAGTGTATAGATTGTATAGCCCCCCCACAGGCATGACAAATCAAGCACTAAATAGGACCTACTGCTGTTGATGATGTGATTTGTGAAACTGATAAAAGATTAAGTGTGTTTAAGTTGATTAAACATGGTCAGAGATAACATTTATAATGTTGTTCACCATTATTTTAATCCAATTAAATTAGAACTTGCTGATTAAAAAAATAAAGTTTGACTTGAAGAAAAACATGCATGTCATCTTTACAGTGAGAAAAATCAAGAAGTTTAATCAAAGTGCGTGGAAAAATGTACATTGTCTTAATTTCTTGTTGGAGTGATTAGTTTGGTTTCATGTTTGAATGGAAAGTAATGATTGCAATATTTTAAATATACAACCATTTTATTTGATAAACTAAATGTACCATATATATTGGCATAACTTTATTTCAGAAGATATTAGCTAAACCTTTATGTTGCATGAAGTCTCATTACTTAAAACAACATTTTTTTAAAAAGTCATGTTTTTATAAATTGCACCATTTTAATTCAAACTTCATAGAAATCTTCGCAGTGGGATCGAGGGGACACCCCTTCCGTGCCAACCCCTGGCCCATCTCAGCCCCCTCTGGATACGGCCTTGGTACCCATGTGTCAAAATGAGTTTTTGCCTTTTAATTTAACTATACTGGTGAAATTTCCTATAAAATGGTAAAGCCTACTAGATTCTATGTTCACATTATTAATTTGCTTTATATATCTAGTTGATTTAGATCTACACACAGGTAATTGTATCATTAATAAAGAATATTAAAACAAAAAATCTTTGATTTTATAAAATTTATGGGCCTATCCGCAGGTAACTGTATCAATAATAAAGAGAAAACAAAACAAAAATGTTTTTGTAAAAAGTAATATCTAAGATATTATAGATGTTACAAAACAATTTTTGTTTACTCTTTATTATTGATACAGTTACCTGTGGGCCTGTCTAAGTTAAAGATAACTCAAAATTTATAATATTTTTTTACTCTTTTATCGATGATACAGCCAGTGACAGCTACCTGTGTATTAGTAAAAAAGCAGTCGCTTGGAGAAAAATATATATGTCAATTGTCTACTTGTGGATTAGTCCAAGGTCTTTGACGATGATCATTCCATTTCATAAAAGGTCGACACGTCAGTTAAAATAAAAGACCATTTAGTTATGGTATCCAGAACGTTCTGACTGGTGGATCTACGTACCCAATAATTTATTAATCTACTTCAATTACTTACCTTCGTTAACTTGTCCAGGTCCAGAATCTATATCTTCCATCGTAATTTTAATCAGGTGTTGAAAATAATTCGGTACCGTAACAACGTATTTATCCAGAACCAAAGTTTAAACTCTCCGATCTATGCCATGTGTAAGTAAAATCCTCGGTTGAACAACTCGCAGGACGAACTCACTATATAATAATAAACGTGTAAAACATAATTGACAAATGTCGTTTTAAAACACTACAGCAAACTGTTAATTCATTCTGATGTATTATTTTGTAAGCATATAAAGTTTCTGATCGACAATTCCATCTAAAACGACGTAGGAAATAGATAAACAATAAACATTGCATTGCCTTTAATAGAATAGTCCCTACGCATATAATGGACTAGTCCAGACACCCCACTGCGTAATCTGTCTACCGGTCACTTTGTACACGCGCGACATAACCGCGTGAAGCTGAAGAGGACTGCTTCTTTACACGGACCATGACTGGTGTAGAACATGAGACTGAGGTAAGATATACTGTTTGTATTTCTGTCTTTTTATTTTTTAATTTAATTATGACGACTTGATTGTTTGGTAATATTCAGTACTGCATGTATTTGTTGTTTGTTGTTGATGATGCGTCAAAGTAATAAAGAGAAGGGGGCGAGGACAGGGCCGTATTCGGTCGACCAGATACAACACACAAACCCCCACGGCACATATTCAACACACAAACCCCCACGGCACATATTCTATACCTATAGGTCCATTTGCTTATTTTGGTTATTGCCTCAGCGTGGCTATATGTAAGGACTGCGAGGATGTACTTTAGTCAGCGTCGTGTTGAAAAAAGTGATACTAAATCTAGATCCAGTTTGTCAACCAGTTTAAATTACTTTGATCTACATTATTTATATTATATCATAATTTAAACATACAGCTTTAGAAATAAAAAACTGGCAAAATTTGTAAACTTTACAACTTTATTATTAAAATATTGTTACATCATTTATCGTATATATGTACACGATGTATATTGTAACATGTTGTGAATAACGTTTGATAAGATCTACATTATTATGTATTTGTTTCTTAATTTAAGATAATAGGTTAATCTAGACAGCCGATTTCTTATCAAATTTTTGTAGAAAATCTCTAATTAAAATAGTAATGTTCTATGTAATCCATAATCTCAACCATCATGAGGCACCCATCAACTTGAAGGCGTTTGTGTGTTACTGATCAAGTCTGGCTACGCCCGTGACTGTGAAAGGTTGTCTGACATTAAGTTCATGAATGTGCTGTAGACTTATGACTGAATTTATTTGCTTCCTACTGGACCATACTGTTCTATTTTGATCTGAGCCCTACTTTAAATGGTTTTAAAACAACCCTATTATCCCTACTTTTTCATCTCAAAATGAAAATAAAATTAAATTTAGTGCAAAATAATACTTTCTTGTTTTAGCTATAATTTCTGTGAAATAGAGCAATTTCGGGTATATCCGACAGTAGGCACTTATCGACACCTGCAAGTTAATTTCCATTTTAATTGCTTGTTTCGTCATCTTTTGTTATGATGACGTCATCGTATCATGTGCTTGTGTGACGTCATTTTTATGGACCTTGTCGACTGGCATAAGACGAGTAAGTTAATTGTGATGAAATAATTTCTATTCACATATAAAAGATGTTATCTGGATCGAATATCTGAAGCCATAAAGGTATGAAATAAGCTACAAATGCTTCATAATAATGTTCTTGTATCTTGTGTTTCACTATTGATTTTAAAGAAAGATCTATTTGGGTGTCAGTAACTGCCGAAGTATGTCGACATGTGTGGTCTTTATACTTAACTTCGTAAGATGCGTAATGACGTCATGTTAATGATTCACGAAGGATTACGACATGCGTGAGTGTCGGTAGATATCGACATCTAACGATTGTGTGCAAAATTCATGTGACTCAATTTAAAGTGTCGATAACTGCCGACATTGCTTTATATATCATGCATTTTTTTCAGGCACACTGCACTCACAAAATAAATTTAATCAATATTATTTAAATTATCAGGTTGCTATTTTTTAAGTTTTCCACCCCTGGAATTTACATATTTTATGACCCTCTAACTGGTAATAGGTCAAAATTCCTACTTTAGGATGTCCTTAAAAATTTGTTTGTTTGCGGTAACGCGATCCAAGATTTTGAAGGTGGGTAGGTAGTCGATTTTTTATTTTTAATTAATTAATTTAATTATAGGAATTGTCTCCGTGCGTCCGTCAGTTCGTCCATCCGTAACAAAATCGTGTCCGCTCTCTTACTTTTATCCCTTGGCCGAATTGCATGAAACTCATAGCAAATATGTAACTAATAAAGACGACGTGCAGAACCCATATCCCAACCATGCCGTTCGTCCGTCCGTCCTGGTTAACCCAAATTGACCGTTTCTTCTAGCATTAATATGGCTTGCAACAAAGCTTTCATACTTGCATGGATGTTGTGTATGAACACTCTCCACACGCCAGTATCACCTAACCCCATTTTGACCTTCACCTTGACCTAATTTTGGACTTAGACTTATTTATGGACAAGGCTTCCACAGGGGGCATAAGCGTTTATTGAACGCAGTCTTGTTAATGTCAGGAATTCCTACTTAGCCCTTCTTTTACAATGAAATTTTTGGAAGGGGCAGTAGAAAGCCTGTAATTAAATGTGGCACAATGGTTCACCAGTACCAGACGGTGTGGCATGCGAAACAATTACATCAATATCTAAAAGGTCAAGGTCACACTTTGAGTTAAAAAATAGCCATAATTGAGCCTGTACAGCCCATAACTAAGTCATTTAATATGGAATTTGAAAATAATTTGGCACAAATGTTCTCTACTACCAGACTGTGGGTGTGTCATGTGAAACAATGACGTCAATATCTTAAAGGTCAAGGTCACACTTGGACCTCAAATGTAAAAAATGGTCTTAATAAGTTAATTTAAATAGCTTGTCCTGGCCGTAACTGTGTCATTATACCCCCAGATACATAGTATATGGGGGCTATATTGGAGTCATGCTTGAGGTGGTCTGTTGGTCCATGCAAATTTTGTCCGCGCTATTTCTCTGTAACCATTGGTGACGGTCGGATTTCAACGAAACTTTGCATGAGTAATCAGTACCAAGTCTAGTTGTGCATATCGTTGGCACACGCCGGTCGGACAAATTTTAAGGTAGTTATGGCCCTTTATTTTTTACACATAAAAATTTTGTCCGCACAATTGGTCTGAATTCAACGAAACTTTGCATGAGTTATCAGTACCAAGTCTAGTTGTGCATATCGTCAGCACACGCTGGTCGGACAAATTTTAAGGTAGTTATGGTCCTTCATTTTTTTACACTTAAACATTTTGTCCGCGCTATTTCTCTGTAACAATTGGTCTGAATTCAATGAAACTTTGTATAAATGATCAGTACCAAGTCCAGTTGTGCATATCATCGGACCACATTGGTCGGATCAATTTTAAGGAGTTGTGGCTCTTTGTTTTTTACACTTAAAAATTTTGTCCGCGCTATTTCTCTGTTACCAATACAATGGTCAGATTTTAACGAAACCTGGTATGAATGATCAGTACCAAGTCTAGTTGTGCATATATTCGGCACACATTGGTCAGATCAATTTTAGTCTAGTTTTGCACAGCTGACTGTGTCAAGCAGTTTCTGGGGGTATTCCTCACATTCAGTGATATTTCTTGTTTATTGTGGTATTATAAAATAACCTGGCACAATTGTCCTCCCCTATCAAACTATGTGTCATGTGTTATTCCAATATCACACAGGTCAAGGTCGCACTTACGAGTTTAAAGGTCAGAAATGACCATAGTTTATGTTGTCTGCACCATAGAAATGACCGTAATTTATGTTGTCTGGACCATAACTTCAATTTATGTTGTCAGCACCATAACTTCATCATATATTGTTGAATTAAAATTTGTCCACCATGCAACAGTTTTTATGGATATGGTTTGCCATACGTCTGTGACAAAGTGGTATGTTGGGGTATCATTAGTCACTATGTGGCAGTTCTAGTTGCTTTTGTGCTGTGTTATGAACATGTTTGGTTTTCAAACATGATTGATGTTAAAATGTTTTTTTTTCGTCAACACTTAATTTTTCACAAAGTGTGCATATCGAAAAAAAGAGTACGTAAAAATATTAGAAGAAGCAGTAATAAATATATAAAACACGGTCCAACATGTTCATACATGATCCAAGTAAATTACTTCCCATTAACAAAATTGATATATTTTGTTTGAAAATCCCAAAATACATGTACACCTTACAAAAATATATTGTGAATATTTAATTAACTGTGTTATATCTTATAATCTGTCAAATGTATGCAATAAAATTGAATGATAACAAAAAGACAAACCTAATTTAAAGTCATCAAGTTTTTGTATATTGAAAATTCACAAACTGTAACCAATCCTTATTTGACCTCTTGAACACTCTTGAAATGGTTGTACATGTTTAAACATGATTAAACATATTCTTGTGATATCATGTTTGACCATGCTATTATGTTGACTGTTAAACATGATCAGTTTGACAGTCAAGATTGATCATGTTTGACCATGGTGACATTTAACGCACATGTTCTAACATGTTCATTTCATGGTCGAAACATGTTCAGACATGTCCAAATATCATGTTTAAATATGTTTAAAACATTTCTAAACATGTTATGATCATGATAATTTCCCTAGGGTGTTACTGCAAACAAACATTGTTAAGGATGGCCTTATCCCTACTTTTTAATGTATGAAATTCCGACTTTGTCCTTTATAGGGATTCTAATCGACATGCCGAAGGCATCTCGATTAAAATCCAAGACGGCATTGTACGTGTTGCGAGTTTTTAACCCATCCGAAATTTGGTCACCCCTGTTCGATTGAGATTTGTGTGTACAGGAAGTGTTTTTTCGGGGTACTCTGAAGACGTGAATGGAATTGGCAAACTCATTAAAAAAATATTTTTGTTGCTAATAAATTATCTTTTATTTTCTAATGATGTTTAAAAATGTTCCTTGAGATAACCGAAGGCCAGCTTACACAACATTAAACGCGATAGGGGAGGTAAGAATGCTAGCGCGCGAGATAAAGGCGGTCGGTTAGCATTTTAGACTGTCCCTCGCAAACGGAAGAAGTTGTTTCATTCGACTGCCGTCAAGTAAGTACAGCCTACAATCGTTAAAATAACTGCTTATACGATTAAAGTACTTGTTTTAAACAAGGAAAACTGTCTTTTATACACATAATTGGCGTAGGTAAACAAAGAAATCAACTTTCGATGCTAATTTGCATCATAAAGTTTGATAAACGAAGCGTATCCAAATTTGTTCGTACCCAAATTGTCAACAACAAACAATCAACCAACCAACCATTTATTGTGAATTAATTATCAATTATTAATTGATCTTATAATGTAGGACAACTGTCTACTGCTGGTTTGTCAATACAGATCTCCGTGAAAAATATGAGAATTGACCAAAATACAAACAATGTAACTTTTCATGAGTGCTTTTATGATTATTTATAAGAAAGTTTTTTTGGAAAAGAAAGTTTTTTTGGAAAAGAAAGACATAACAAGACCGAAGAAGTGACAGATGTCCCAAGACCCTTCAAAGAACCCTCAGATCCAGTTAAGGTCTGTGTTGGTTGACCCGCGTTTAACAAAGTTTCTGTCGTGTTGATCGGTATTCATCTGTCGCTCTGCTGTGACTGTCCATTACAGTATGTAGCTGCCATGTGACCTCCGGTGTGATGCCATCATAAGAGCTGTCATTGACCTAAGCGGTATCAACAATATTTTTAACCAATCGATTATCGATTCACATTTTAGAATATTCACCATATCGACATTACCGGTTAAAACCCGTTGTCTGGGATTACGGAATTAATTGAGCGATAATGTGCGAGAAAAAGAAAAAAATATACACTCCCGCTATACCGCTTATTGCTCGCTAACCCCCTGACCGTGAAATTCCGGATCCGGAAAATTGGGTTTTAATTACCGAGTAATGTCGATATCGAGAACCGATACCTGGGTAAATGAATGGAACCACCGAAAATCCTCCTTTTCCTGCACAAAACAGTCCCTCTGTTAAAATGTAAGTTCACAAATTGTAAAAATGGGTCAAGTCTAAACTCTAACCAAAGGTGCTATCTCAAAGCTGAATATATACCCAACATGTACAGTGTAGAATGGCTAAAAAGGGATCATTGACTGAAAGGCCTGTTTCTTGTTCGTCTATTATAGGACTCCAACATTTAGCTAAGAAGGAGTCCTGGGACTCCTACTTCAAAATCCTACCGAGAACCCTGTCTATATGTGTAACTGTATAACGATGTATCGCCGATGCTTGTCTTCCTATATATTGGAATCATCGATATGCCTTGGGTCGTATCAATGACAGCTCTAGTCGTCATTCAAGAAAGCGCTAAAAACACACTGTTCTTAAAACCATATTCTGGCTCATTATCATTTTGATTCCTTAGGGGTCTCCTAAAAGGTAGTTCAGTTATAACTGCAGATACGGTTTGTCACTGACCATATCAACATTACAGGATAAAACCCGTTTTCCAGTATAACAGAATTAATTTAACAGCAATGTGCGAGAAATTCTGAATCCAATACTTTTTGACAGGGGGGTGGCTGCATTAAGCGAATAGAGCAACTAGGTACAATAATCGCGATTATTTTTGCAAAAAAGGAAGATTATGTGAAGTCTATATAGTTACATTGAGACTCACTGAACTTATGTAATGCTGAACTTTTACTCCGGCACTTGGGGTAATGTGCGTGTGGACTGGCCATACGGCTTACAAAGACGCATCGCCATCAACAGCCATTTCTCTGTAACTTGCATGTAGAATTTCATGGAACTTAATCAAAATAAATATCAGGGGCGGATCCAGAATTTGGCGTTAGGGGGGGCGTACATTCATGTATTGATACCCCCCCCCCAAGAAAATGCGCGAGCGAAGCGAGCAAGAAAAAAATGTATCTCTGAGAAGCATTCCGTACAATTTCGTTCTTTATCTTAAAATATTCATTGATAAAGTTAATGTGAGAGCAAGGCGAGCAAGAATATATGAATTAATTATTTGAGCAGCATATCCCTCATACTCATTCCCTACTTGACAACATTAACTGATAGTGATTGTGCGAGCGCAGCGAGCAATACAAAATGCAATTATCTATTTCAGCAGCAAACACCACATCCTTATTACTTGGTTATATTCACTGATGTAGTAATTGTAAGAATTAGAAAAAAAATCAGTGTTTATCTGAGCAGCATACCCAACCAACTCATTGGTAAATCAAAACTTGGCGGCTTTCATTGAATTTACGTAGTTCTAAGGCGAGCGAAGCGAGCAAGAAAATTCGTTGTTTATATGAGCAGCATAGCCAGGACTAACGATTATCGACTGGATAATATTCACTGATATATATATATAGCTGCTGTAAATTCGTCACAAAGAAAAAATGCAATGTCTCTCTGCGAACTCCAGGGCTTCAGTTTTGTTTAAGAGGAAATGTGAAATACTTGGGATCCAGCGACTAGGGAGACCAGTGGCTTTCTGCCTCGTGACTTTTTAAATATAACCACGGAATTCGTCAGCTGCATTTTGAGATATCTTATTTTTTAATGAGAATGACAGGTTTATAAGAAAATCAAGTCAACTGTATTACTGACTTGTCGGACATTTTTAATGTGCAAGAATCTCGGCAATTCTGTAGCCGAAGTTTGGCATTATGCTACCAATCAGTCCCATATTTCGTTTTTTGCATAGAGCATTAAGTTCACGTAAAAATCCATTAATTTATTATTGTGTTATTGACGCGAGCGAAGCGAGCGAAAAAAAATTGCATATCAATATTGTTCTTACATCCAATCTATGATTAAATTACCTAGGTTCCGGCGATTTTAGGGGGGGCCCCGGGCGTACGCCGGGTCCGCCCCCCCTTGGATCCGCCTATGAATATGAACAACTATACAGTACTTTGATGATGCCTGTCAGGTGTTTTTCCTTTGACAGTCATTTACCTTGATTTATTAAATATTTCTGTCTGTCCTTCCGTCTGCAGCCATTTTTCTACTAACTGGTACATTTTTAAGCAACTTAAAATAAAAAAGTCATGATGCCCGTCAAGTTTGTTTAAGTTGGTCAATTTTCCTTAAGAGTTATTACCCTTGATTTACAGTATAATTCACTCTGACCGTCCATTCGCATTCCTTTCTTTGTAACTAGCTTGTAGAATTTCATGAAACATAAAATGAATATGAGCACCCAATTACTGTGATGATGTTATTGCCCTTGATTTGTTGAAAAATTTCATCCGCCAATCCATTTGCATTCAGTTCTTTGTAATTAGCTGGAAGAATTTCATGTAACTTAAAATGAATATGAACACACATTCTGTGTGTCAATTTTCTTGAGTTGTCACCCTTGATTTATTGAAGAATTACCTCCGCCCGTCCTTTCTTAGTCATTTCTTTGTAACTAGCCGGTAAAATTACATGAAACTTAAAACGAAAATGAATGCTCACACTAAGATGATGCCAGTCAAGTTTTGTTATTGGACAATTTTCTTTAGAGTTATTGCCCTTGATTTAATGAATAATTCACTCTGCCCATCCATTCACATTCATTTCTTTGTAAATAGCTGGTATGATTTCATGAAACTTAAAATGAATAGGAACGCTCATACTGTGATGATGTCCGTCAAGTTTTTAGCTCACCTGAGCACTCGTGAACATGTTTTACCTAATCTACATGAAACTTGGTCACAATGTTTGTCGCTTCGCAATCTAGGTAAAGTGCGTAACTAGGTCAACTGGGGTCAAAAACTAGGTCACCAGGTCACTGATTCTGCCTAAACTGCTGGTCATATGGTGAGCGCTTTAGAGCCAATGGTCCTCTTGTTGTATTAGTCAATTTTCCTTGAGTTATTAAAATTCTATCTGAATTTCATGAAATGTAAAATAAATACAAACTGTATGAACAACCATACTGTGAAGATGCCCCTCACTAATAACTGTAATGAGTTTTTTTGATATAGTATCAATGGATGATTGAATCCCCTTTAGGCAATGCCTTAGTTCATATTAGATAAAATATGCCCTACTATTGCCCTAATAAGAGGCAGTAGAAAATCTCAAGTTTAATGCTGTATCTATATAGTATTGGTATTGGTAGCTTATATTTTTTTAATTGTGAAAATATTGCTTTGGATTATAAATGGGGTTGGTTGGTCTATTTCCACTCTTTCGAAAGTGAAAAGTTTACTTGAACACAGGTATGGGCCATTGCGGGTCAAGGTCACTGGAACTAAAAGTTGAAAAAAACTGTTCATGCACAATTTACTTGTGGTTACTTAGTTAGGTATGAGGTATCATTGATGGAACTTGCTGTGTATTAAGCAGCAAATTAGCTTGTGTGAAATCTTGGGAACATGGGGCTGGTGGAGTCAGGATGCCGCTGTTACAAAACAGGCATGTATCCATTTCTGCCAAATTATGCCTCGCTGACTTGAAAATCTGTTTTTGTTGAACTTCATTGTCTTGTATGCCTTTTGTGCTCTGATTAATTATTTATGGTGTGGAATGCTCTGTCCTAGAGTGTAATGATGTCTAATTTGTTAATAATATTATCTTTTTGACCTAACTGTAAATTTTTGCATTTCCTCTTTTATTTCAGATCATACTTCAATAGTGTGTATGAAAGTGAGAACTTTTAAGATTTGCTTTTTGTACTGGTAGGTGTGCTTAATTATATATATTTATATAGTCTCTTACTGGTTTGCAACCAAATGGTACTATAGATTAATTATATCCCCACAATGAGTTGTAAGGTGGTATACTGGATTCAGCTTGTCCCTCTGTCTGTCAGTCCGTAGACATATTCTTGTAGGATTTCCTTCAAACTTTTGAACATGAGCAACATTAACATGCGGGCGACTGGGCAGGCGGGCGTCCCCACTTTGTTTCCGTTGGATAACTTAAGTTAAGAATGAGATATCATAATGAAACTTGCTGTGTATGTAGCTTTTGTAAAACAAGACTGCTTGGAATTGAAAGTGGGGGTCCGGAGGGTCAATGTCAATGTTACTAAAATATACTACTCAAACTTTGCTAAGTGTCAAGAAATCAATTTTGATGTCTGTTTTATATTAGCTGAACAAACACGATTCAGAGGAGGTTGTGCAATTATAAAAATATCGTCTTAACTGCTGCTACATAACGATAAATTCATGTCTTGAATTTGACAAAATGACGTCGTTTATGAGATAACCGATTAGCCCTAATTGCAGCGCACAAAGTGACAGGCATCATATGGAAATGTTTGTCCCGTTTTTATTTGCATATCGAGTTACGACCCAAAATGCCAAGAAATGAACCGCAATATATTATTACAGAAGCTTGAATGCAGCACAAATATTTTAATAAGGTTTGGCTTATCAGCACTTAGACATTAAATTATGAAGTAATCATCATTCGTTTGCAATATTGCAGATGTATCATTAAGTTTCTGAAAATTCTACCAGTCAATCTTATTCAATTTGCAAAATATTCAAATGAAAAATTTCTTGACCCTTATCAAATTTTGAGTAGTATATAAAAACATTTCTGCTCAATAACTTAAGTTGGCAGTGAAATATCATGATGAAACTTGCTGTGTATGTAGCTTATATGAAAAGGCCACTTGGGATTGAGTGGGGACAGTGGGGTGAAGGTCATGGTTACCATTACTAAAATTAGAAAAAAACATGCTCAATAACTTATTAAGTTCATTGGTAAAGAGTTGTCATGATAAAATTTGCTGTGTAGGTAGCTTATGTTAAAATGCTGCTTTAGATTAAAAGTGGGGCTGGTGGGTTAAGGTCACCATTACTAGAAATAGAAAGACAATCTATACTCAATATAAACTTAAGTTGGCAATGAGATTGAATTCATGATGAAACTTGCTGGGTAGGTTGCTTTTGAAAAACACTGCTTGTGATTGAAAGTGAAGCCCGTTGGGTTAAGGTCACTGTTACTAAAATTAGGAAAAGTAGTTCCGCTAAATAACTGTAGTTAGGAATGAGATATTTTGATGAACCTTGCTGTGAAGGTACCTTGTGTGAAGACTATACATGGGATTGAAAGTGGGGCCATAATGGGTGGGGGTATCAAGGTCACTGAAACTGTAGCTTGTATGAAAAATGCCACTTGGGATTGAACATGGGGCTGTTGGGGTTAAGGCCACTGTTACAACAGTTGTATCCATTTCTGCCACATATTGCTTGGCTGACATGAAAATCTGGTTTTCGTGTTGTTTTTTCTTGTTCACTATATAAAAAGGACCAGAATGGAAATAAGAGGTCTCCTCTTTTAGTGTTTATCCTTGGTGTGGGTGTGTTTGACATGGCTTCCTTATGCAAATTCTTAGAATATACTTTTGTATTTGTAATTTTGTCTTTCATTGAACATGTTTTATTTATATTTTGTAATATTTATTATCTAAATTGATATGCCATGTTATATGCATCCTGTACCTATTACTCAGACGTAAAAGAAACTGTGTATGGGATTTTATTTTTTCCGAAATCTGTAAAAGAAGTATGTAGTGTTTGGTGTCAATTTTTAGCTTATTCAATTGCCTATAAAACCCATCACTTTTTTTGTCAAGCCCGCTTGCGGTGAGCGAGACTTAGTCGCTGCTTTTGGTGTAATGTGCTTAAGTGCGTGTGTGTGTCCGATTTTGTCCAGACCTTCATGCTTTGACCAATCTTGCTTATACTTGGCATGAATGTTCACCTCCACAAGGAGTGTCGTGCACAACCCCCAGGTTCCTTTCGCAAGGGTCAAGGTCTCAGTTGAAGCTAAAAGGTCAAATTGAAGCTTGTCCAGACAATAACTGTCATGCATTGACTAATCTTTCTTATATTTGGGATATAAGTTAACCTCCATGATGCGGAGTGTCTTGCCCAACCCTCTGGTTTGTATCCCAAAGTTCAAGGTCACAGTTGGATGACAAAGGGCAATTTGAAGTTTGTACGGATAATTTCTTCTTTATGCATGGTTTAATTAGATGTAACTTGGCATATTTAAGTTGGTGATTTTTTCAATGTGCGCTAAGGCTCAACATAATTTGCCTGAGAGCATGGATTTCTCGCTTAAATAGCGCCGTAAACTGAAACCTGCTTATCATTTCGGCATGGTAGGGGTCAAAATAAATATTTCACAGATTGTGATATCGGTGTTATTGTGAATAAAATTAAGGTTTAAGATTCTCTAAATTACCCCTCGAAATGGTTTGTGATAATTTCATTATATCTGGTATAACCCCCATTTTGACGTATTACATGTACAATACGATGTCTCATGGAATGGACATAAAGTTGTACGACGTGCAGAGGAATCATATTCCATTTGACCTAGAGAGCACTATAAATGTAGCTCCTGCAAATTGTTGACATCATGCCATAATCATTCCCTTCTACCGAGAGGTACCTCTAAAAGATTATTGAGCATACTGTAGCCAACACCTCAATTCACTGATGTTTCCATGATTTTAGCATAGCAAGTTCTGACTTTATATTCTATACTGAAAAGCTGTAAGGCGAGAATATCAATTCACTGAATTTGATTTTTAAGGAACATTAGCCAGCATATGTAGTTGAATTATTGCCCTACACATGTTTAAAATTTAATTCTTTAAAATATTATTCAGTCTATTATGGGATAATTGAACATTGTGATGATTTATATTGCAGGTTATGAAAGCTGTTGCTGCACCTCATCAATGGTACAGAATTAGCGTACCGAACAAGGTGAATTTATTTGTCCATATACATGTAGCAAGAGGAATAGAAATATAATACCACACAAACACATTGGTTGTGAACAACTGGAAGCTGAAAAAGACATTACTGTTAGTGCCTTCTCCTGGATATCTCTCAGAACTTGTAGAGTTGTAACCTGTTGGTGTGACCATGACCCACGGTTGGAATTGTATGAGTCCATGCTAGTTATGAATATTCTTCACCTGAAGCATGGTTGTCTGGAAACTTGACCAACCACTAATCAATGTATGTGTTTGTAAAATAGAGGTGCTGTTGTAATCAACATCACTTGGTGTAGTGATGAGCAGAAGAATTATAAAACAAACATTGAAATCAACATCTTTAAACCAAACTGTGAGTGACTCGGAGACTTGTGACTGTTGTCAGTGTCAGGTAAACATAATGACTTATAAATACTAGGATCCTAGATCTATGTCAAACTATTATTTTGTTTCCAGCAAAAGCCTAATAGGGGCTGCATTTTGCATTGGCTATCTGTGATTCTTTGACGAGTGTTTGTTTGATGAATAGAGTTTTGATGTTCATTTTTGGTCCTTATGACCTTTTAATATGAAAGGTTTAACAATATTAAGCAAGAAAATGAAGTATTCAACTGCTTTGTACGAGAGGTGATCAACAAATATGCGGAAAGTGCTGTAGTTTCATTATTTGTCATTTTAGTCATTTGAAACTTTCTAAACTTGATTATATATTTATTTCAAATTGATTCATTACTGATCATCAATATTAACCAAAGACGAAACGAACGCGGCCCCAATTTTTAGCTCACCTGTCACAAAGTGACAGAGTGAGGTTTTGTGATCACTCGTCGTCCGTCTGTCCGTCCGTCCGTCAACAATTGGGTTGTGTCCTCTCTAGAGGTCACAATTTTTGCCTAATCTTTATGAAACTTGGTCACAATGATCATCTCAACAAAATCTAGGTCAAGTTCGATATTGGGTCATCTGAGGTCAAAAACTAGGTCAAAATATAGAAAAACCTTGTGTAGTCACTGGAGATAATAATTTTTTGTAAATCTTTAAGAAACTTGGCCACAATGATCATGTCAACAAAATCTAGGTCAAGTTCGATATTAGGTCATCTGAGGTCAAAAACTAGGTCACTAGGTCAAAATATAGAAAAACCTTGTGTAGTCACTGGAGATAATAATTTTTTGTAAATCTTTAAGAAACTTGGCCACAATGATCATGTCAACAAAATATAGGTCAAGTTCGATTTTGGGTCATCTTGGATAAAAAACAAGGTCACAATGTCAATTATAAAAATCACAATGTTAATTGACATTTTCCTGAGGGACGTGGGTTCAACCCCCACTGGAACCATAATTTTTATTTTTTTAACTGTTTAGGTATTGTTGTGTCTTTATAGCATGTATTTGTACAGTTATATGGAGGAAAATATTTTTATGCTCCACGAAAATTCGGGGGGAGCATATAGTTGCCGCTTTGTCCGTCCGTCGTTCCGTCCGATATTTTTGTCCGGAGCCTAACTCAAAAAGTATGTTAGATATCATCATGCAACTTCATAGGTGGATAGATCTCAATAAGTAGAAGTGCAGTGCACAAGAACCACAACTCTACATAACCTATTTCTGGAGTTATTGCCCTTTGTTTTTTTTCATACTTAGGTTTTGTCCGGAGCCTAACTCAAAAAGTATGTGAGGTATCATCATGAAACTTCATATGTGGATAGATCTCAATGAGTAGAAGTGCAGTGCTCAAGAACCACAACTCTACATAACCTATTTTTGGAGTTATTGCCCTTCGTTTTTTTTGATACTTTATTCATACTTAATTCTTGTCCGGGCCATAACTCCAACAGTATTTGAGATATCAATTTGAAACTCCATAGGTGAATATATCTCATTGAAGGGCAGTTCAGTGCACAAGAACCATGACTCTTCATTGCATATTTTTTGAGTTATTCCCCTTTGTAATTTTTCATACTTAATTACTGTCTATGCCATAACTCAAACAGTATTAGAGATATCAATTTGAAACTTCATAGGTAAATAGATCTCATTGAGGGAAAGTGCAATAGCTAAGAACCATAACTCTCTTTTGAATATTCTGGAGTATTTTTTCTGTGACAAACATCCCACGGGGAGCATCACCCGTCACTGAAGGCTCTTGTTTTCAAAATATTTTGTTTAAATTATAGGTCAAATTATAGAAAAACCTTGTGTAGTAACCAGAGGTTACAATTTCAACTTAATCTTCTTCACAATGATCCTGTCAACAAAATCTAGACCACGTTCGATTTTGAGTCATCTAGGGTCAAAAACAAGGTCACAATGTCAATTGACATTTTCCTGAGGGTGGTGGGTTCAAACCCCACTGGAACCATAATTTTTATTTTTTTATTGTTATTTTTTTAGTGTTTAGGTACTGTTTTGTCTTTATAGCATGTATTTGTACAGTTATATTGAGGAAAATATTTTTTCCAATATATTTTGTTTAAATTATAGGTCAGATCATAGAAAAATTCAGTGTAGTCACCAGAGGTCACAATTTCGACTTAATCTTTTTAAAATTTGATCCTAATGATCATCTCAACACAATCTAGTATAAGTTTGATATTAATTAAGTCATCTGGGGTCAAAAGCTAGGTCACATGGTCAAATCATTGCAATAGAGGCTGAATTTCCTTAAATCTTATTCAGGAAATGTGTAGGGTCACCATAGGAGTTTGCATGCACTAGTACGACAGGTGAGCGTCCTAGGGCCCTTTGGGCCCTCTTGTTCATATTTTCCAACATTGCACGTAGCAAACGATAACGTATCATTTGTGCGTTTGTTATATTATGATTTTCTAAATGGTGGATTATGAATATGCAATGATATTACATTACATTCATTATTTCCAAAAATTGTTTTAATGTCAAAATTCAGTTTTAGAGCCATTTGCTTCAAAGTTATTGTCTGAAAATGAGTGCGATACAGAAATCGGCGACGAAAAGTCGTGTGGCGAATGAAATGTTATAAAATACCAATGACAATATTGCAAAATGCAACAAATATGTGATAGCAAATACAACAATATCAAACATAGCCATGTGAAATTAATGCCAACATGCGAATGGGCTATACAAGGTCAAATGGTTGGCCCGTACGATTTTCCTGATTTTGAATGTGGCCCTGTTGACACCCATGCCAATGTTAATATTCACATTTTGTACATGCTTACAATAGGGACATGACACTCAGGTGAGTGATATAGGGCCGTCATGGCCTTCTTGTTAGCTTGACTATTCGAAGAGTATGAGAGCTATTACAGTCACTTGTTTGTCGGCATTGCATATGCATATATTGCTTATATTTTAATAACCAATGCATATATTGGATTGAAACTTTACACTGGCTTTTCCTGCCATGTAATCAATTATGTTAGTAAACTCTTGGATGAATTTAATGCAAATTATGGCCCTTTTTACTTAGAAAATTTGGTTTGTGCATGCAAATAAAAAAGGCCACATTTCACATAGTATCAGTACTATGGCATTGAAACTTACAACACTTGCTAACCATTATTAGACAATGGTACCGGTCAAGGGCAATAACTCTATTTTGAGGTATGCCCCTTTTTAATGTAGAATTTTCTTGGTTAAAGTTTTATTGTCGAGCCCGCTTGCGGTTAGCAAGACATAGGCGCCACTTTTGATGTATGTGCGTGCGTCCATAACTTTGTTATGCTTTGACCAATCTTGCTTATATTTGGAATGAATGATCACCTCGATGAGGAGGAGAGTCATGCCTAACCCCCAGACTCCTATCTCAAAGGTCAAGGTCAGTGTGTGAGGTCAAAGGTCAAATTGAAGCTTGTCCGGACCATAACTTTGTCATACATTGACTAATCTTTCTTATATTTGGCATGAATGTTAACCCCATGAGTCGGGAGTGTCATGCCCAACCCCCAGGTTCCTATCTCAAAAATCAAGGTCACAGTTGGAGGTCTAAGGTCAAATTAAAGTCTTATATATAAAATTAAATTTAAGTTGTAGCCATTTTTCAACGTGCGCCGAGGCTTGACATAATTTGCCCGAGGGCACGAATTTCTAGTTGAGAACACATGTTATACTCCCCTAAAAAACTTTTGGGGGAGCATGTAGTAACCGCTTTGTCCGTCTGTCGGTCTGTCGGTCTGTCCGATATATTTTTATATCTGGATGATAACTCAAAAACTATTACTACTATTGATATGAAACTTTGTATGTGCATAGATCTCATTAAGGGGAATTGCAGTGCACAAGAACCATAACTCTTCATTGCATATTGTGGAGTTATTCCCCTTTGTAATTTTTCATACTTAATTATTGTTCGGTCCATAACTGATACAGTATTAGAGATATCAATTTGAAACTTCATAGGTGAAATATCTCATTGAGGGAAGGTGCAGTACACAAGAACCATAACTCTTATTCCCTTTGGTACTTTTTCATAATTAGTTCATGCCCATGCCATGCCATAACTCCTACAGTATTTAATATATAAATTTGAAACTTCATAGGTCTTATTTGAGTATTTTCTGTGACAAACACCTATGGCGAGCATCATCATTAGTCAATGGTACTGGTCAAATGCAATAACCCCGTTTTGAATTTAATTGGAGTTGTTCCCCTTTTCGACTTTTCTTGGTTAAAGTTTTGCATGCAAGTTTCATTCAGGCCATATCTCAGCTACTATCCACTTACAATTACAACACTTCTTTGTCATCATTAGTCAATGGTACCAGTTTTGATTTTAACTGCAGTTATGCCCCTTTTTATTAAATTATAATTATTTTGGTTAAAGTTTTACATGCAGGTTTTATTGAGCTAGTGAACGTCAGCTCCTGAACAATCAGACCTTTTACCTGATAAATAAGTGGGAGAAACACCAACTTATCAGTGTAAACTATTGTCCCTTTTTTAATAAAGAAACTGCATTCAATTTGTGGGATAAGTTTTACTATCCAGCACTGAAAATAGCTGAGCCCGCTGTTTGGGGACAGCTCTTGTTAACTTAGACCTTTTGGTTAAAGTTTTTAAAAAAGTTAAATATTTTGTTTACTATCAATGCTTTTGCATTGAAACTTGACACAAATATTTATTGTCATTCGTAAACTCCACTGGACAAGTGACATAACTCTCTATTTTGTAAGGAGTTATGACCAGTTTTAACTTAGATATTTTGTATTTTTAACAAAGTTCCGCCGGATCCCAGGGAAATACTTCGCCTTATTGTTTGTCTCTCTCGGCACACTTGCAGTACAGGCTAAGTAGTCAAATAACTGCAAACGCTACGCTGGCTAACATTTGTTTCAAATTAGCTACTACCTCAATTAACACTTTCCAAATTCAGAAAATGTTTGCCTGCTAACTTTTGCAGAACATGCTAGATGGTAAATATCTGCAAACGCTAAGCTGGCTAACATTTGTTTCAAAATTGGCTAATTACTATAATCAAACTTTCCGAATTCCGAAAATGTCAGCCGGCTAACTCTTGCTGTACAGGCTAAATAGTCGAACATCTGCAAATGCTACGCTGGCTCACATTTGTTTCAAATTGGCTATTTACTCAATTAACACTTTCCAAATTCAGAAAATGTTAGCCAGCTAACGCTTTCATTACAGGCTAAATATTAATTATCTACGATCGCTATGCTGGCTAACTTTTGTTTCACATTGTCTAATTACTCAACAAACACATCCAAAATTCAGTAAAAGTTAGCCGGCTAACAAATATCTGCAAACGCTACGCTGGCTAACATTTGTTTCAAATTGGCTCATTACTCAACTAACTTATCCCAAATTGAGAAAATGTTAGCCGGCTAATGCAGTACAGGCTAAATAGTCCAATATCTGCAAACGCTACGCTGGCTAACATTTTTTTCAATTTCGCTAATTATTCAACTAACTTATCCCAAATTTAGAAAAAGTTAGCCGGCTAACAAATATCTTCAAACGCTACGCTGGCGAACATTTTGTTTCAAGTTCGCTAATTATTCAACTAACTTATCCCAAATTTAGAAAAAGTTAGCCGGCTAACACATATCTGAAAACGCTACGCTGGCGAACATTTTGTTTCAAGTTCGCTAATTATTCAACTAACTTATCCCAAATTTAGAAAAAGTTATCCCAAATTTAGAAAAAGTTAGCCGGCTAACAAATATCTTCAAACGCTACGCTGGCGAACATTTTGTTTCAAGTTCGCTAATTATTCAACTAACTTATCCCAAATTTAGAAAAAGTTAGCCAGCTAACAAATATCTGAAAACGCTACGCTGGCTAACATTTTGTTTCAAATTGGCTTATTACTCAACTAACATATTTTAAATTCAGAAAAAGTTAGCCGGCTAACAAATATCTGCAAACGCTACGCTGGCTAACATTTGTTTCAAATTGGCTAATTACTCAACTAACCCATTTTAAATTCAGAAAAAGTTAGCCGGCTAACAAATATTTTCAAACGCTACGCTGGCTAACATTTTGTTTCAAGTTCGCTAATTATTCAACTAACTTATCCCAAATTTAGAAAAAGTTAGCCGGCTAACAAATATCTGAAAACGCTACGCTGGCGAACATTTTGTTTCAAGTTCGCTAATTATTCAACTAACTTATCCCAAATTTAGAAAAAGTTAGCCGGCTAACAAATATCTGAAAACGCTACGCTGGCGAACATTTTGTTTCAAGTTCGCTAATTATTCAACTAACTTATCCCAAATTTAGAAAAAGTTAGCCAGCTAACATTTTGTTTCAAGTTCGCTAATTATTCAACTAAAATATTTTAAGTCAGAAAAAGTTAGCCGCCTAACAAATATCTTCAAACGCTACGCTGGCTAACATTTGTTTCAAATTCGCTAATTACTCAACTAACACCCCATATTCAGAAAAAGTTAGCCGGCTAACAATTGTAGTACACTGTAGCTGTGAATAATGTATAAATTTATCGTTTTTATTGATTATTTTGTTTTACTGTTATCATTTTAATAAAAAAAAAAGAAAATAAGTATGACTTTGTTACAGATTTCTTACTTACAGTCCCCAGATTATACAAAAAATGGCACTAAAATCACCACCTTATTTTGCCATTTTTGGTCATTCATTTGGGAATGAGTGGACATTCCCTTTTTAAAATGGACTGCCTTATTGGCAATTAAATTCAAGATGCATGATTTAAAGTGAATTTGAACTCTGGGCGCACGAATCTTCCTGGTATTAAGCCAAATAATTTTTTAATATATTTCGAGTGATTAAGTGTACAATTGTCAGTATTGTTTGAGTGTATTCTATTGTTTGAGGTTATCATGCCAAATTATGCAGACACAATGCCAAACATTATTGAGAATAACTATAATGGATACTACGTTAATGTCAGTTTCGTAACTAACAACCTCGGTACATTTGTATGTCGCTGTCAATGATCTAACCGACAGCCTGCCCACAAGAACGCCGTAACCATCGGATCACAAGGTAAGTTATAGTTGAAATTACGATTAGATTGGATAAGGAATAAACGGCTACATATGTACATACACTAAGACATCACATACTATACCTCTTGTGTGATACAATAAATTAGGATAATGCATATAATACATGTATAAAATCCAAGACCTAAAAGTGGACACTACAACAAGGCTATCCTGGCAGTGTTTAAGGTATGTCGTAAATGTGTTCGTTTCTTCTAACAATTGGTACTAAACTCGGCAAAAGTTATAATTACACACTTTTTTTGCACATACATTTTGTAGCTCGGTCAATATGTGTTTGATCTTGCTGAAAATTGCTACATGTGTGGATTGGATGTGTGGAATTACAATACAATCAATGTCACAAACAAAAATAAACTAATGATGACATCAGCAGAATCTTACAATAAGGCCGTGTGTTCATCGGGCGATTGTCAGATTGCTAATGCATAAATGGCCCCGCTGCGCAGATACAGTTCGATTTCAAGTATATGTTATCATCGCTGACAGAGTAGTAAAGAAAACAATGACAGAAACAAGCCCAATTTAGGTTTAGAAATATCGACTTTGGATAAAATATGCAATTTCGGAAATGGTTAACTCCCCTTGACCATAACAATAAAATATATTTTTAAAAGCAAATAAACACCATGTCATTTTGCGAAAAATCGAACTATTTTGTGTTTTTTAATATCGACGATAATTCTTAAATTCAAATTTACCAAACATAAACAAAATTTGCACCTACGCGTCAATTTCTCTGCCATTTTACGGTTTTTGATGTTTCATTGTTCAATGAACAGCTGTATATAATTTTGAAGAAAAACCTTTGTCAATACAGTCCTGTGATAGTCAATAACATTTACACACAGTTTCACGCACAAAAATAAAAAATTAAAAGATTATAACGGTAAAACCATGTGTGTACTTATAAGTTTTGCCGAGTGTAGTTTAGATAATGAACAAATCAATAAAATGCAATTACAAAAGGACATAATTTATCATCAAGATTTTACAAACCTACTCAGAAATGCATACTAATGTTGGGAGAAAATGCAATATCTCCGCAATAGAAGATTACTGAACATGTTTTGTACACCGATACCATAATTATGGAAATATATTGGAACAATCAGAAACTTAGGAAATATGGATTAAATACATTAACCAGAGTATCGGTCTATATAACAAGAACACAAATTCCAGTTTTGCATTCGACTGATGCAGTCGTGAGTGCATGGTCATTCTTTTATCCATTTATCTAGTTATAATGACGATATAATGTAAATGGTTCGGACGGAGAACACAACATGTCATTTCGATGAACATGAAGACATAAATTACCCATATCGAAAGCAGAAACTTACATACAGTACCGACAGTACAATATGTGGCTATCCCCTGACTTTTAAGCACCATTAATGTGCTTCTGTAATGACGTACCGATTATCTTGATCTTCCACAAGCAGCTATAACATCATATAAACATTATTGAGGAAGACTTAGAAGCACATTACAAGTAGCGCAATAAGTATAACACCAATCAATTGTGTGTCTTGAACAATCATGTTTTATTGGCTGACAAAATACAAGCCTGTTCACATGTGTTCTCCTCGTATATTTTACTCAACAAGGCATTGGATAATGTGGAATCTACAGACGCTGATTTGAACATGTGAATTACAGAACCAATACAAGTTGGAACATGTGCAGTAGGTTCAACACTCATTTGTCTTTCAGGAGAATTGAGAAATAAATCACTATATCATGTATCATACTGTTAATATCAAAGAACAATTCCCGACTGAATCGTTATCATTCTTCGTCTAATGTATTACAAATGTATACGAATTCGAAAAAAAGTTTTATAATGCTCTTCTTTTAGTCGCGAGGAAATAAACTAAAATGTATTACAAAAAATCTACCGTGACGATTTAAAAAATATCTGTCAGTATGAGGTAATGTAAGGGTTCTTTTTAAACTTTTGAATGTTGGTTTAGCGGCAATAGGAAATCTCTATACGACGTTTGCATAATACGGTTGGTGTGGTTGTGGTTTGGCTTTAGTTGTTATATGTACATGCACAATGTAGTTGTGTGCCTTTGAAGGTTGCGCCATGCCAATGAGGTCCAAGCGGTATAGTTAATATATATTTTTCGAGCAGCGTTAAAGTGTAGTTCCCAGTGTCAGGATGTTCCTTAACATAAAGATTATAACTCGCCTGTCTACATTTTTAACTGTTTTTTCTCTCGATTCTCAAACTATCTTTATTTATTCTAGCTCCTCTAGAAATTTATTCATGATGTAAACAATAAATTTAACAAAACCACTCGAGTATGTCAACGGCACGACAGACAAAGATCCTGTCTCATTGTTGATTTATTGTCAATTTGGAATCACTAAAGAGAATGTAGTTAAAATCAATGGATGCGAGCGTAGGTTAAAGTAAACGAAAGATTGACATATTCTTCATTAGTTTGGCATTACATGTAAACTTGTATTTAGTGTTCAATTTTATTACCACTGGGGGCGTATGCAAATGTTATAGGAATTTGATTGTCCTAAGCCTGTTCATAGAAAGGTAGAACAATGATCGTCGATCAATAAGCGCACCAGTTGTGGTTATCGTTTTGTTTCGTCGTTTTTGTAGTAATTTTGCAATAGTTCCGTCATATCCTTTCCGCTACCAAAGCGTACTAATGCAGACTCGCCGGGATGGCCATATAGGCCTTCCGTAGTTTTCGACCTAAATGCCCAAATTCGGGAATTTTGCTGTCATGGGTACCCAGGCATCCCAGACTACAGGATATTACGGGCCCAGGGTCGTGCACAGGTTTTTGGGCCCGCTAGATCCCTTTAAAGAGGGCTTTGAACGTAGATTTTACAAAACTGAAATTACTGGTCCTACCCGCCATTGCGGTACGATTCCCTGTGGAATTGCATTATCATTTAGCGCCAAAAAGTTTTTATTTTTCTGTAGCAGGAATATAAGGCTAGACAAAGGGGTCAGGACCAATGCCCTAAAGGGGCCACAAAGTAGGCCTGTCAAGCTAGAAAAAAAATGTTTTTCGCGCTAGGGTCACCGTCACATCGTCATTTCCGGTGACCTTTAGTCGAAATGTTGAAAAAAAATTCTACTTTCGGTTTGAGGTAGGTTTTTAGCATCCGGATGTATCGAGTTTTTATCAGTGCTGCAAGTCAATAGTGTCTCAGGGACGGGGTATAGGGACCATATGAATTTCTCATAACCCCCAAAAAAATCGTGGTAGCGGAAAGGATATACGGTGGCCAGTGTACAACTGTACCATACCAATTTTCTTGACAGTAAGTCCAAGCGGACTGCAGTTATCTAAAGGAGTATTAAATAGTTTCAAATAATGCTATTTAACTCAAACTGAACACCATTTGTGCTATCGATTATCCTGTTATGATTATGTTTTATTTAGTAAGGTAAAACATATATCAATAAGATGTTAATCACACTATTTAATGCTATGCGGGCTTTTTATGGACCCTAATGTTTTCGTACCCATGTACGATTCTGTTTTTCTGCATTCATTTGAATACATCCACGTTAAAGTTGAAATTGTTGGTCACGTGATGTTCTAAATATGGCTGTATGTCACCATCAGTCTGTCAATCGTAATTATCTCAGTGACAAAGAGGAGATTACATCTTTCAGTTTAAATCTTGAAGTGATATTTGCAGTAAAAACTCGGAAAAAACTGATGGCAAATGAAGAAAGCATTCGTATTTAATTAACGTGCTTTGGAGATATTATAAAAGAGCCAGCTAGTGACATCCCAAAGGCAATAGATAATCGTACCTACTTGAAGACATCGTTATACGCATATATTTGTACAAGAGGTGATCCAGAAACAATATAACATCCTTATTGAAATGTACAGTTGAATGAAATTCATTCCATACGAATTGTGGTCGTGGATGAAAAGTTTACGTCAAATGTTTACAAGTACATTGTATGGAATATAATCAAACTGACTATGACACCATCGTTGTTGATATGTACAAAGTATGAATTACATGGTCTCAATATTAAATATCGTTTCTCGTGTCATTTAATTACAAGTCCTGTGTTAGAAAACGCGAAGTCAATGGGGAACCATTATAGCATATTGAACGACATTAAGCGTAATTGCACAATTGTCGAACCCTGCAAAATTTCATAACAAATATCGTTTTATATAGTCGCTAAAACACAAACTCAATTTGTTGAATAATTATTTCTCTTGGAACGCAACGAAATGAAATTAAAGCAAATTTAATGTCTTAACTTGATTGTATAACATCATTTGAGTACAAGATTTAATTTGGACACACTTTCCTTTTTTAGAATCGACATTTTGCTCTTGTGAAACTGTGTTAAGGTGACGGTGCCTTTTTCTTAAGGAAAAAAACCATGCGAAAGAAGTAGATGCTTTATTCAAAATACAATAAGTGTTGTGACAAGTAAACGTGATGCCATATTCACAAATTGCACCAATTTCAAGTCTGACGAGACTTGTATATTATGGAACATTGTATACCAATATGTTCATTGTATGAGCATTATACATGTATATAAAATGTATGGCATAAAAAGCCTATGATGTCAATGGCAAGTATTCAACTGTACATTTGGTTTTGGATCAGTATTAAGGAGATACTATAATAAGATAATATATAAGAATGATAATATCGAGTTATTCTTGAAGCTAATATCCATGTATACCAAATTAGCTATATCATCAATTACAAACTACTTGTTTAGATTATTGGAATAATGGCGAACAATACATACGTGTTTGGTGACACAGTACGAATGTTGTTTTTACGCAATCGGGATTTCAGTACGGCACAACACTGATAAATCTCGACGATTTTCTTCACTCCATTTACCTCAATTTAAGTGATATTTGGTGGAAAATTCGTGCAGAACACAGTTTCGTCAACACTGTCAATACTGATGGTTTTTGTGCATTGGTTTACATTAGGGACATCCATGTATATAAGGACATCCAGGAGGTGATGACCAACAACGGAGACATCTATCAGTCGATGATCATACAGAAATAGACGAAAACAAATATGTCTAGATCACTGACCTGTGCCATATCCACAGTATTTCAAGTAACCTTTGGAGACATTCTGAGATGCTTACTTTGCAAGTATAGAATAATGATTGATATGTTCTAAAATGAGTACGCCACACTAACAAGGGCTTGTCATCCCAAATTTATCACTAGAAAATATCAGCAATTAAAACAGTACAAAATGTGGACGCTGTTACAAGAAAATGGAAAAGGGCAATTTGGGGTCAGCAGGTCATATACTGAGAACCGCCGATGAAGTTAACTCAGTTGTTAACGGATGTTCATGCAAGTGTAATCGCCATATGTCGTGGACGAGCTGAAACAGAAATTGTACACTAAGAATAGCTCCCACAGGTATAAAATACAATTTCTTTCTTTGCAAACTGGTAAGGTTATCTATCCGTTGTTTGATTTGAAAAAAACATTGGATAAAGCGAGATCCCATTTTTGTGATTAAATAAGAAACGTACAAAACTCGATATGGATAAGCTTTGCGAGGCTCTATTTCGTCATTGTGAAGATTAGTGTGTTTCATTTTATCACAACGTTTAAACTATGCTTGATTGCTGATGATCTGGTAAGGAATAATTAACTAGTACTGGACCAGTATCTCTATATAATCATGTTACAACTCTAATTAACACTGATAAGTAACTGGTTGTCTTGTGTTTGTATAATAACTTCTACAATTATAATAGACTACAGAAAAATCGATTCACGAGTTTCCAGTATGAAGAAAATGTATGACACAGTTGCCTACATCATTAGATAGGCATTGTAGTCCTTTTGCTGTGGAAACTGGGTAATTCAGCAACTTATAATTTATTGTACCTTTCGACAGCTTGGACTTGGGCGGATCGTCGCTTGTTTAGTTTGTGTGTTTTATGTTTCCTGTGCTCGGTTGGTTCAGTTGGGCTATATGATTATATATTTTTGTCAATAAGAAGATGCATAATTATATTATTGTTATTATTGTATTTAACGTAAGACAAATTAAATAAGAGACACAGTCGTGTGTTAACATTACATAGTTTACATAACTACTGACTACTTGTCCAGCAAATTAAAGTGCTAATACAAATGTAACTCCAAATAAGTCGAAATGGCATATATGCATCAACTTGTAATTTGGTCTATATAAGACTGTTATATTAGTATAATTTTTGCCAACTCTAGTGACTAGTACGGCTTAAATCGCTTAGAGTTTGAACAAACAACTTCATAAGAGAAGCACACATAAAACAATCATGTGCTTATCATTTAATGGTCGTAAGTCAACTCAAATAGAATATTTAAGTATGTACACTCTAACAATGGTAAGATTCCACGAATGTCTTCACGATTCAAAATGTGTGTAGACTTGATAAACAACGACGATATTCGTAGTTGCAGCAAAATACACATACCAAACACATATACATTGTACATGTAAATACAGTTACACTTAATCTTAACAAAAGTTCATCAAAGATGTCGGATATGTCGAGCACCTGGCTTATCTCGAGCAATTATCTTGTCACCATGGGTCCCCGAGATGACGGAGTTTTACTGTATTCATTTTCAGATATCTGCCTTCGTACGCATACAGCTTCAAATAGCAAAACAACATAAGCATACAAACAATAACTTCCCAGTGAGTTTTATACGACGGGATCCCTATACACTGATCATGGTACTAACAATGCCATGGACTATGATAAAATGGGACGACTGATTAATGTTCATATTAATCATAACTTGGAAACTAATGGTTAAGTAAGAGCATTGTCGCATATTGGAAACAGAGCTGTACCGTGCTGCCTCTATATATCAGAAAATTATTATTACTTTATTATTATTATTTACTGTACTTGAAATTTTTGTGAGGAGAAACTTACAATCTATCAATTTGACTGGTATACATTACAAAGAAAAGGTAGTAAGCACATTAAGTCAAAACAAATATTGTCAGTAATATTAATATTATGTAAGTAGATGTAAGATATACCAGTAGATGCCAAAAGGTCATTTCAATAAATCATATGAACTATTTTTGAAGTTCTGTCATTAACCCACGCGCCCACATTCACTACATCTTAGTAAATGTCAGTAGGACGCGATAAAAGCATTATCTCCATTAAATATCACTGTCTAAGCAAAACCTGAGGGTAAAGCTCAAAATAAATCCCGGTGTACACAGTTGACGCTGATATCGTGCATGAATAATTAAAAATGTTTACTAAAGTCACATTAATTCCAAACGTTATTTCAATTGGTTGTACGACAGAGTTACATGTACCAACCGGTCTCCCAGATTCAGTCCTTATTTCTAGACTTCTTGCATCCCTGGTGAAATTATACACTCAGTTTTCACATATTCTAATTTGCATTTTAGACAAGGCGTATCTTGTTACCGTGTTGACAATAATGTCTCAGTAGACGAATACATAATTTGCTTTTGATAATGGAAATATTTATGTGTGGAACTGATATTCTCTCAAATGCATGCAATCTGCTCATTTGTCATTAACGGAATAATAAATTTTGCTTTTCGCGGTTTGAGAACAAACATTTTGTTTTCATTGGTCGTGTGTGAAAATAAAAAAACAAAGCCCATATATTTCTCTAACTGTTCGCACAGAACGTAAAACATTGGTAATTAAATTCAAGATGCTTGGTTTAAAGGAAATACTGGTTTTAAGAGGACTGTTTTTAAATATATTTTGAGTGTATTGAGTGTATTGTTCAACTAGCAGTATTGTTTAAATGTATGTACATTACATGTAACTAAATAAATAAGCATACTGCGTACAATACAAGTACAAATACACAAACCCAGACCGAGTCCGGGACCTGACGCAATAAACGCCGACATTCTACCACAAGGCTATCGAAGAGACAGTGTTTAAGGTCTGTCGTAAAGGTCTTCTTTACATCCGTAACGTATTAAACATTCTAAGTATTGGTACATTTGTACTAATTTAATTAATGAAACAATCAATACAATGCAATTACACAGGACATAATTTATCATGACGATTTCACAAACTACTCAGAAATTCATACTAAAGTTCTGTGAAAATGCAATATCTCCCAAATAGAAGATTACTAACCATGTTTTGTACACTAATATAATAATTATGGAAATATATTGGAACAATTACAAACATATATACATTGTTATTCTTGTCCGTGCCAGATTGGTCATTGATCTCCGACTTCCAAGGAAGAGAAAGGTATCAAGAACAAAACATCAGCCAATATAGAAGAACAAGTAGATACTGGCAGAAACATATGTGCTGGAAACTAGTAAGATCAACTGACAAGATTGAAATTTAACAATTTATCCGTCACACCACTTCATAAGGCATGCTCAAAACCCACTGCCATTGCATACTGGCATAACAAATGCCATTGGAGTTTGTCCGAAAGAAATATCTATTAATTAGAAGTTGCAGCACAAGACACATTAATGGAAAACTTAGCATCCTATAGGGATATTCAAACATCGAATTAAAACAACATACATTGTATATTATTTAACATTATTGCTATTAGAATGGCGAACATAATTTAATTTGAGTTTTCGTTACACTTAGAGAGTTTATTGTTCTGAATAAAATTGTGCTAAAAAGCAAAACGCAAACGAAACGAATGTGGAAAAGGTTAGGTATCATAATAAATACCTTAATACATTACATAAAAATGTAATTACGCGTTCTTTAGTTTTTCCTGGATTTTATGTCCTTACCAACATTATTTTAACTGTTCCTGAATTTTCTCAAAGCCAATGAACAAGCGCTGTGAACTTGCTGAAACTCAAGAAACTGGCAACTTAAGAACATATAGGAATATCCACAGCTCATATTACGTAAGAATATCAGCTGTCCAATTAGGGGGTAATAGGCTTGTACTAGCTTGGTGGACATATGTGTTGTAAATAGATAATCACGACTAGGACAAGAAAATTCTGAATGAAACTGAAACAGCAGAGCACGAAAGGCACTAGTCTGTATATACATACCCTGTGTTTATTGGGACATTAACCTAATACTGGTTATGAAATCATTTCCCATTGCACCCTCAAACATAGGTAGATCAAGTCCAACGAAATCTAGCTCAAACTGAAAAACAGCTATGGTGATTATATATATGATAAAACATGTTTAGCGACATAACGGGCTTAAGTACACTGAGTTACATGTATATAACATTGTTTTGCCGAGCAACACCAAACACTTCTCTCAAAACATTTGGCTGAACAGCTCTAATCCGAGACATGCGAGTTCTATTTGAAACCAAGACCTTACGCATTGTCAGATAATTACCAATTTCTCAAATCATTCAATTAATTACGACAAATTGACATGTTGACATTCTCTAGATTGATGAACAAATAACTGATCATGCTACATAGAATAGAACCATATTGTATATGTTCCATGGTGTGATTGATATTCGTTATATTATCATGGTAAAAGAATACACATTTTTTCACAGTTATTATGATGATATAAATGAATGTAAATTATTATTCGGACAGAAAACACAATGTGTCATTTTGATAAACATGAAGACCAATGATACTCGTATCTATAGCAGAAACTTACAGACACTACAGACAGTATTATTTGTGACTATCCCCGACTTTATGTTTCTGTAATGACCTACCGATTTTCATGATCTGCCACAAGCAGCTATAAAATTATACTTACATTGTACATTTTTGAGGAGGAATTACAAGTACATATAAGAGAACACAATAAGGGCAAGACATTATACCAATCAAATGTATATCTTGAACACTCATGTTTTATTGGCTGGCTGATCATACGTTCTCCAGGTACTTTTAACTTAATTGGAGGATGTGAAAGCTATAAACGCTGATTTTAAAAAGCATAATTAAAAGACCAATACAAGTTGTGAACATGTGCAGTAGGTTCAACACTCATTTGTCATTAAGATAATTAAGAAATACATCAATATATCATGTATTATACTGTTGTTTATCAAAGAACAATTCCCTACTGAATCGGTATCATTCTTTGTCTAATGTTTTATTCTATAATACGAATTCGAAAAAAAGTTTCATCATGCTCTTTTTTAAATGCGAGCAATCTACTAAAAGGTACTACCGAGACGAAGCACAAAATATCCTTTGGATTTCTGTCAGTATGAGGTATCGTAATGATTCATTATAGAATGTTGTTATAGCGGCTACAGGAAATCGCTTTGCGATTTTTGTATAATATGGTTGTTTTCATGTGGTTTGGCTTCAATCGTCTAGTTATTATATGTAGAGGTCCATCTTCGAACGCTGTGGCATGCCAAAGTAGTTCAAGTTGTATAGTTCTGTATTTTCGCTTAGCGCTAAAGTGTAGAATAAAAGTATAAAAGTGTATGACATTGCTGTCCGACAATTTTACAAAGACAGTTCCATTTTGGTGTTACGTTTCGTCTTGCATTGAAAAGTGCTACATTTTTGTACTTCGTTCTAGTAGTAGTGTAAGTTGTACAATTTCAGTTTGTCCAACTGTTCACAGAAGACATGCATGTAAATGTTGCTTTGTATACAGTACGCAATACTATTTTGGTCTTAATATTAGTGTGACAAAGCTTAAAATAACACGGGACTGTCTAACTGTACTTTTCTGTCGATTATTCAAGCTCCTCTCAAATAATAATTCATGATGTAAACAATAAATTTAACCAAACCACTCGAGTTATATCAACGACACGACAGCAAAATTTCCTAATTCTTTGCTAATTTATTATCAATTTTTAATCACTAAATGACAATGTAGTTGAAATCAATGGATGCGATCGTAGGTTGTACTAGAGGTGGGATTGACATATTCTTCATTAGTTTGTTAATAAACTTTATTTAGTGTTCACCTTTATTACCACTGGTAGAGTATGCAAATGTTATCGGAATTTGAATGTCCTAAGCCTCTTTATACATATTTAGAACAAGAATTGTCAAACAATAAGCGCACCAGTTGTGTTTGTCGTTTTGTTTCATCGACTTTTAGTTTTACTGTAATAATTCCGTCTTACACCGTGGCCAGTGTACTTTACAAATTTTCTTGACAGCAATTCGAAACGTGTTGCAGCTATCTAAATTATTTATTAACATTAATACTTTAATCAAATAATTCCATACGCTTTTCCGTTGATGAAAGAATTACGTTAGATTTGTACAAGTGTATTGTATTTCAATATACAATGTATAATCAAACTCACTATGGCATCATTGATGTTGTACTGTAAAAATTGTTCATGGTAATACATGAAATAAAAGGTCTCCATATTAAACTTAGTTTGCTCATGTCATTTAATCACAATTCATGTGTTAGAAAACGCAAAGTCAATGGGGAACCATTAAAACATAATGAACGACACTAAGCGTAATAGCGCAATTGTCGAACTCAGCAAAATCTCATAACAATCGTCAGAGTTTGTCCGAAACAAACATCTTTTTAATCAGTCGGTATAACACAACTAAATTTGTTGAATAATTATTGTCTCTTGGAACGTAAAGAAACGAAATTAAAGCAAATTGAATGTTTTAAGTTGATTGTATAATATCATTTGAGTACACGATTTAATTTGGACATATTTTCCTTTAATGAAATTGACGCTGTTTTTGATCTTATGAAACGGTGTTAAGGTGGCGATGTCTTTTTCCGGAGGAATAAAAAAAACATTGTGACCCGTAAGGACACCATATTTACAAATTGCACAAATTTCAATTCTGACGACTTTATGTTAATTGTGTTTTACCAATTAATACATTGTTCGATCATGAAATATAAAATGTAGGGATATAAACAGGCGATGGTGACTATATGACAGGTATTCAACTGGGTACTGTTTTATCAAAGCACTTCTCAAAGCAATATTAAAGTTACGCTCAAATTTAAATTCTTTATAATTCTTTTACAACTGCAAATGGGTGAAGGATATGGTTTGTAGGAGTTCATTAACTGAATCATTATTAGTATTGCAGCTCTATTTACCACACTTTATAGTTGTATACAAATGATAGAGTATTTGAATTTGATCGTAAGTTTACAATTTCCGTAAGTACTTTGATAAAACAGTACCCTATTCTTTAGGTTTGGGATCAGTTTATTGAAGTCAGATTATATTAAAATATCTAAACGATAATATCTACATATTCCTGAAGCAAATCTCTCAAACACTTCAATAGAGAAAGTGGTAGATGCATGCATAACATATTAGCTATGTCGTTACAAATTACTTGAGGTAACATGACCTGTGTAGATTAGTGAACAAATATAGAACAATACGTCCAATCATGGTTAGGTTACACAGTGCGAATGTTGTTTTTACGCAATCGGGATTTCTGTACGGTATAACACTGATAAATCTCGACGATTTTTTCTCACTCCATTTACCGAGATTTACGGGTTATTTGGTGGAAAAATCGTGCAGAATACAGTTTCGTCAAAACTATCAATAGTGTGTGTGCATTGATTTACATTAGTGACATATATAAGGTCACCCAGGAAAACAAATATGTCTAGATCACAGGCCTGTGCCCTTACTATTTCAAGTAACTTATATGTTTCGGAGAATTATGGGATGCTTAGTTTGAAAATATAAAATAATTAGTAATATGCTATAACCTGGGTACGCCACACTAGGAAGTACTAGTCGTGTCTTTCTAAATTTATTCCGAATAGACATCAACATATTAAAAGTACAAGGTGTAGATGTTTATCAGCAACCAGTTTGAAGTGGAAACATGTATCTGCGTTTAGGCAATCCAGTGGTAGCAAGTCTTATACTAAGAACAGCCGATGCAATTAACACAAATGTTAACGGATGTTCATGCATGTGTAAACGCCATGTCTCTGACATTCAGATTAGAGGGTTAAAGCAAAAACACTTTTCTAGACAAACTGCTAAGTTAACTATCCGTTGTTTGTTTTCAAAAACCGTTTAAAAGTCGATGAAAATATTCGTGTAATTCGGTACAACAGCGAGGTTCTGTTTATTCATTGTGAAGATTAGCGTGTTTCAGTTTATCACAACGTTTAAGCTATGTCTGATTGCTGGTGGCCTGGTAAGCAATAATTAACTAGTGCATTATCTCTATAGAACCATGTAACAACTCTAGTGAACACTGGTAATTAACTGGTTGTCTTGTGCTTGTCAAATATTCTCTACAATATCAGACTATAGGTAAATCGATTCAAGAGTTACCAGTATAAAATAAATGTACACAAATGTAAGACACACTTGCCTATGTCATTATTCACCTTTTCTATTCCTATTAAGCCATACTATATACGTAGTTTCAACGAAAGACCAGTTACGTTTAGAGCTATTTAAGTATGTATATGTTTTCAGAGACCTGCGTTTGTACAGCTTCAAATAGCAGGAAACCCTACGCGTTCCAATATGGCTCCTCGGCAAGCTGTATACGCAGGTAAACCTATACAATGTACCATGGTACTTACATGAACTTTGACAATATTGGACAGCTGATTAATGTTCAATTTAATGATAAAGCAAGACTAGAAACTAATGGGTAAGTAAGAACATTGCAGTATATTGGAAATAGAACATAACCGTGCTGCCTCTTTAAATAGAGTTATTATTATTACTTTATTATTATTTTTCTTACCATCTTTCAATAGGTATACATTACAAAGAATAAATAGTAAGCACGTTAAATCGAAATAAATAAAGTCAGTAATGTTATATAATCATGCAGGTAAGATATACCATTAGATGTCAAAAGGTCATTCCTATAAAATATATGATCTACATGTATGTTTGAAGTAATGTCATTAACTCATGCGCCCCTTATTCACTACATCTTAGTAAATGTCAGTAAGACACGCTGAAACATTCTCCCCATAACATATCACTTTCTAAGCAAAACATGAGAGTAAAGCTCAAAATGAATTCCCGGTGTACTCAATTGACGCTGATATCGTGTATGCATAATTTAAAATGTTTACTGTAGTCACGTGCGTTCCGAACGTTATTTTAATTGGTTGTACGACAGAGTTACAAATGTACCAACCAGTCTCCCAGCTCCAGTCTTTATTTCTAGACTTCTAGCATCCTTAGGGAATATTATACACTCGGTATCAGCATATTCTAATTTGCATTTTTGACAAGTGGTAACTGTAACCGTGTTGACAATAATGTCTCAGTAGACGAATAAATAATTTGCTTTTGATAATGGACGTTTTTTGTGGGAAACTGATATTCTCTGAAATGCACGCAATTAGCACATTTGTCATTAATGGAATAATACTTTTTGATTTTCGCGGTTTGACAACAAACATTTTGTTTTTATTGGTCGTGTGAGGAAATAAATAACACAACCCACATACTTTTCTAACAGTTCACAGGGAACGAACACATTGGCAATTAAATTCAAGATGCATGATTTAGAGGCAATATGAATTCTGTGCGCACGAATCTTCCTGGTATTAAGAGAACTATTTTTACATATATTTTGAGTGTATTGAGTTCTGCTGTCAGTATTGTTTGAGTGTATAATACCAAACTGTATTGAGGCTTCATTACATGCTACGCACCGAGAAAGGATACTACGTGTATATCAGTTTCGTAATAACGAGTTCGGTACATGTGTATGTGTCGCTGTCTAAGATCTAACCGACAGCTTGCCAACAATAACGCTATAACCATTCGATTACCGGCTCAGTTGATGTAGAAAGCATGATTAGATCGGATAAGGGATAAACGGTTATATATGTACATTCATAAGGACCTAACATACAATATATCTTATGCAATAACATAAATAAGGACAATCCATCAAATTAAAGAACAATTTCACCGACCGAGTAAAGCTCTAAAGGCGGACAGTCTACCACTAGAATATCAAGGCGGTTTTTAAGTTACGTCATAAATGTATTCGTTACTTCAATTATGTCTTTGAGACATACTTAGTATTGATACTAGTTTAAATAATAAAAAAATCAATGCAATGCAATTACACAGGACATAATTAATCATGAAGATTTTACTAACCTACTCAGAAATGCATACTAATGTTCGGGGAAAATGTAATATCTCCCTAATAGAAGATTACTGAACATGTTTTGTACACTTATATAACAATTATGAAAATTTAATGGAACAGTCACAAAAAACATGAATTAAATGCATTTGTCAGAGAGAGCGTCGGTCTATATGTAACAAGAACTTAACATCAGCCAGTATAGAAGAATAAGTAGATACTGGCAGAAATGTAAGTGCTGGAAACTAGTTTGAGCAACTGACATGATTGAACTTTTAACATTTATCCCTCACACCACTTCCAGAGACATATTCAAAACCCACTGCAATGGCATACTGGCATACCAAAAGTCATTTTAGTTTGTCCGGAAGAAATATATATTAATTAGTAGTTGCAGCACAAGAAACTTTAATGGAATACTTAACTTCCCATAGGGATGTTAAAACGACGCATTAAAATAACATAGATTATTTAACATTATTGCTATTAGAATAGCGTACATAATTTAATTTTTCGTAACACTTAAAGAGTTTCTTGTTCTTAATAAATTCGTGCTGAGAAGCGAAACGGAAAGGAAACGAATGTGAAAAATGGTGGGTTTCATAATGACTACCTTAATAAATGACATTACTTCGTGTTATTTCGTTTTTCCTGTGTGTTATGTCCTGACCAACATTATTTCAGTGACAAACAACTTTTCCTGAATTTTCCTGAAGCCAATGACCAATCAGTACATGTATGAACTTACTCCAATTGAAGAATCCGGCAACTTAAGAACATATGGGAATATCCACAGCTAATATTACGTAAGAATATCAACTGCCCAACTCGATGGTAACACGTTTGTATTGTACATGCTGAACTAGCCTGGTTGACATATGTATTGTAAAGAGATAATTACGACTAGGGCAAGCAAAAACTTACAACATAAACAAGGACAATAAAAAATGGTTAGCGACATAATGGGCAGAAGTTTGCAAAGTAACACACGAGAGGTGTTCAACTTACATTTGAACAAAACTGAACATCGTATTCCGCCATACTAACACAATACAATCGATTTATAACCATGTAAGAAAATGTGTTAAGTAGTATAATTACTCATTTTGTATCATATTTGCATTATATTTCTTACCAAAATCAACCATCATGTATAGGGCGTTGTGTTTTCGTTTGTTAAGACAAATTGTCCCTATAGAAATAAATGTGTGTGTCGACTATGAATAACATATTATTTCATTGAAGACAATCAGTAGTATTTGTCATATGAAGGTTGATATACGTTGACCTGTTTGTTTAGACGAAATGGCACAATTATTAAACATCACTAAAAATGGTTCTTAGATATCTGTCGGGGGACAGCGAAGTCGTAAGTATCAGTAGCAACTTTTAATCGAACTATTTCGAAAATGTTGTATGCAGGATTTTAGAAAAATGCGGCGTTCATTCGCTCAATGTCAAGCAAAACAGAGAGCGAAGGTACGGGTCTTGGAGAATGTAAATGCGATAACGGAATAGTGATTGGAAAAAGATGTATCGCCCATGAGGAGTTAATGTTTCATCTTAGAGGAAATACTATATAAACAGAGTCTGTATTTTTAGAAAGGGTTATGGTGATAGGCATAAGTAGGAGTTAGTTAAGCTTGGTGTGTTTGCCGCCTCTTTTCTGACATTGTCGTGTTTTTTATATTAGGGAAAAGCGTAACTCAAAATGATTGAAATGGGACACAAGGGAACGCATATTGTATTTAGGCAAACAATTTTTCGACAAATACAAACCCTATTGAACAGACACAATTCGATTTCGTTGTGAAATTCATGAAAATACTGGATGTTTAATTTTGTTCAAATATAAGTTGAACAGCTCTCGTACATTGTTATGCGGAGAAACACCAGTTTTCTCTAAACATTGTGGCTGAACAACTCCAAAACAAAACAAGCGGGTTCTATTTCAAACCAAACGCTTGGCCCGATAATTAGCAATTACTCCAATCCTTCGATTAATTACGACGACTTGACATATTGACATTCTCTAGATTGATGGACAAATAACTGATACTGCAACCAAAAAAGAACCATATTGTATTTGTGCCACAGTGTGATTGATATTCGTCACATTATCATGGTTAAATAGTACATATTTTATCTTAGTTATGATGATGATATCATGTGGTTCGGACGGAAAAAAATTTATGTCATTTCGATGAACTTAAAGACATTTAATGCTAATATCGATAGTATAGATAGAATCTTACAGCCATTACAGACAATACCATACGTGGCTACCCGCTGATTTAAGCACCGTTATTGCGTTTCTGTAAAGACCCACCGATTATCTTGATATTCCACAAGAAGCTGTAAAATTGTGTATGAACATAATTGAGGAAGACTTACAATCACATATAAGAGAAAGCAAGTAGCGTAGTAATTATAACGTCAATCATTTGTGTGACTTAAACAATCATGTTAACAGTTTTATTTTATCAAAGTTTGTTTACAAGTGATATCCTCGTATATTTTACTCAACAAGGCGTTGGATGATGTGAACGCTACAAACGCTGATTTTGAAAAATCAATGTGAATTACAAAACCAACACAAATTGTGAACATGTCTGTGCAGTAGGTTCAATACTCATTGTTCTTTTAGGAGATTTGAGAAATACACCAACATATCATATTATACTGTTGTTATCAAAGAAGATTCCCTACTGAATTGTTATCATTTTTTATCTAATGTATTATAGGAATTCGAAAAAATAGTTGTATCATGCTCTTTTTTAAAAACGAGCAATCAACCAAAATGTATTACCGATTTACAACGGTAATGTAATGACTCATTTTAAAGGGACATGTCCTGGAACTTAAGCGTCTCGAATAGCAATCAAATTAGTATCATTTTAATACCTAAGTCAAATTATGGAAACCCTGTAAAAAAGTTACAACATATCCCGCTAGATTTTTAATTTTTTTTTTCAAGAATAACTAAATATCGTAGTCGTCAATTAAAGGCGGACAGGCTTTTATTCAAATCGACATACAAAATATCGAAGCACGTGTTATATAGTAAATTGTTATGTCAATTATGTCTTTGACTTTTCGGTAACAGTTTGTTTTACAAGTGATAACTGCAAACCAAGACACTCCAGTTTAAACTTTAGAATGTTGGTACATGTTAAGCGGCGATAGGGAACCGCTATGTGATTTTTTTATAATACGGTTGATTTGGTTGTGATATGGCTTCGATCGTCTAGATGTTACAAGAAGTTGTCCGCCTCGGAAGCTTGCGTCATGCCAATATGGTCCAAGTGGCATAGTTAATATAGATTTTCGACCAGTGTTAAAGTGTAGTTCCCAGTGTCAGGATGCTTCCTTAATATGATAGTGTGACGATGCTTCAAAATAAAACTCGCCTGTCTCGTTAGATTTTTTCTGTCGATTCTCTAACTATCTTTATTTAGTCTACATCCTCTAGAAATAATATTCATGACGTAAACAATAAATTTAACACAACCACTCGAGTTGAGATTCTGTCTCATCAAGGACGTATTGTCAGTCAGTTGTGGAATCACTGAATGAGAATGTAGTTGAAATCAATGGATGTGAACGCAGGTTGTAGTAGAAGAAAGATTGACAGATTCTTCATTAGTTTGGCATTAAACTTGTATTTAGTGTTCAATTTTATTACCTCTGGTTGCGTATGCAAATGTTATAGGATATTTATTGTCCTAAGCTTGTTTATAAATATTTAGAACTACACCCACTGATCAATAAACGCATCAGTTGTGTTTGTGTATTTGTTTCGTCGCCTTTGTAGTCATTTTGCAATATTTCCGTCATATACGGTAGCCAGTGTATAGAGTCCATACCAATTGACTTGGTGTATTTACAAACGGACTAAACCTATCGAAAGGAGCATTGAACACTTGTTGTTTAATAGTGTAATACTATACGAGTGATGCCAAAAGTATCTTCAAATAGATGATAGGATCTACATTATTCATGTTTTAATAAATTCCGCATTTCCTTCGTAAAGCTAGGGTGCATGTATGCTACATGTACATCGACATAACACCACAAATAGGATATGAAACACGAAGCAATGAGATGTAACCAAAATACTAAAGTTGTGTAGAATAAAAATATACTATCCCAAACAAAAAGTGTCTTGACCTGTATGCCAAACTAAAGACGACTTGACCTCTATGCGTAACTAAAATATGCACACATACGCACAATTAACTTAATCGGAGCACATTTTGTGCAATCGAAACGGTTGTTATATTTACATCACCCTACTTATAGATGATATTCGGGTTATTTGTTGGACCGTAATTCGTCTCTCCTAATCCACGATTTTGTTGCTATCTGTGCCTTTATCCAGTATTATTACAAACAACAATAACATGACAATTTGACAGTGTTTACTGTGCTAAGATCTGAATTAGTGGTTAGAACGTATCTTCCAAATGTGAGTGGCATAACAACATACTTACATAACTTTTATTAAAACATCTAGTTCAATACTTTTAAATTGCCTTATACATATACATTTTAACAATTTCCACTGAACAATTGTGTTCTTCGATTTGGGAGGGGTAGCGATGAGAAACTTGCAACTTGGTTAAACGCTTTTGAAAAAAGTGCATTAGGGAATATAAGCGATTTTTCTTTATTTCTTGGTAGAGTTCGGTAAAGGTATGCGTCACTTACTTAACCACCTATTCGGAATTATACAACGCATCCACCTGGGGATAGCTGGAAACAAGCAATTTCCACATATACGTGGATTCGAAGATATACTAAATGTTAACATTTAAACCAATTTGATATGTCACGGCCTGTGATCAAATACGCAACCTCTCGAACTGGGAAGGATTGGTCAGCCACTAGGCTATCGAGATGGGCATTTTTCGTTACAATATGTTTCTTTATTTAACCGGTTAAAGATTTCCTGCATTCAACTAAATTCTTCCACGCTAAAATTGTAATTAGTAGTCACGTGATATCCTAATGTGTCTGCATGTCCAATTCAGTCTGTCATTCCCAACAGTGACAAGGAGAAATCACATCTTTCAGTACAAATCTTAAAGTGATGATTGCAGTTGAAATCCGGGAAAAACTATTGGCAAATCAAGAAAACATTTGTATGAAATTAAAGCGCTTTAGAGAAATGATAAAAGAGCCAGCTAGTGACATCCAAATGCAATAAATAATCGCACTTACTTTAATAAATCGATATACGAATACATATGAGCCAGTCTCCAGGAAAGCCTGCTATTTTCACAAATAATTTGATTTTGCGATTTTTTATTATTTAAATGCAAAAGAATTTTGTTAGTATCTTGATTTTTAAGTTACAGCTGTTTTGTAGAGGCCCTATTCAATGCCTTTTTGTGTGACGTCGCGAACTTTCGAACGTTATTCCACATCGTTGTAACAAGAACTATATTAATACAGGATTTGATTAATTCTTGACATAAACTGTCTAAAATGGTATCACGTTTTAGAATGATGTTTAAGTTTTATATCTAAATTGTACACTACCCAAAATTTCTAACTCGCCACCATAATTATGTGTTATAATGTTGTTAATACTGCACGTACTTTCATGGAATTTTGCATACCAATACTTGAATAATGCTTGCATTTAATTATTGATTCATTTTCAGGCACGTTATGTAATGAAGTCGATTTTACAAAGTCACAACATATTTCACCCAAAGTTTTCATGAACACGTGCATAAATGCAAACACGTGTTCATTAACATTTAGCACAACCGATGTCTGCCCTCCCAGAAAAACACGTAACATGTCGAGATTGACGCAAAACGAACTTGGATGAAGTGTAAGAGTCTAACAACAAAATTTCACAAAGGCTATTTCAATAAAATGTTAATTTTACTTTATATGCTTGAGTGTAGATTTAAAAATTGAATGTTCTTGTGAATGAAAAAACTATAATAATCATTAAAGTAACAATTACAAACGAAATAAAAAATCATTCTTGTATTACAAAGCAAAAGCAAGGGCCGCAACTTTATCCAAGCTGTTGACATCCCGACAGGTCAACCGCGTTCTGTTTGTGCCAAATTCAAATTTTGTAGGTGTGTTTCGCATTGGAAAATCTTCACTTACATCAAAACCGTACATGAACGCGTGCTTTTCGACGCGCATACAATACACGTGTAAATTACACTAGATTTCGTATCGAGTCTAAAACGGTGAATTAGACCGTAAGTTGGCCAAAATAAACAAATATGTGGCTTCATTGGATATTCATATGTGAAATTTCGTGTTAATAAATGCATTATTAAAAAAATATTAATAAAATAAAAAAACTGTCAACTCGGAATTGTGTTCGCAGTGAATTTTCGTAATCTCATGAGTGTTCCTCTCGAGTCGGTTTCGGCATTTTATGTGATCCGTATTGCCGAATTTGTTCATGGGTGCGTGAATTATGTTCCACATAGTATTACATTGTACGTGCAAAAATGCATTATTACGCAATTCACCGAATGCACTGAAACTAACTGCAAAACGGTCAAAATAAACATTCAAATACTCTGCTGCATCTCTCATTCATGCATCGTTATGCAAAATTTAAGGTGAATACATGCATTTTTCACAAAACAGGAATGCAATATAAACTGGCGGTTTAGAACTTTTGGGGAGTGTAAATATTCTCATTAAGTGAAAGGCTAATACTGTTATAAACAACTAAATCCTCGTTTTTTTCAATCAGAGCACTATTCTGAAGTTGGGCACCATAGCAACAAAGTCAGTGATTTCGACATTATTTATAAGAAATTGTAAAGCTAATAATATACACAGGTAACTGTATCATTAATAAACAGTACCTAAAAAAAAAATTTTTTTTTTGTTAAATTTATAATTCTTATACAAGGTGTATTTCCATGAATTGACCAGGTATCAAAACAAGAATTGGCTTTCGATATCTTCATTAAGTAATTATATTCGTAAAAAACATGACTATAACTACTTTCATGCGAAATCCCATCGAAATTGGTCAAGTAGTTAAACAGTTATGCCATAAATACGTAATACGGTATCCACCCGGTCACTGAGGTGGACTAAATAAAAACAAAAAAACGGAAATATTGAGGAAATCACCAACATATGTCGAATTTACCGTTGTGTAGAAACATAATAATGCGGTAAAATTAAAGAACGAAAAAGTTGGAACAGATTTACCTGGTTGACACATGTTCACTTCAGTGAATGTATACGTGTAAGCCGAAAAACGAATCGTTTGCATATTTAAATGTCAAAATGACTCCATGTTTGTGCGAACGTTCCGAATGATGCGCGTGATTTCCTTTTTGTAACAACGATTTTCATTGGTTGATTTCATTGGGGTTTCCCAGGACTTGGTTACCAGCGTACAAACGATGTATACTACGCCAATGAAAACGACCGTTATAAAATACGTTCGAAATACCCGTCAGACACACTAAAAACCACTACAGCCGTTCCTACAGCGTTTATCGCCCTCGAAAAATTAAATCAAAGTTTAAACAATGAATTATATCGTACGAAGGTAAATGTAAGCATGTTTTCGAATGCTTTCGATTCACAAAGATGTTTTTGATCACCCACAGCTTTAAATAGATGATTAATGCCGTAAATGCTTTAAATTATGAAAAAAACAAAATACACCCAGTGACTGTACGATCACTTCTCTGGGAAATATACCTTGTATAAGAATTCTAAATTTAACAAAAAACAATTTTTTTTTAGGGACTGTTTATTAATGATACAGTTACCTGTGATAATATATAGTTATACATGGATAAATTATTTAAAATTGAATATATACATAATTATGCTATGTTTTCTTATTTTAAAGCTTTTAGGAAAACATCGCAGATGTGTCGGGGAGGCCACTTGGAACATCGCCGATGCGTAGGGGAAGCCTATGGGATGTCTCGCGAAATAATGTATCGCTGAAGGAAATCACCGATCATTCACAGAGGACCCTGTTTCCGATGATTTCATTAATATTCATCGGTTGTACATCGCCAAGGCAAACAATGCTCTAGTGTAGAGGAATCCCCATTGTTGTGATGTAAACTGTGTTCTTGTAACAAAAATGGAAAACATGGCTTCAATATTAAATCTAGTTTGCACATGTCATTTAATTATAAATGCTGTGTTTGAAAACGCGCAGTCAACGGGGAACCATTAAAACATAATGACGACATTAAGCGTAATTGCGCAATTGTCGAATCCAGCAAAATCTCATAACAATCGTCAGAGTTTGTCCGAAACAAATATCTTTTTAATCAGTCGCTGGAACACAAACTTAATTTGTTGCATAATTATTGTCTCTTGGAACGTAAAGAAACGAAATTAAAGCAAATTTAATGTCTTAAGTTGATTGTATAACATCATTTGAGTACAAGATTTAATTTGGACATCATTTCCTTTATTGGAATTGACGTTGTTTTGCTCTTGTGAAATGGTGTTATGGCGGCGATATCTTTTTGCCTAAGAAACCCGCGAGAGAAATTATAGATGATTCATTTTCAAAATGCAGTTAGCGTAGTGACACAGAAGGGCACCACATGTATAAATTGTAAACATATTCGGGTTCGAAGAACACACAGCGGTGTATTCATTCTTCGTTGAAACAGGACGAAAGTTGTTTGTTATATTATCACGATCTCAGTAGGGCATTACACTGATACATCACTACTTTTTACTTTGTTTACCGATATTTACGGATTATTTGGTGGAAAATTCCTGCAGAAATCAGTTTATTTTAAAACTACGGATGTTTGTTGTACATTAATTTACATACGGGAACATATAAGAACATCCAATAGCTGATAACCACCAAGAGATATATCTCTCAGTCGATGCTTATACAGATGTAGAGGTAAATAAATATGTCTGGATTGCATATCTATTTCACTAAACTTTTACCTTTTGGAGTAGTTGTGGGATACTAAATTTACAATGATTAAATACTGATTAATATGTTCTAGCATGGGTACACCACACTAACAAGAGTTTGTCTCCCGAGACATAACACGAGCATATATCAGCATATAAAACAGAGCAGTGTGTATATGCTCCACCGCAGCACGTTTTACGAGAAAGTTACAACATGCATCTATAGGCAATTCAGCGGTAGCAGGTTTTACTGAGAACAGCCGATGCATTAAAATCAAATGTTAACGGATGCTCATGCTTGTCTACACGCCATGTCTATGTCGTTCAGATTACAGGGAAAACAAAACATGCCTTAACAAACTTGTTAGGTTAACTAGACGTTGTTTGTTTTGAAGAATCGAATAAAAGTCGATCAAATAGTCGTGTAGTTCGGGAGAACGGTGAGGTTCCGTTTTGTCATTGTGATGCATAGCGTGTTTTACTGTATCACAACGTTTAAAGTATGCCTGATTGCTGGTGTGCTGGTAAGGAATAATTAACTAGAACTAAGTCTCTATATAACCCTGTAACAACCCTAATTAACTGGTTGTCCTGTTCTTGTCAAATATTACTTCCACAATATCAGACTAAAGAAACAATCGATTCAAGAGTTGCCAGTATGAAGTACATGTAAATGTAAGAAATAGTTGACTATATCATTTGATAGGCAACGTTATGTAAATTACATTTTCTTCTTATTATATTGTGCTTAACTTCAGACATCTCAACTAAGATACACATTCGTGTTTTTATGGTACATAATTAACATACAAAGTCATGTAGATAATGAAAATGTAAGACAAAAACTTTTGTTGGTGTCCGTGTAATACATTAGCCGGAGAAAGATAAGGATTCTTTTCTTCTTCTTCTTTATTAATGGCGAGCGTTCAAAACTTTGAACATTATTGCCATTATTTCATAACAGTAGTATAATAAATGATATGTTGATTTATTTCTTACTCTTTCAAGCATACAAATGAGTGGCCTTGCTGCACATGTTTCCAACTTATATTTGATTGGTATTTCATAATCAGCGTCCGAGTAGAAAGCATGTATGGTAAGACAATAAAAAAGGATTGCTCAAGACACATAATTGTAAGAAGTGTCGTTTTATTGGTATTGTATATATTTCTTGCGATAACCTGATTTCTCTTATACAAGTATGTACTTGTACGTCTTCCTCAATAATGTCTATACAATGCAACAGCTTTGTGGAAGATGAAGATAATCGGTAAGTCATAACAGAAACACATTAACGGTGTTTAAGTCTGCGAATAGCCACGTATGGTACTGTCTGTATTGAATGCATGTAAGTTTCAGCTATCAATACGAGTATTATGTTATAGTTAGAACATATTAAGTAAATTTTAATGATTAAAAAGGTCGGAGCGAGCGAAGCGAAGCGAGGCCTTTTTAGTCATTAAAATTTACTTAATATGTTCTAACTAACTTAGAATATAACATTCTGCATTCTGATTGGCCGATAGAAATTAGCGCCAACGCATGACGTCAAGTCTGTGAAGAGAAAATTTTAATGATTAAATTTTCATTTAACCGCGAAAATGCGGCGTTTTCATTGGCTCATAATGTAGGTTATATTCTAAATGTCTATCGAAATTACATAATGTGTTCTCTGTCCGTGGCAAACGATGTATTATTTTACCATAATAATGTAACAAATATCAATCACACTGTCGCTCAAATGCAATACAGTTCTATTATTTGTAGTCGTATCAGTTATTTGTCCATCAATCTAGAGAATGTCAACATGTCAATTTGTCGTAATGAAAGATTGGAGTAATTGCTAATTAACAGTCTGAGCTAGATTTTATTTTTGACTTGGTCTATGAAAAGGAGTTGTCTGATGTGTCGTTCCTTTAAACATAGGGTCTGTATAGACAGATTTGTGCATTTCGTGCTCCGTTGTTGTTGTCCGAATCGTGATAATCTTTTACATACATGAACATGATTATTGTACTCTAAAGCTAATTCTAACACTGTCTGTATGTTGTTCCATGTAAACGTATAGAGCTGTAGCGTTATCTAATAAACGGTATATCACGGTAGAATTTCGGCAGTTTAATTTATCTCCCGCGTATAATTCGCGATTTTTATCAATGGAATTTACGTCTTGTTTATTTCACGACGTCATGAATTGTGACGTAGCCGTAGAGCGCGAAGTTTTGCGTAATTTACTTTTTGTAGCGTTTCTGTTTATTTATTTGATTATATTAATATTCTAGCAACATGTTATTGCATGTATCAATTCATATAGTATTTTATTACGTAAACGTGAAATACCTTAGAATTGGAATTTGGCGTTAGATAAGCATCAGTTTGGCGACAAATAAAGATACTAGTAAAGCTTAAACATCCAGGGGCGTACGTTACGATTCTTTGAACAGCGGAAGTTGTCTATAGCAACATGATTAATAACCCACCAACTACGCAAACAAAATAGTCCGTTTAAATTTGTGCAAATTACACGTGTAAGAATGCAAATAGATCGCTGTTTTGCGTGATATACAGGTGAATAGATCACGGTTTGTTAATGGTAGTACTTTATGTATCAGGAAACTGGTTCATATTGATAGGTCGTACATTGTATCTGTTTTAGGACTATGGTTCATACTTATATATAGTATCTGTTTGAGGAATCTGGTAAGGTTGTGTATATCTGAATAGTGTTACATATAAACATGACGAGGAAAAACAAAATTGAACACAATTAGCATAACAATACTATAGTTGTGATATATAAATGCCATTATGCTCCTCCGTCCATTTCACTGGATTTTGCTGATGCTGTCTTAACATTATTGTATTACAGTGAAGTTCCGCTAATAGGACCAGTCAAAAAGGTGGTCTTAATAGCGAATCGGTCTTATTAGCGGACCTTTTTTGTTCTAAATTTAATACTTTGGGACCTTACAGCACAGGTAACTGTATCATTAATAAACAGTACCTAAAAAAAATTTTTTTTTTGTTAAATTTATAATTCTTATACAAGGTGTATTTCCATGAATTGACCAGGTATCAAAAACAAGAATTGGCTTTCGATATCTTCATAAAGTAATTATATTCGTAAAAAACATGACTATAACTACTTTCATGCGAAATCCCATCGAAATTGGTCAAGTAGTTAAACAGTTATGCCATAAATACGTAATACGGTATCCACCCGATCACTGGGGTGGACTAAATAAAAACAAAAAAACGGAAATATTGAGGAAATCACCAACATATGTCGAATTTACCGTTGTGTAGAAACATAATAATGCGGTAAAATTAAAGAACGAAAAAGTTGGAACAGATTTACCTGGTTGACACATGTTCACTTCAGTGAATGTATACGTGTAAGCCGAAAAACGAATCGTTTGCATATTTAAATGTCAAAATGACTCCATGTTTGTGCGAACGTTCCGAATGATGCGCGTGATTTCCTTTTTGTAACAACGATTTTCATTGGTTGATTTCATTGGGGTTTCCCAGGACTTGGTTACCAGCGTACAAACGATGTATACTACGCCAATGAAAACGACCGTTATAAAATACGTTCGAAATACCCGTCAGACACACTAAAAACCACTACAGCCGTTCCTACAGCGTTTATCGCCCTCGAAAAATAAAATCAAAGTTTAAACAATGAATTATATCGTACGTAGGTAAATTTAAGCATGTTTTCGAATGCTTTCGATTCACAAAGATGTTTTTGATCACCCACAGCTTTAAATAGATGATTAATGCCGTAAATGCTTTAAATTATGAAAAAAAAATACACCCAGTGACTGTACGATCACTTCTCCGGGAAATATACCTTGTATAAGAATTATAAATTTAACAATTTTTTTTTTTTTAGGTACTGTTTATTAATGATACAGTTACCTGTGCCTTACAGTGGCAAAAATCTGCATTATTTCAAAATAATCAATGTGGTCTTATTAGCGGAACTTTACTTGTACAATGTAATAAGAATAAACTCAAATAAAATTCAGTACTTCAATTTGTTTAATTCGAAAATTTGATAAGTGTTAACATCCAAGGGGGAAGTTAAGTATTTAATTAAATGTGTTTTGTGCTAGAACTACTAATTAATATATATTTGCTTCGGACAAACTCAAATGACAGTATGTTTTTTTCTGTTTCATATAATAAGCTCTGTATTTCATGTGTTATTTAATTAGCTTTGTCTGGTTCTTTATGCTTAATTAAATGAGTTTAATAATTATATAGGATTCTTTATGAGATAAACGTATTGGATCCATTCAATGTATATATTAAATGTTTGCATGGAACGTGACTATATTTACTAAAATTTATCATTATAGCCGTAACCCAAATATTTTGCGACTACGTTAATAGTTCGAAGCCTATGAATGCATAAACATAACGATTCACCTCACCGACAACAATCAAAGATTTGCAGCGTCACTTGTTTGCACATGTTACACATGTTGTGAGAGTTCCTAACGGGCTTTGGCACAAACCTAGGGTGTTTCATTTTTTGAACTTTTTCTTTGATCGCTTAGATAATTAAACCAACTGTTCTCTAGTATAAACAATATTCCCAGACCAAATTTCAGCTCAATCCAAAAATGTCTTGATCCCCCCTACCCAGTTGAAATTTTGGCCAAAAGACGGCATGTAGGCATTTTTCACTCCGAAAAGGTTTCTTAAATAGCCAATTCCACCAATATTATTTTGTTGTATTTGTGTAAGATGAATGATTTGTAGCCCAACATAATTAATAGATTAATTTTATTCTATAATATAAGCATGCTTGCTGTTTCCTGTTTATCATATTGGCTTATATTTTGGTCCAATCTAGCATTTAGTTTTATATTCATTCGATATTTTATTAATGCCATGCAACCTACACATAATTTAATGCATTGTAGCTTAACAATGCTTGTATGCCATGACATTAGGTCTTGAAAATGCCTTAAGACGTGGTGTGACGTATTGATTGTGAACTTTTTAATTTACGTACTACATGTAAGTGTGTGTCAGATTTTAGCCCTGTCAGTTGATCTAATAAGCAGTTTCCTGCATTTAAATTTATACCAGTATCTATTTATTCCTCTACATATGTTGATTTTATGTTCTCCATGTATGTACAAACGTAATGTTAAATGCAAAAAAACAGCAATACATATTCAAAACTAACATGAACAGTGTTTGCAGAATGTGGTTGAATAAACTCTATTAAAACTGTCCATAGATCTCTTCACTCAAAATATATTTTAAGAAATAGTTCTCTTAATGCCAGGAGGATTCGTGCGCACAAAGTTTAAATTATCTTTAAATTGGATTGCATCTTGGATTTTATTTGCCAATGGTTTTTTATTCGTTACGAACTCTTAGATAAATATATGAGCTTCGTTTTTTATTTCCTCACACACGACCGATGAAAAAAATGTTTGCTGTCCCTGTGTGAAAATCAAAATTTATTATTCGATTAATGAAAAATGTTCTTATTGCATCCATTTGAGAGATTACCGGTTTACCACAAGAAGATTTCATTATCAAAAGCAAATTACGTAAGCGTCTACTGAGACATTATTGTCAACACGGTTACAAGACACTCCTTGTCCAAAATGCAAATTAAAATCTGTTAATATTGAATGTATAATATTCCATAGGGATGCAAAAAATCTAGAAATAAAGACTGAAGCTGGGAGACTGGATGGTAACTCTGTCGTACAACCAATTGAAATAACGTTTGGAACGCACGAGACTATAGTAAATATTTTAAATTATGCATACACGGTATTAACGTCAACTGAGTACACCGGGAATTTGTTCTGAGCTTCATTCTCGGGTTTAGCTTAGAAAGTGATTTTTAATAGGAAGAATGCTTTCAGTGCGTCCTACTGACATTTACTAAGATGTAGTGAATGTGGGCGCTTGCGTTAATGACAGAACTTAAAACGTAGTTCATATAGTTAATTGAAATGCACTTTTTGGCATCTACTGGTAAATCTTACATGTATAATTATAACATTACTTACACTATTTGTTCGACTTAATGTGCTTAATGTGTACATGTAGTTATTGTTTTTATTGAAATGAACATTTGCCATTTCTACATGTATATTGTAGCTGCATATATCATACATTGTTTCGACAAGTGTTTCGGCCGTGTATGTAACCGTATAGTGGTTTGTGCATAATAACTTACTAACCAATCAACAACAAAATACAAAACTCAGTTAATTAAGTTTAATTGTTATTATATCATAAGTGAATAAATCTCGCTCTCTCTCTTCAAACGCACAATTACATAAAATTCCTACACTAATCTAGTACTTAATGAAATCAACTAACAATCTAGAAATAGGAATAATATTGACGCACGGACTCCAAAATTGAGAGCTCGTCGTGACTAAATTAAGTACCTTTCTCCTACATGTACTAGACTAAGCCCACTTTGAATTGGTTCTTTCAGTGTGTAGCTTTCAAAATGTGACATTTTTTCTATGTAATGAAAACCTATCGCTACAGTAGACGGTTAGTTTCTCTTCACAACAAGGGAGTGAAGTACAAAATAATCATAATAATAATATTAAGATTATATATTTATATAGAAGCAACACGCATCTGGTATGCTTTGTTTTCAATATAAGTAAATGTTCGTATTGAACCAATAGGTTTCTAGTTCTACTTTAGCCGATGTTGCAATAACTGTATTCATTTAACTCCACGCTGCCATCTTGCCCGCGCCTCGTTGCTAGACTGTCATATTGCTACTTTCACGCTCCCAGGCTGCTATGATATCAACTTCGCGAAAATGATTATTTCATCCCGATGAATTGTAGCATAATTGTAGCCATTATAAATTCTAACGTAACTGTAAAGCATTTAATTAATGTTAGCTATACCTTCCAACGTTAATTATATCCAATATTGTTTAAATTGCAAAATTTAGAACATAGAAGGAAACTCGGTAAATATTTAATGGAAATTACAAATTGTCCTTGGGGAATGAGTATATAAAGTATTTGTAAAGGAGGGTAAAACTTGCCAAAATCTGATCAAAAGATATAGTTTCTATTCAAGATGTGTTAAGGTTGTTAAAACAGCTAACACGTGTAATTGTCTACGTTGAGTATACGTACATGTAATTAAAATGCTGTATTCCACAGACATGTCAAAGCCATACTGAACATGAATTGTTCATTCGTCTGTTATTCCTGGTAAGTGATTTGTTCGTATATTGCTCTTTGTGTGCCTTTCGTGTTCACACCTTCCGTGCTACATGTTTTACATTGTTGTTGACGAACATTAAATTTCATACTCGAAGTTGCAGTCAGTGTTTTAACAATGTCGGATACTTTTATTGAACAACATTCAATTTGACGCATTAACGTAGGATTTGACAGCTACAAGGTACTTGTATTTGCCAATTTGATGTGTGGCAAGTGTTTGAGAGTGTAACCTTCAGATATGTTTAAAGCACAATACAATAATGTAATTAACATAACGTTACTTATCTACAGACATATATAAAACCATTTCTTACATTAACTTTATACTCAGTCTGGCAACTCTTGAATCGATTTTCGGTAGTCTGATATTGTAGAAGTTATTTGACAAGCACAGGACAACCAGTTAACTACCAGTGTTAATTAGAGTTGTTACATGATTATATAGAGATACTGCACTAGTTAATTATTGTTTACCAGCACAACAGAAATTAGGCATAGTTTTAACGTTGTGATAAAGTAAAACACGCTTAACTGCACAATTAATCAACTGGGACGCGCCGTTCCACTAAGCTCTACACACATGTTTTATACTATTTTCCAGAACTTACGAGGGATAGTTTGTCTGGCCAGTTTGTTTATAATTGATGTGCACTGTACAGCCATTGTCTGTGCATAGTACAAACTTCAGTTAATCCCTACATAAAGAAAGACAGAAACGTGTTAACCCTATCGACTGTTCTCAGTATAGAACCTCCGCCCCTCGAAACGTTTTTGAATGTTCCCTTTCTCGTAAGACCACACGACTGGGGAACATTCATCAATTGATAGTGTAGTATGGTGTTTTGTGGATGATATTTGTAGGGAGACAACGATTTGTTAGTCAGGTGTACCCATGTTACAACATATTAATGATAAGTCTTATTTTATATTATAAATTAAGCATCCTCTAGAATTTCTTCGAAACCTGTAAGTTAAGTGAAATAGATATGGCATAGGTCTGTGCCTAAAACGTATTTGTTTTCGTCTATTTCTGTATGAGCATCGACTGATAGATATATCCATTGTTTAGGTATCAGTTCTTGAACGTCCTCATATGTTATCTTAATATGTGAATTAATGTACTTAAACGTCAGTAACTATAGGTAGGTTTGACGAAACTGTATTCGGCATGAATTTTACACAAATTATGATTACATAAAATCAACATTCGTTCTGTTTCAACGAACTATGGTTGATGTGTGTTCATATCTTACACATTTTCGGCACTGTTTCAGTATTTCACCTGGTCATGTGATCGTTAGTATTTGTATAGCTGTTCAGACTTTAGTGCTGTTGTTCTAAATACGAAATAAGTTTGTCTCGATATTAAACTCGTTCATGCCATTTAGTTAAAATTCCTGTTTCAGAAAGCGCAAAGCCAATGGAGAACCATTACATTAAACGAGGAACAGTAAGCGTAATTGCGCAATAGTCGAATCCAGCAAAATCTCATAATGATCGTCAGAGTTTGTCCGAAACAAATATCTTTTTAATCAGGCGATGGAACACCAACTCAATTTGTTGAATAATCATCAGCGCGTGGAACGTAAAGAAACGAAATTAAAGAAAACATAATGCCTTTAGTTGATTGTATAACATCAATGGAGTACAATATTCAATTTGCACATGAGATATATAGATGCTTAATATTGAAAATCCACCTAAAGACACAACATGTTCTGGGTTGGATACGAATTGAATATACGAGTATTATGGATACATAAACTCGATACCCGATGGTGACTGTAGACAGGTAGTCAACGGGTAATTTAATAGGGGATTTATTCATTACAGTTATAATATATTAATGTATTCAATAAACAAAAGTCGACATATTTAAAACCTCTCTGTTTATTAATATAATGAAAAGGAGTGCAATACATTCCCCGTCCAAAGTGGAATCCCATAGCCAGTTTTAACAAAATAAGGGACACAGGCGATTAAATTAGCTGATCCGAAGAAGACATTTTCTTTTTGCATCCAGGAGTTTTGTCCACTTTGTCTGTAAACATCACAATATCTTTGGTGCACTATATAAAAATGTATAAGGCCATAGGTTTACATGTGTGTTTTACAAATATGTTAGTCATAACTTAACGATCTTTCCGGGAACATTATATACATTTTGTAACTTAGAGTTAATACATTACCTGCTTTGTGAACAGCTCAGTCGGTAGATCACTACAGTTCAATCAAGCACCTAGTAAGGTTACGGTCACCCTGTTTGTTCTCTAAGTCGGAGGCCATGCGCCTATCTAACAGGAACCAAACTGAATGAAAACATTTTCTGAAGAAGATGCTAAATGTGTACGATGTAAATACCGATTAGTACCTATGAACAGCAGCTACATCAGCTGGCCATCGTCATGACTGATATACACGAATGCCTCTTTAAGCCTACAATTGTTAACTATCGTTAGCTTTGAGTGTCTAGCAATCAAGGGAACAATTGAGAAATTCAGAGCATCGTTGGTATGCTGCGAACCCATCCGATTTGAACTGATGCACATATTAAATCTACTTCGTTCAAAACATACAATGATTTAACATTACTTGAGCTGAACTTAAACTCAAAACACTTCATCTGCTACATTATGTCCAATTTCCCTTTGGCATATTCAATTGTCTTCTGTTCATCCCTTCGCAAAGCCACCAGTAATCATAGGTGTTAAGAAACTGTTGTCTGCAAGAATGATCCTCAACGTGACCAGTCCATACCGCTTTGCAACTGTTTTGATTATATAAACAAGCCCTTGCATAACCGTGTTATTTGCATAAGTTTGCAAAAATGTAGTTGGGGCTTTGTAAAATGTACGTTAAATACATATATACCAGAATAGTATGGATTGAAGGTTAAATCACATTCAGGACAACTCGGGACTTACACTAATAGTTAAAAAACAATTGTTAAGTAAATGTTGCCTTTATAGTACATATTCTACCATCTGTCATTAGAAACTTTATGGTGCTCATTCAGCTTAAATAACTACAGTACAAGAACACTGGTAAGGTACACTGACCATAGTATATGACAAAACTATTGTAAAATAACTACAAATGCAACGAAACTAACCGACAAACACAACTGGTGCGCTTATTGATCGACGAATCTTGGTCTAAGTATTCATAAACAGGCTTAGGACAATCAAATTCCTATAACATTTGCATATGCCACCAGAGATAATACAATTGAACACTGAATACAAGTTTAATGCCAAACTAATGTAGAATCTGTCAATCTTGCCTCTGCTACAACCTACGCTCTCATCCATTGATTTCAAACTACATTCTCATTCAGTGATTCCAAAATTGACAATAAATCAACGATGAGGCAGGATCTATGGCTGTCGTGTCGTTGACATAACTGGAGTGGTTTTGTAAAATTTATTGTTTACATCATGCATATATTTTGAGAGGAGATAGAGTAAAGAAAAAATAGATTGTGAACCCAGAAAACATAATTCCAGTAAGACGGGAGATAGGACAGGTTTTCTTCTATGGTTCAACGCACTGACATACTAATATTGTGTATAACAGGCAACATTTACAAACATGTGTCTACGAAATAAGCAATGAAATAAGAAACTTATACAGTACAACATACGCAATTATAACGAAATACAAATGTAGGACATTTCTGTACAATACGAAATATAGCATCAACCGATTGAACTGTCCTCGTAAATGGCCTGACAGCAAAGTCATATAGTCACGATATAAGACACTGACGGAGCGACCCAGCTCCGGATATACACTATGACGTTGAGCAAACATCTATAGTGCATGGTCATGCCAAATCCCTTCGAGTAGGTGCACTAACCACTAGGCAGTCGTAGCCAAACCGGGAAGAAAACAATTGTTTCTTACATGTATTCATAATACATACGTTATTTATATGTAGTTCGATTTCGATAATTTAGCCGTGACTGCACTTTCAACCATATATAGGCTTGACCTGTACGATACGTGATACAAGGAAGGACAAGAATTTCGTGTGTCGGAATGGCCATGTAATAAATTCAAAATAGCGGACGTAAGTTAAACACTTACATGAGCCTTTTTTCGTTGGAATGCGACCAGTAATTCAAGACTTTCAGTTTCTACATTGTTTTTCCTCAAAACGAAAAACTTACATAACGTGACAGGAATATGTTGTATTCATGGGATTGTGAAAACATGTATTGGTTCATTAAGGACTTGTTACATGCCTTGATCAAATAGTACAGATGTTTTTGTTAGTGTCTTAAGTCCTCTTTTCATTTATTGCAATGCATGTCTAATCACTAGCGCCATATGAAATGTCATTACTCTGTACAAAATCCCTTGACCAAACATTCTTCTGCCATTTGCATGATAAAATGACGACTGAGCAAATATTGACAGTCTTCTTGTTTAATGATGTTTGCCATATCGGCATTGACGTTTTTATCTAAATAATGTTCATTATTAGCAATACACAAGTCACATGTTAAAATAAATTATGTCCAATCCTTCTCCGAAGAATTCATCAACCCGTAAGTGAACTAATGTACAAAATATGCGACGGATACATTAGTTAAACATTATAGAAATTAGAACTAGCTTACCTAAACATCTTGAAGTTCGTAAACTTCGACATAGAAGGCTGTCCTGCGTTCAACGAAGGCTATATTCCGCATCGGTTTCGTATCTGTTTCGTACATATATCGAACTAACATCGACCAAATCGGGAGTTTACACGTTTAAATCGTTTCTGCCAAACAGAGCCATCAACGAAGAATAAAATCGACAAATATCGTAATTATTTAACTTGTTGTCACATAGACCTTTGTTGAACGCAGGGCAGATATTAGCAATCTAAATTATCTGTACCTGGCTTTCATTTCTGCTACATTCCAAGGAAGCATTGTATAGCGGACCAAAATCGGATGCGTCAAGGAACTACTCAAGCAGCACACTCTTTATTACATTAGTTACATTATAGTTCGTTGTAAGTGCTACCTGAAAACAGAAACTGGAATATTTAATTATCCGCGATATATTAACTAACAAAGTAGAAATAAAAACATTTGTGATACATTGCTGCTGTTCCTATGTTCATGTACTTGACTGCTTATTTAAACTGATAATTGTATGTGTATCGTATTTATGACGATACCCGAAACCATGCTCTCATGATGAAATAGAAATTTGAAATTCCAAGTCATAATATTCAGTTTTATTATTCATAAAATGTAATGATTTTGCGAATCTACTGCGTTCAATATATGTAAAATGTTCAGGTAATATATCCTCAATATTCTGATTTTAGTACTTAAATGTAGAATGTTAGATAATATGATAGTTTAATAAAAGTATACGTTTTCAGAAAGGTGTTACCCTTTTAGTTCAAAGGGTATGGTAAAAGTACAGTCGTGTTGATGAATAATAAAACACTTCACGATTTTACGAACAGTTACTGTTCAAGTACAAGTAGTTGGTTGTCTAGAATTCAACGAATGGCTTTTTAAAGCAATTGTGTGAAATACTTAAATGACAGACTACATATTCATAGACATCCTCAGCAAAGTGTCAATATCGCATTGGTCATGCTTTTATTTATTTCACTTGCTGTAATAATTTATTTTTCTAAAATATGTAAATATAGTACATGTAATATCACAAATTTCGACGGAACGACAGTTTATATTTTAAGGATATAAAAAAGAAGAGTTTCCAAATTGCACATGTCACTTTTGACAAATGTAAAAAACAATTAAACATACATACGATTGGCAGCCACATGAAATGTGAAAGGCGTCCATTTAAAAAATTGCTATCGTTTGACAAATACAATAATTCTGGCAAGAACATTAGACTGAATATTGGAATACATCAGTATGATGTATAGCAAACTGTTCAATACAAAATATGTAGGAAATTGTGTTATAGCATCAAATGCAGAAACACAGTTTCCGTACAAATATCCCGCATAAACTTAAACACTTGAGATCGAATAAGTTTACTGTAATTAACAATATGAACAATCACATGATAAACACAAGGATACATAATTACATAGTTATACTAACTAGTAATCAAATAGAGTTATATACAAACACATAACGGTGGCAAGTTTAACCTTAATGAATTCTTATTTATTTGACATGAATGATGCCATTCTAAGTTTAAAAGTACGTTTTGTGCCTGGGAAGCACTTTCCCGAAGTTGTTTATGAGTTTATCGAGACTTGACATTTGGAAGAGACGTATTAAACACTGAATTGAGACTTTAGCAATATCACTAGGTACGGAAAATGTACAGCCTGCATTATCCTGCAGTCTTTAATTGGATCAATACTAAATAATTTAACAATATGCACTATTGAAAATGCATACTACATTAGGATTGGATTTTTATAGGATTGTTCATGTGGACGCCATGTACGCACATATACGGACACGTGACAGTTTCTGGAATTATCAAGTAGTACATGTACTAAATAGTTATGCTCTTTCACAAGCAAATGAAAGCCTCTCCTAGAATTTATGACTAGAATATAGTACTCATATGACCTCAAAACGGCCCGTTAGAATTTAACCTACGTTCAATGCAAGACACATTGTTCTAGAATATATAAATCATCATCTGATGAAAACAACATACATTTCACTTATATTCACATGCTGTTATATCAGAATTTTGTCTGAGGTCTCCCTGTAAGTACTCATGTGAACAAAATTCAGATTTATTGCTTCCCGAAGCGATTTTGACATAAAAGTCGTTCAAAATTAACTATTATTTAAGACAAACCATCGCTTGTCTGCACAGACTAAAGTTGTCCCTAGTGAGAAGGCAGACGGTCGTAACAAAACTTCGTTTAATGCGATTTTGTAAATTGTGTTTCAAAATCATTATCTACAGAAGAAGAATTAGTAATACCCAGTCTGTATTTAATGGCAGACTGACACTTTTAGAAATTTCTATTGTTTGACAAATACAACAAAATTCACTTTCTTTGTGCTTAGCTTGTAAAAGAAGCTTCAATAATGTTTGACCAAGTGTCTGCAGAACGTGGTACGATAAACTCAATTAAAACTGTCAGTAGAACGCTACACTCAAAAAATAGTTTAAAAGTAGTTTAACTTCCTCTAATTAATGTCAAGAAGACAAATTCTCTTTTAATCAAGAGTCTTATTAGATTTTATTATCAATGGTTTTCGTTCGGGCTGTGTTTTTATTTCCACGTACGACCGATGAAAACAAAGATTTTGTTGTTAGAGGGCGAAAATCAAAATTTGTTTTTCCGTTAATGAAAAATGTGCTAAGTGCATGCAATTGAGAGAATACGGGTTTACCACAAGAAGCTTTCGTTATCAAAAGCAAGTTATTTATTCGTCTACTGATACATTATTGTCAACACGCGATTACAAGATACGCTTTGTCCAAAATGCAAACTAAAATATGTTAATACTGAGGGTATAATATTCCTTATGGATGCTAAAAATCTAGAAATAAAAACAGAAGATTGGAGACTAGTTGGTTACATGTACTCTGTCGTACGACCAAATGTAAAAAAGTGTTTGGAACAATGCGACTTCGGTAAACATTTTAAATTATGCTTACACGGTACAGTATCAACGTTAACTTAGTACACCGGGAATTTATTTTGAGCTTCACTCTCAGGTTTTGCTAAAAAAGTGATATTTTATAATTAGAATGCTGGCCAACATTTACTAATACATAACGAATATTGGCACGTGGTAAATGATAAAACTTCAAAATAAGAATAGATAATTCATTTTATTAAAATGAACTTTTGTCATTTTCTAATATAATTTAGCTGCATATACCATGCATTGTTTTAATTTAGTATACGCATTATGTAATGTTGATGGACGGTTTTATTATCTTCACAACGAGAGGGTGAAGTACAGAAGAAGTCATGTTACTAATATTAACATACTATATTAATAGTAACAACATGCATCTGTTATGCCTTGTTTCCAATACAATTGAAATAACGTAATGCACAAACATGTCAAACTATACAGAACATTAACTGTTCATTTCGCCTACTTGCTCTGTTATTTCAGGTAAGTGATTTGTTCATATGTTGCTATTTTTGTGCCTTCTGTGTTCACTCCTCCCGGTCAGAATTGGTACATGAATTACACTAATATTGACGGTCATTGCAATTCACGTCCGAAGCTGCAATCAGTGTTTTAATAATGTCAAATACCAATACTGAACCAAATAGACGCACAAAAGAAGGACTTGACCGCTACAAAGTTGTGTTTGAGATTATGATTGTATACTGTTTCACGATGGTCATTCGGACATTTTTTAAAGCACGATACAAGTAGTATAATTAATATGAATAAAACATCGACGAAAATGTAATTGACATAACGTTGTTTATCTATTTCTTACATTAAATTTATACATAGTCTGGCAACTATTGAATCGATTTTCTGTAGTCTGAATTGTAGAATTTATTTGACAAGCAAAAGACAACCGGTTAATTACCAGTGTTAATTAGAGTTGTAACTTGCTTATATATAGATACTGCACTAGTTAATTATTGCTTACCAACACACCAGCCATCAGGCATAGTTTAAACGTTTTGATAAAGTGAACACGCTATGCTTCACAATGACGAAACAGGACCTCGCCGTTCCACTGAGCTCTATGCGTATGTTTTTATACCGTTTGCGAAAGCGTACGACGGATAGTTAATCTAACCAGATTATCTAGAATTGTTGTGTACTTTACACCTATTGGACCTTGGTATGTGTATAATTTAATGGATCCCTGCATTCTGATAGACCGAGACGTGCAACTCTTGTCAGCTATTCTCTGAATTAACATCCGGCCCCTCGAAACGTCTTTGAATGTTCTCTCATCTCGAAGACCGCGTTACTGTGGAACATTCACATATTATATTGTTTAATGTCTACTCTTAACTTTTGTAAGGAGGTAATGTCTTGTTATTCTGGTGTACCTGTGTTATAACATATTAATCATTATTTCGTATTTTCAAAGCAAGCATTCTCTATAATTTCATTGAAACCTATGAGTTAAGTGAAAGACACGTATATAGCATAGGCCTGCGATCATCCAGAAATATTTGTTTTACTCTGTTTCTGATGGGTATAAACTTTTGAATGTCCTAACATGTTTCCTTATGTAATCAATGCACAAACACATCAGTAATATCGTAGTATCGACAAAACGGTATTCTGCAACATTTATAAATCAAATAACCCGTAAAAATCGGTAAATAGAAGGTAGTAAATCGTTGTGATACATTAGTACTATGCCCTACTGAAATTATGATTGTATGAAAACAACACTCTTCCTGTTTCAACAAAATTTGTTAATGTTTGCTCACAATTTTAACTTATGCTTGTCTTATGCATACACCTGACAATTTCCTATTGGTGGTTTTGAGACATTCGTTTCTGGAATATATGGATGTTATCACTTGAATGTATTAATATATTAGATTTATAATAAACTGATCCCCTATCCAATTAACAGTTGACTATCTGTCTAGTCACCATCGGTCATCGTGATTTTATATCCACATTTTATTTATAATACTCGTATACATGTATACTAGTATTCAATTTCTATCCTACATCGAACATGTTGTGCATCATAATTATGCTGTCCTTACATTTGTGTATGTGTCACAAGTCTTATTATTGTATTTGGAATATGAACCATCTCCTGTTTGATTTTACTTAAAGAGCAAAACAACGTCAATGATTTCAACTGTTTCAACGAAGAATGAATACACCGAGTTCTCCAAGCCCAAATATGTTTACAATTTGTGAATGGTGCCCTTATGGGTCACTACGCTAACTACATTTTGAATATAAATCATCGATTTCTCTCGAGGGTTTCTTAAGAAAAAAAACATCGCCACCATAACACCATTTCACAAGACCAAAACAACGTCTGTTTAAATAAAGGAAATGGTGTCCAAATTAAATATTGCACTCAAATGATGTTATACAGTCAACTAAAGGCATTACATTTGCTTTAATTTCGCTTCTTTAGGTTTCACGAGACAATGATTTTTCAACGAATGGTGTTTGTGTTCCAGCGACTGATTACAAAAAAAGTTGTTTCGACAATCTCTGACGACTGTTACATGTTTGAGATTTTTGATGGGTTCGTCAATTGCGCAAAATACACTTAAAAAAATGTCGTTCATTATGTTTAAATGGTTCTCCATTTTCTAATACAAGAAATTTTGATTAAATGGCAGGAGCGAACTACGTTTAATATCGAGACCATTTATTTCATATTTGGATCAACAACACGATAGGCTGAACAGCTACAAGAACACGACTCCCCACATCGACATGCTGATGCTTCTGTCTGTCAAACACATCCAGAAGAAGAACTATCGACAAGAACAAAGCAAAGGGACAAACACACAATACATCACAAGGACAATCCACTAAGCAAAACAACAAAAGTCACTATTAATCAATATAATGAAAAGAAGTGCATTGCATTCCCGAATCCCGTAGCCAGTGTTTATAGAATAAAAGACACTGACGATTAAATTAACTGATTCGACGAAGACTAACTATATGTATCCGGGTTTCCCGTTCATTATGTTTGCAAACATGAAACATATCCCGGGCGCATTATAAATTTGTATAAGTCGCTGGAGAAAAAACTGTGGTCGTTGTTTACAAATAAAAATGACACAACTGGTGCGCTTATTGATCGACGAATCCTGTTCTAAATATTTATATAACAGGCTCAGGACAATCAAAGTCCTATAGCATTTGCATATGCCACCAGTAGCAATAAAATCGAACACTCAATACAAGTTTAATGCAAAACTAATGAAGAATCTGTCAATCTTGCCTCTTCTACCACCTACGTTCCAATCCATCGATTTCAACTACATTCTCATTTAGTGATCCCACAATTGACAATAAATCAGCGATGAGACAGAATCTACGGCTAACGTGCCGTTGAGGTAACTCGAGTGGTTTTGTAAAATTAATTGTTTATATCATGAATAGTATAAATATAAGTTACGTAGTGAGACGCAGAAAACATAATTCCAGTAAGACAGGAGATAGGACAGGTTCTCTTCTAAGGTTCTACACACTGACATACTAGTATTATGTATATCAGGCAAAATTTGCAAACATTTCTTCTACGAAAATAGCAATGAAATAAGAAACTGAAATGGTACAACATACCCAACTATAACGTAATAGCACATTTCTATCAAAACCAAATATAGCATCAACATTAAACTGTCTTTGTACATTACCTGACAGCAATATCATATAGCCATGACGATTTCAGCCCTAGCTATTCTATACAATAAGTACATAGTTGTTCAACTCCGTTAGACGCCTATTTGGTTGAGGGTTAAGTGCGAAAATCTTAATTGACGGCTTTCTATACACAGGTGAAAGCAATCCACCCCACAAGACTATAAAATGGCAACGAAATACATTCAATACGTAAGTGAATCATTTGCTTGAGTTTCTGTTCGTGGATATGGAACCTGCATTTCGAGTTCATTGTTTTTTGGTTACTGTGTCTTTGAATAATAATACTTTCAGTTTCTGTTTCCTAGACACGCAAAATTTTAGAGTATTATCTGAATGGAATATATTATATTACCGGGGTGAACCAAACATGTTTTTATTCTTTAATTACTTGTTTTATTCCTTGACCAAATATTACAAATGTTTTTGTAAGAGTCTTAAGTCCTCTATTTATTTATTGCAATGCATATCTAATCACTAGCGCTATATGAAATGTCATTAATTTCACAAAATACCTTGACCAAACATTCATCTGCCATTTGCATGATGAAATGCGACTGAGCAAATATTTACAGTCTTCCTGTTTTATGATGTTTGCAATAACGGCATTGACGTTTTTATCTAAATAATGTCCATTACTAGCAATACACAAGTCACATCGAACTATGTGCAACCCTTCTCCGTAGCAGAAACGAGCGCGTACTTGTTTACCCGTAAGTGAACTCATGTACAAAACAAGCGTTTGATACATTATTTATACATGTCAGTACAAACATTATAAAAATGCTTCCGTACGTACTTGCTTGACAACTAATCAATAAATTGCTGATAATTTATTGGGATAAGAAATTATCGGTACAAAATGTAGAATGAACATTACTAAGGCAAGCTAAGCAAGCATTAAACGAACTTACATAATCATCATCGTGAGCTTCGAGCTATAAGGCTGATGTTAGCTATCTCAATTTTGGTATGTTCCCTGGCTTTTGTTTCTGGTTCCATTCAAGGAAGCATTGTATAGCGGACCAAAATCGGATACGTCAAGGAACTGCTCAAGCAACACACTCTTTATTACAGTAGTTACATTTTAGTTCGTTGTAAGTGGATCTGAAAACAGAACCTGGAATCTTTAATTAAGCACGATGTAATCACTAACAAAGTAGAAATAAAAATATATGCATTGCTGCCATTCTTATTTTTGTGTACTTGATTGCTTCATTAAACTGATAATTGTGTGTGTGGTGTGTTTGAGCGTTTTCGATTATTTTATCCGAGTCCAAATCGAAAACGCTCTTTGATGACGATTACCGAGGCCATGCACAAATGCTGAAATAGAAATTAGAAATCTTTAGGCAATACATATTAGGTTTATCAGTCATAAAATGTTGTGCTTATTTGCTAATCTACTACGTTCTTGCTATATAAAATAGGTAATATCCTCTCAATGTCATGGTGGAACATTTTAGTACTTCAATGCAGAACGTTTGGGAATATGACGGATTAATAAACGGTTTAACCCTTAGAGTACCATGGGTATGATGCAGTAGTGCTGGTGTACTCCAAGTAAAACACTTCACGAACACAAACATACACTCAGTCGCAAAAGAAAGTATACATTGTGCATAAATTAAATTATATCGCCGGGGGGTTACAGAAACAAACATAATGTTAATAATTACTATATAGTATGTTTATCTGACATTTTAAGATCAAGCGACAGCATGTCAATACATACAATACTGCACAAACAGAGTCAAAGCTTTGAGACTTGAAAAATCAAATTAACACAAATGTTCATACACTTAACAAATATGTGTACATGGATACATTTACCCATAGCTCGGTCAAAGGAGCTTGATCTTGCTGAAATTTTCATCATATTTAGCTTTGGTATGTGGCATTACAATTCAATCAAATTTGTTACATCTGATTGCGATTGTGGCGAACAAAATAACAATGATGACATCAACATGAGCTAATGTCACACATTTGTCGCGTTGTGTTCACCGGGCGTTTGCTGATAAAGTTCGTTTTCAAGTGTATGTACTAATCACGGATACATACAGTAAAGAAGGAAAATAAGGTTTACAAAAAAGCCCAATTCAGGTATAGAACTTATCATCTCATAAAAACTAATTTTTTAACATGGTTACCTCCCCTTGACCAAGCAAAATTACTAGTTTTTTAACCAAATCACAACCATCATGCTGTTCAGTGAAAAAAACGCATTATTTTGAGTATTTGACCAAATACTTAGTCCAATTTACCATACATAAACATAATTTATACCACTGCGTAAATGTCTCGTACATTTTACGTCAGAGGCAGACATATAAAATATTGAACATTTGTGTTAATTCGATTTTTCAGGTACCTATTCTGTTGACTTCATTTGTGGGATATTGCATGTATTGACATGTAATTGTTTGATCTTAAAATGTCAGATAAACATACTGTTTTGTTAATACAAAAGTCCGTTTAGTTCTGTCAACCCTAAAGGATACAATTTCAAAGTATGTACAATGTATACTTTCTTTTGCGACTAATTGTAGAAGATGCAAAAACGAATGTTATACAGTCAGGTCGCTATATAACGACACCTGATATACTAACATATTCATATCCAGACATCATTTATTGGGGACACATGTTTAAAAACGCTCTTTGGATCAATTCAGTATACTGACATATTCGTGACAACGACATTTTACTTTAGAACAAACAGCATCGTTGTATTGGGACCTCACAAGCGCTGTTCCTGTCAAATGTTCAGTCCTATGTCATGCCTACTTTTAAAAATAGCTTGGACCAATCCTTCAGTGATATTGGTACACAGCAACCGTTAAGTTACTAGTAGGTGGGTGTTGAGAAGAAATCCAAATGCAACACAATCAAACTAACAAGGCATTTCAAACTAAATGTGTGAAATACTTAAATGACAGACTACATTCATGCACATGTAGTTCCTCAGCAAAGTGTAAATCTCGCCTAAGTCATGCTATATTTATTACATGTGTGGTCGTCTCCGTCATAAATTATTCTTTTAAATATGCAAATATAGTATTTTGGCATAGTATAGACGGTTATAGAGTTTCGGATCTAAACAAGAGGATTTTCCCATATGGCATTAGTCGCTTTTGAAAGAATGTAAAAACAAAAACAATTAAAATCTTGTTAAAATATCCCTAAAAGGGATCACAATAATGTGTGTTGATGAATCACTCTTAATTACTACCAATATAACAAAATAATTTTAAGTGTTACATGTACATCGAAATATAGAGTAATTAAGAGTGATTTATCAACTAGCAACAATTAAACATAAATACATGTACGAGTGACAGCCATATGGCATGTGGCAAGCTGACCTATTAAGATACTGCTATCGTTTGACAAATACAATAGTTCTGGCGAGAACTGTAAGACTGAATATTAGAATACATCAATACCATATATTGCAAACTGTTCAATACAATTATGACAAAATATCAAATGCAGCAATACAGTACAATGCCCTTACAAATATCCCGCATCAACTTATACACTTACGATCGAATAGGTTTACTGTAATTAACAAAGTGAACAATCACACGAAAAACGCAATGGTGCATAATTACGTATACAAACTGGTAATCAAAAACAGTTAGAGACAAACATATAACAGTAGCAATTTTAACCTTGCTGTACACTTGTTTATATGACATGAATGTTGCCATTCGAAGTTTTAAATAAAGTAGTTTGCCTGAGTAGCACTTTTCCGAGGTTATTTATGAGTTTTTCGAGACTTGACATTTAGAAGACACGCATTTACCACTGAATTAAGACTTTATCACTATCACTAGGTACAGAAACTGCAAAGCCGGCATTATTTAGCTGTCTTTAATTAAATCAATACCACATAATTGAACAACAAGCGCTGTTGAAAATGCGTACTACATGTAAATTCGGATTTATTTTCATTGGATTGAACGCCTATATACGGGTAGAGGCACTCACATGCCTGCCATATTTCAACAGAAAGCTGACTGGCAAATGAAGAGAGGTGACTGTTCTAGGGATCGTCAAGTAGTACTTAATATATTTGTTCTTTCACAATTGACAGCTTCTCCAAGAATATATGACCTGATAGTACTCATATGACCGCAAAACGGCGCTTTAGACTTTACCCCACTTCAATACAAGATATTTTTCTGAAGAATGTATAACTCTTCATCTGCCGAAAACAACATAGAAGCTTACTTATATTGTACACATGCTGTTATATCAGAATTGTGTCTGAGGTCTCTCTGTAAGTACTCATGTGACCAATATACTGATTTATTGCTTTATGAAGACATTTTGACATACAAGTCATTCAAAATTAATTATTATTTAAGACAAGACATCGTTTGTCTACACAGACTGAAGTTGTCCCTAGTGAGAAGGCAGACGGTCGTAACAACGTCTTTGTTTAATGTGATTTTGTAAATCTCATTTCAGAACCATTATCTGTAGAAGAAGAATTAATAACAACCCGTATGTATTTAAGCAATACCAATGTAGACATAATGTAATTGTTGGCTACACAAATACTAAATCTAGACAAATTGTTTAAACAATACACAGGCATGACATGATGCGATATTCCCATGGTGATGAGTTACATGTAAGTATTTCTTTAGCGGTTCATGAACTACAAATGTAAAACGGAATATTATTGTAATTTCCGGTGATTTCTTTTCTTCGTGTCTATGTCGTTAACATAGCTCTTAAAATAGCTCTTCCATCTTCACGACAAATATTTTGCCGTATCTATTGCATGATTATGTATATAATGTCCCGTCTTAACTAAGTGAATGCTCGACAGGTTACTAATATTTCTTAAATGGTTTTTGACGTGGTAATATTACATCTTTCATATGTTTAACAAGTTTTGAAACCCCATAGGATTTGTCAAGAACGATGGTATACACTTTAATCAATATACAACGATAACGTCCGAGAATTGAAGAATGCAAGAGAGTTGGTTGTGTTATTGGCCTTAATGTCCATCATCAAAATGTCTACGTTCAGCACGTTCTCATTTGATTGCGGAAGAGCAAGCCAACACTAATTGATAGTATATTGTACTGAAAGGATGAAAATTAATTAACCGCCACACACGCTTGGTGATATTCGCTTTCACTATGAACAAAACAATACCTAAGCTTCATACTAATTGTGTTACATTTATCCGTCTCAGATCAGCTTTGTAGCGTCGTTATTATAATTAATTAGTCCGGTCAGTCACGAAAGTATCATCCGGATCGCTAATTACATGTACAATAGAATTTACGACAAAACTTATGGTACTATTTATTTGAGTGGGCCAATTATGTATCAAGGAGTTATCGTGTTTAGTGCCAATATTCTACGTATATATCGTCAGCAAATGGGTCATTTTTTATCGGCAAATCTCAAGCAAAACGCAGGATTCCCACCTTGTCAACATTCTGGTTTCAGTTGCAAGCGGAGTTGAGGGGTTTTGTCACCCACCTGTACATATTTGATAATACCCATGTTTCACTTTTCCCTTTTACAATATATGTTATTTATATGGAAATAATTCAATCGGGAAACACGAGCTTTATCCGTTTTCTCCCCTAAAATAACTGCCTATTTGAATGCATAAAGGCCGAGGTGAGCAGTTGGCGTAAATTATGACATTTTTCTGTAGCATTCAACCAACCAGCATTAAACCAACTAGTTTGGCAATTGAAACATTGTTACCCGAACTTTAACATTGATTACGGATGTTTATAAATACAATAAAGGTCAAATCGAGCATGTTAGACCAAAGCCTATTGAAAGAACACATACGGACTCGTTCAATATGTCGCATTGTATTCCACTGCGTGAGTTGGCCTGTATTCGTGACAATACATTGCTAGGTATATAATAAATACCTGAAAATAAATGAATACTTATATAATTATGGCTGCTAAGTAGTGGCGCTAAGTACAAGCCGTGCCCTCGGTCTTGTTATGGCCAAATGTATAGCCTATCTTGAGAGTACCGTATAATGTTTATAAACAACACTATGATTCAGTTGTTTGGCCAACTATTAGTTACGGTGTCGCTATTTGGGGTCAAACTTCATACTCATGTATTAATGCAGTACATCATCGAGCAATGCGATTCCTTTTATGAGTCAGCAGATATACGCCAAACGCAGCCGTGACAGGTGAAATAGCATGGACCGCCCCGAATATAAGGCAATGTAAATCCTTATTTCCTTTTTGGTATGCCTATACATGTTTTGTCATAATCCATACCCAAATCGAACAGTCCGGCGAAACTAATATACCAAGCTGTTCGATTTGGGTATGTATTATAACAAAACATGTATAGGCATACCAAATAATTATACCCAGAGTTGCTCAGGGTGTTTCCTTCAAGCAAAGATCACATTCTACAGCTTTACAGTGTGTCCATTACACAACACTTCACAAACATGTAGGTATAGGCACACAAGTACCACATTGATGTATGCTACATCTCTTAAACATACAGCGAAAAAAACGAAAAACGTATCATTAAAGGTGTGTGTTGTTTAAACAACTTGTCTAGTTGGGGTGTTTGTCTATCCCACAAGAAATAGCATTTTGTCTACTTTGGTATCGCTCAACTACAAACTGGATATTATAATATCTTCTTTCGTAGATAATGATTTTGAAACATGATTTACAAAATCGCATTAAACGAAGACGTTGTTACAACCGTCTGCCTTCTCACTAGGGACAACGTCAGTCTGTGCAGACAACCGACGTTTTGTCTTAAATAATAGAGAGGTTGCGATGCGAACGTGTACGATTACTTGTACGTGTAGCTACACGTTGCAATTGAAATTGGCTTGCGAAACACAACGCGTGCGTGCAAAGTCACATGACAGTTATAACATGATTTCTTCATGAATCGATAATGAGTGTTTATTCAAACTCAATGAGACCACAGGCAAACAAATCTCAGGTTTCCCGTGCAGACGCATACCTGTGTGACATACATGTAGTACACATTACTTTTTCGTCTGTCACACGTCCGTTACTTGTAAAAACTACACATACCGGGATGACGAAATACCCCAAAATAGTATTCACGTACACGTATACGTTACACGTTGCCTTTCGCAACCTCTCTATTAATTACTTTTGAACGACGTGTATGTCAAAATTTGTATTTTATTCATGGGACTACTAGTACTTGCAGATAGAATTCAGACGGAACCCTAATTTAAACATTTCATGCATGGAGCGATAAACTGCAACCATGACGACCTAGACTGGATTTCCGAGTAGACCAGCTAATGTTCTTATGCATGCTGCCAAGTCATTCCACATTTGGGGAAGTTACAAGTTGTTTGTGTGGTTATTAATAAATTGTAGGAATCCTGGTTAGGTCATGCCACGATCAAACTTGTTTCAACCGCATCATGATCAATTTCAAACATCATATACTAAATACAATAAGACACATTTATAAAAAATGAAAAATGTTTATGCATCCACTCATGAGTTTAAGGTTTCCACGTACATAATGTTTTGATTCAATTATAAAACATACTTTTATGTATAATGATAACGTTCGAAATATGAGGAACGCAAGAGAGTTGGCTGTGTTATTTGTCTGAATTTCCACCATCAAATGTTTACAATTTGCACGTTCTCGTTCGCTTGCGGAAGAGCAAGCCAATATGGATTGATAGCATAGTGTACTAAAAGGATAAATATTAATTAACAACACACATGCTTGGTGATATTCACTTTAACTACGAACTAAATGATACTTAAGCTTCATATTAATTAATTGTGTTACATTTATCCGTCTCAGTCCAGCTTTGTGGAGCCGTTATTACCATTAATTAGTCCGGTCAGTTACATGTACGAAGGAACTTTTCATGCATGTGTTTTACATGTCCTTGAAAGAAAATAAGGATACTATTATTATTATTCAAAATATCAACTGAACAAACCCCATAAGGGAAGCTAGACTTCTCTTAAAATGAATGTGTATGTACGGCTCGCACTTAATGCCACTTTTTTCTAATCATTGCTCATTTGTGTTTACAACATTTTCCTGACATCGCAAAAGACCTTTGGCAAGCACTAAATAACAATATTTGTTATACATGTAATAGTTATTTTGGACCAATCATAAGATGTGATGTCTAATTAGCCAAATGTACTATACTACATTCCTCCCAAGTGTGATGTAGGGGTAAACTTACTGTAATTGGGAGCTTTAAATTAGACAGTCTTGTAACATCATAAATATAGCGACAATATAATTAGGAGTTCTTGAGACACGATACGTTATTATTATATTGCTATTCCACCATTGTACCAGCGTCTCTGCAAGAATATAGAAGACATAGAGAGCCTTTAATCAGGCATATGCTATAGTGTTCATTGCCGGTTATTTCCACCATTCTACTTTCAGTCGTATACGGCATCCAGGGTTGCGGGTATTGTCAACTAATACACATTAGCGCAGCACAAAGATACATCGTCGGATACCTACGTCAGACCCATCCGTTTTTTAATATAGTACAATGTAGCAGCAACCAGATCGCCTCCCATGAGCACTCTCGGTGCTTTTATTTAATATCTGGTATGTTTAGAGTGTAGTGTAATCAGACAATCGTGAAACTTCGCCTCTTTCCGAATTATCTAGCTATTGCAATGAAAAAATGCAAAAGTGAGCAGAATGCATAATCAGTAACATTCTAGTGTAGGTATGTATGAGGATGATACGGTATCATAAACCATGAAAGAATATAACAAGCTTAACCACTGTTTCGTATACAGGTCTAAATTTAGTACTCTCTGTCGACTCTACCAACCAGTTGGGAGATAGAAACGTTTAACCAACAAATGATACTGCACTGATTGTCGCAGATTTTACAAACAAAATCACACCAATGCTATAACCATATAGTTTAATCTTTATTCTTTAATCTCAAGGATGTCAACATGTATTCATTGTTGGACTGACACCGGACAGATTGAGGTAACTGTAAGAACTAGAACTGTCGCCATTCGGCAGACTAATATACCTCCGCGTGGCAAAAATCGCAGCTAATTGTTTGCTTCATGCACATCTACATGTTGAGGTTGTTCATCTGTTAATGTTTGAAGAGAATGCTGTAAAAACTGTAGGAGAAGTTGCGTATATATGGCGTCTGATCGTTGTTTATAGGGTTGTTAGTAGATCACAGGGGAGGTTGCATTGTGATATAACGAGTCATAATCGTGCTAAGAACAACCTATTTACTCATTTTCTCTGGTGCCGTTCTAAATTGCTTGTAAACATGGTATTGTAACAGGTTAAAAGTCGATTACCATGATGTCTCTATAAAACGGTACATCATGGTGTACACTGCATGCTTGTAGACAATCAAATGTCATTAGTTGATCTCGTTCCAATGTATTTGAGAATTGGTACTGGTTAGCGCATATGCACGTCAATACTTAGTTCACCTCCTCCTATGTTTATAAATTGGTCTAGGAGTGTTTTGTTTATTTAATATACAGCTTCATTAATTAAGAAATAAAAATCTGTTCGCGTATTTTGTCGCACTCGTGATTTAATTTTTCCGCATCCGAACTCCTGCCCATGTTTTTTTCACCGACAAAATACAAGAACATAGTTTTTATTTCGATTCTAAATACGATAATACCCCGCACTATTTAACTGCGCGCATTCCATTTTCACCCATTACGACCTTCGTAATTTTCTGAAGGAAACAACACATTTTAAACATTGAAACAATTTTAATAACACGAGTATAGTGTATCTATTTCATGAAATGAAAAATATAAATGAATTGATTAGCAGACGTTTTTATGAATCTTTATTTCGAGAGTTTATTGGAGTTTCTAAAAATAGATGCGTCATAGCTGTAACACTAGATACTCGTGGAACTCGCGGACCGTCATAGTTTTACTATAAAGTTTACGTTCATTCATTCATAAATAGGTCACGTGATACGGGGCGTTAATAGTAACAGCCAATTTGATACCGTGTTTTATTGCGGTAATAATAAATGGCTTGGTCTGCTCTATGTTTAATGGATTAATCCGCAGATCATGTTAGAATAGCTCTTATATTCTATTTTTGTAAGTATACGTGTAGAAAAAGTGGTGGTGGTGCGGTATAATATTGTATGTACGCAGCTGACTTTTCCTCGGGGATTGTGAAGACAAGAAATGTTGAGTTATTTGTCTTGCGTTTCTATTGAATAATTTATGTTATTAGTTACTTGGTTGCATAGTTCTATGCATCCTGCATGATGTCATATTGTAATAATGGATGTCTTGCTATTCTCGTCCTTTAGTTAGGGGACACTGACAAGTTGGCAGATTTTTGATTGATGAAAGAATAATATGTGATAAAAGACAACCTATTCAACGTTATTTAAATCAGGTCAGCAAACGGATACGCATTACTGTGGCTTCTCTAATAAAGACCGTAATACATAACGAAAGCATTACTAGTAAGATATATAGATGTACATTGGCATATCCCTGGTGCCCATATTATCGAGCTTTTCTAAATTATTGGCACGTACGTTACAAAGATTTTCCAGCCTAAATAATTCAAACTCTAGTACAGCATTACACAACGTTGCACAATATTTATATATTGCTTTTAAATTCACGAACAAAAGTGCTTGACCTTTAATCTAATGTTTTGATCTTAAATTCACCTCGTCTTTGATTTATTTATTTCTCTTCGTTATTCCTGCATCATTGAGGTCACTTGTAAGATTCGAAACCGGGTTTTTTCTCAAACGCTTCACCGTGTTTCCCGCCCAGTTAGAGTTTCACTGGTTGGTAATAGATACAGTCATGCGTTTATCTTTTGCCTTGACCGGATAATATAAAGAACCAATAACTCTACTCGGAAAGGGTTTAGGGCTTCGTACCCGATTTCTTGTATCACATACCGTTCTCTTCCACCGCAGTCGGAGGTCAATGACTATTCTGGCAGGAACCAGAATGACCACTCACTCACGACTTCATCAGTCGACAGCAAAACTGGGCATTCATTTAGAGCGACCCTTTACTTTTGTGTTCTTGTTACATAGAAAGACACTTTGGTAAATGCATTTAATTCATATCAGTTGGTGATTGTTCCAATACGTTTCCTCAAAGACGTATTGTATACCTTAAACACATCGATAGCCTCCGTCGGTACGAGTTATTTCCTTGCTCAGCAAAAATGAGATTCGTCATCTCTTTCATATACCCTCGCGGCGATGGATACCATCAGGGATAATGTGTTGATAAGGATTAATATGAGTTTTAAGAATTTGTTCAAGTCTACCGAACACCAATTAGAATAAACTAACGCTAATATTAACTATACGAAAATATGCTCGATACAACACAATTCACTAGCTCCAAAATTCCTAGTGTTTGCAAACTCTATTAGAACTGTCTGTAGAACTATACACTCTAAATTTATTGTAAAAAATAGTTCCCTTAATACATGTACCAGGAAGATTCGTGCGCACAATTTCACATTCACTTTAAATCATGTTTGCCAGTGTTTTCGTTCCGTGCGAACAGTAAGAGAAATAATTCGGCTTTGTTTTTATTTCCACACACGACCGATGAAAACAAACTTCATGAAGATAATTATGCTCCATGTAATTGCATGAATTTAAGAGGATGTCACTTTCCATGAAGAAGCTTTCATAATCAAAAGCAAACTATTTATCGGTTGACTGAGACATTATTGTCAACACGGTACCCCTTGTCCAAAATACTAATTAGAATATGTTAATACTTAGTTTATAATATTCATGGATGCTAAAAGTCTAGAAATAAAGACTGAAGCTGGGAAACTGGAGAGTACCTTTGTCGTTCAACCAATTAAAATAACGTTTGGAATGCATGCGTCTCCAGTAAACATTTTAAATTATTGAAGTGCAAAAGTAATCATACTAATAATATAACAATACTTTTTAATAGAAACAACACGCTTCGATTATGACCTGTTTCCAATATAAGTCAATGCTCGTACTTAACAATTAGCTTTCTACCGCTGCTTTAGCTGATGTTGTACTCAATGTATTAAGTTTAGGCTGCGTCGTAGATAAACTGCCAACTTCGCACTGCAATGCTACAGATGTACCCGCTCCTTGTTGCTAGACTGTCATATCTCACGCTGCCAGGCTGCTAGCCTAACAACTTCACGAAAATAATTATTTCATCTCGATGAATTTTAGCTGAATTGCAGCCATTATAATTTCTAACGTAACTGTAAAGCATTTATTTAATGTAAACTTTACCTCCCAATGTTATTTGTATCCAATAGTGTTTGATTTCAAAAACATAAAACATAGAAGGAAACTCGGTAGATAATTAATGGAAATTACAAATTTTGCTTGGGGAGTTGGTATATAGTATTTGTAAAGCAGGGCAAAACCTGTCACAAACGAATCAAAATATATATTTTCTATTCAAGATGTGTTAGGTTTGTTATAAAAGCAGGCACGTATAATTGTCTACGCTGAAGCTGCAATCAGTGTTGTAACAATTGCAAATACTTTTATTGAATTAAACGGCCGCATTAAAGTAAGACTTGACAGCTACAAAGTAGCTTCATTTGCCAATTTTTAGATTATGACCTTCGGACAAGTTTTAAAGCACAATACAATAAGTATAATTACTATGCATCTTATTGCATCGTATTATCGAAGATAATCACGGGGGGACCAACAGATGTATCCCAAAATCGGCTACGGATTATCTAATCTGTCGTGCTTCCGGGCATACGTATGTTTTCATCATTTCGACGGAAAAAGGTGATACTCTTACTTGTTATCAATTTGAGTTACAATGAGAGTGTTTTGCCAAATTATCTCTATGTGATGCAACCCTTTATACATTTCCAAGCATTTACATGAATTTATCCTATCTGTATGTGCAGAAATTACGGAGGATTTTATTCTCCGTCAGGCGTTATGACTTAAAATTAGTGACAGTTTGTTCAACACAAACATGTCATCTTTATTTTCTCCTCAGTGGCTTAGTTCCAGTTACAGAAATTTGACGTATCCTTAATTCTACACATGTACCAAATTTAAAGGCGATCTATCGGCCAGAACAATATGTACATTGTTATTGTCAAAAAACAAAATGTCTGAGCATCGGCTGATAGATGTATCCATGGTATGGTTATAATCTCCTGAATGTCCTAACATGTTTCCGTATGTAAATCAATGCACAAAAGCATCAGTATCAATAGTTTTGACGAAACTGAATTGAGCACGAATATTGCACCAAATAACCTGTACATATCGGTAAATAGACGGGAGTAAATCGTTATGTTGCATTGAAATGACTGATTACATAAATTATGATTACATAAAAACAACACTCATCTTATTTCAACGCCGTATAGTTGATATGTGTTCGTATTTTACAATTGTTTCAGCAATGTTTCAGTATCCCTAAGTGTTTTAGGGTTTCATGCTTAGCCTATTGTTTCTATTGGTGGTTTTAAGATAGTTGCTTATAATATCAAAACGTTACCACTTGATTATATTAATATATTACATGTATAATACATAATAAACTGACCCCTATCCAGTTAACAATTGACCACCATCGGATATCGGCTTTTTATTTCCACATGTTTTATTTTACGCTCGTAATACTCGTATTGTTGCGTGGTTTTATTAATTAAGTTTGTTACACGGTTCATAAACATAGTATAGTACTTCTCAGGTTCACAGCATAAGTCAACTTTTCATTCTCATAAACGTAATGTCCAGGCTTATGGCCCAAGCTACTCGCTTGTTGACGACCAACACCATCTGGTCTCTAACGACTCTACTTCTCAACTCTCACTCTCTGAACTGAACTCCCCACTAACATAGTATATGTTCAATTTGACCAGTCAGACAGATATTAATATTATACTTCCTGATGATACTGACAAGCTGTCTGGTGTTAGTATATATTCACTTATAACTGTCCCAGTTATAGTGTAACCTATATTTATGCAAAGTTTATGGGAAGGTTCACTGAAATTAACATTATATATTTAGCTATCCAACGATCATTACATTAGAATTCCTCCCCTCTGTTGGAAAACAAAATTTTAACTTAATTAAAATTTTAACATATTAACCCAACTTTTTTTAAAATGGTATGTTACCATGGCTTAGAATCACACAAGGATAATCATAGTCAAATAATTAACATACAACCTGTAAGACAATAACTCATAAATAAACAATAATAACTGCAACATAAACACATGTATGCACACAATAAAATGTCATTACTACAAACGTAGCTTCATTTTCATCATACTCAGCTGGTTTAATTCATGTCCATATAGATATAAATGAAATAACCCTATCACTTGATTGTCAAAATGTTTGTCACGATGAATTGTACGTGATTGTCACAACGAATTGTATGTAAATATTTAATATATCTGTTAATGGCATCTGGAGTCGTCGCATCTGATGAATCTCCGTACATAGTCAATAACGGGTTGAAATTATGATCGTATGGATATACGAATGATTATCTCCGATTGGAACGGTTGATAAATTTCCAATGTAAATTGTTTCATTGTGGTAGGCATCTGTTGGTAGTCCATCGTATATGTATACGAATGTTTATCTCTAATCGAATGATAGAGATTTACGAATGATTATCTCCAAATTGAACGTTGGAGAAAGTTCCAATGTAAAGTGTTTATTGTGGTAGGCATCTGTTGGTAGTCCATCGTATATGTATACGAATGTTTATCTCTATTCAAATGATATAGATCTGCGAAGCACTATCTCCAGTTTTGAACGTTGGAGAAATTCCCATACAATAGTTTATTCATCATCATGTGTTGAAGTATTATTTTGGAATACTGGAAATTGGTGTTCTCGAAAGTCTGCCATGGTTCTGAGTAATGTGTTATTGTAGTACCTACAGTTCCGAGTAACATGTTCGATTTGCTGATAGTCCGCTGTGGTTCTGAGTAACTCGTTCGATCCCCGGTATATTGACTGAAACACTTATCATTGGCAGATCTAATGCAGTATGTATTTGTGAAACACTTATAAATAAAATATATTTCCCTTCAGTGATCACGAAATAATAGCAAGGATGTTCCAAACTTTCGTCAGGATATACGGCTACCAATTGCTGTCCAATACGTTTTCTGTTGCTTCTCCGTTTCAACTTACGCTCAAAATCTCTGGTCACGACACCATTAATTGTTACGTAGTCCTTATGAGTTGGTAAAGAACGTAACGCGCGTGTTCGTATAGTGGTTTTATTCATTGTGTCTGTTACACAGTTCATTAACATAGTATAGTACTTCTCATGTTCACAGCATAAGTCAACTTTTCATTCTCATAAACGTAATATCCAGGCTTATGGCCCAAGCTACTCGCTTGTTGACGGCCCACACTACATTGTATCTGGTTTCTAACGACTCTACTTCTCAACTCTCACTCTCTGAACTGAACTCCCCACTAACATAGTATATGTTCAATTGACCAGTCATACAGATATTAATATTAAACTTCCTGATGATACTGACAAGCTGACTGGTGTAAGTATATATTCACTTATAACTGTCCCAGTTATACATGTAGTGTAACCAATATTTATGCAAAGTTTATAGGAAGGTTCACTGAAATTAACATTATATAATTAGCTATCCACCGATCATTACATTACAATTCCTGTATCTCTGACAAGTTTTTACTTTAGGAAAAAGAAATCGCATTCTAAACACCGTCTCACAAGAGCAACAACAACGCCAATTCCAATGAAGGAAAATATGTCCAAATTGAATCAAGCACTCAAATGATGTTATGCAATCAATTAACGACATTAAATTTGCTTTAATTTCGTTTCCCCACCAGGCGATGATTTTTCAACAAATTAATGTGTGTTCCTGCGACTGTTTAAAAAACATTTGTTTCGGACAAACTCAGACGATTGTTATGATATTTTGCTGTGTTCGACAGTTGCGCAATTACGCTTAATGTCGTTCATTATGTTTAATGGCTCCCAATTGACTTTGTGATTAAATGGCATGAGCGAACTAAGTTTAATATCGAGACCATTTATTTCATATTTGGAACAACAGCACGAAAGGCTGAAGAGCTACATGTTCAAGAACACGACACCCCACTCTGACACACTGCTTCCAGAACCAACGACAAGAAAAAACCAAACGGACTAACACACAATACATCACCAGGACAATACACAAAGCAAAACAACAAATGTTGACCTATTCAAAACCTCTCTATTCATTTATATAAAAACAATGAGTGAAATTCATTCTTTCCGTCCAAAATAAATCGCAAAGACAGTGTCAACAAAATAAAAGACACAGGCGATTAAATGAAGTATAATTATATGTATCCGGGATTCCCGTCCATTATGTTTGTAAATATCAGAATATCCTTGGCCCACTATAAAGATGTTTAGGTGGCCGAAGATAACTCTAGCCATTGTTTACAATCAATGACAATAAAATGTATTTTAGATGTCAATTTTTAATCGATCCTATGTATAGGTACAGACTGCACATGAAACGAACGACCAGTTAACTGTGCAGTGTTTATACTGTCATTGTCATTTGTTAATAAGGCTAGTGGTATCATCGGCGTACTATACGCATATTTTCAAAGACAGACTTGTTATGAAAGTGTGCATTTGCGCATTCGTGTAACGATTGTATTGGGTTGTCACTAGCTCTTTTGTCATTTATCTATTTAAAGCATTTACATTAATTAAAACGTTTTGTAGATTTGCTAAACGGGTAGGTTTATAATTGTAACTGTAAGTATCACTTTAAGACGTGTACTTAAAAATGTGACCCCCTTCTTGTCATGGCTGTAAAACAATACTAGAAATAACAACGATTGACAGACTTGTGGTGACATGCAGACATATTTAGAAATTCACGTGACTAACAATTACAACTTTAACGTGGACGTATTCACTTGAATGAAACAACATATGCGACTGTTAAATGAAGTAACACATAGCAAAGAACGAATATCCGTCTCAATAGCCTACTTGTATGCCTGAACTTTGAGTGCAACATATTTCCGGTTCGATCCAAGGCCGTGACATATCAAAGTCGTTAAAATGATACTACGTCTAGTATATCTACCTTCCTATGGTATTTAGCTTAGTTAATTCCAGGTAACTCAGGCCACGACATATGAAAGTCGTTAAAATTGAACTAGTATATCTACCTTCCTATGGTATTTAGCCTAGTTAATTCCAGCTTACTTCTGGCTGCCCGGAATCAGAATAAAGTGACTGGTGTCGTATCCATATGACTGAAATACTGTTGACTTGTGGAACCTAAAACAATATTTTGTAATGAATGCTGAAGATTGTTATATGAATAGAAACGTGGCAAGTAGCCTACGCGAAATGAGGTTTTCAAGGTTATCCCACTTTTCTAAAATACTGTTATCCATATCAACCTATAACTTGTGAGGGGTTTTAACTAGTTGTCATTATTAGTGGTTACATGTATTAACGCTACCTTTTTGGGGGTTGTTGCGATTACCTAGTGGTCACATGCGTTTGTATTGTGCAAAGCTAGGCGATTTTGTTTAGTATAGGTTCGAATTATATCCAGCAACTCCAAGATGAACACCTTAATGATGATTCTTAAAAACACTCATGGCAGTTTCCGCGTATATCATGCACATAAACAATTACCTACCTATAGTATTCACAAACAACCATTGTTGCATTGATAACAGCGCTAGTTAAAAATACGATATGTAACATTAACTTACGTAAGGGTTATTTAAATATGCCGTTACGTAACTGATATTGAAATACTAAATTAACATTTGTAACCTTAAAGGTACTGACTTACATATAGGTGTATTGCAAAAAAAAAATTGTCAAATATTCGCGTATTTCTGGTTTGCTGCCCGTATATGCCATAAACAACCACACTGACATTAAAAACAACTTGCAAAACATCGGTATTTTGTAGTTATTTCGCATTTTTACATCCAACATTCTATATGGTATTAAACCCCTATAGAATTAAAACTTCTATCACTTGAATTGCCTGAATTTTTTTGTATTTGAAGAAAACAAATTGCAAACCAAACCGAATCCATCACTTATGTTTACACTGTAGTTTGTCGAAATTACAGTTTGGTTATTTGTGAATTACATTACATGTTTGTAATTCACAAACTTTAAGCATTTTGAAAGGAAACTGTGTTTTTTTTCAAAAGGAAAAAATGCCTAGTGCACGATAATAAAGTTGAACACTAAATACAAGTTTAATGCCAAACTAATGAAGAATCTGTCAATCTTGCTTCTTTTACAACCTACGTTCCAATCCATCGATTTCAACTACATTCTCATTTAGTGATTCCACAATTGACAATAAATCAACGATGAGACAGTATCTATGGTTAACGTGCCGTTTACGTAACTCGAGAGGTTTTGTAAAATGTATTGTTTACATCATGAATGATATTAGAAGGATATAGAAAAATAAAAGTTAGATAGTTAACCCCAGACAACATAATTCCAATAAGACAGGAGATAGGACAGGTTGTTCTTCTAAAGTTCTACATACCGACATACATGTACTAGTTTTGTGTATACAAATGTATCAGGCAACATTTGTTAACATGTCTTCTACGAAAATAGCAATGAAATAAGAAACTGAAATGGTACAACATACGCAACTATAACATAATAGCACAGTTCTATGCAAGACGAAATATATCATCAACATTGTATTGTCTTTGTACATAACCTGACAGCAATGTCATATAGCCATGACGATTTCAGACCTAGATATACACTACGATGTTCTATAAAATAAGTACATAGTTGTTCATCTCTGTTAGACGCCTATTTGATTGAGGGTTACGTGCGAAAATCTAAATTGACGGCTTTCTATGAACTTTTTATTGAAAAGTCACCTACCGTATTAAATTAAAGCAATCAATACACAGGTGGAAGCAATCCACCCCACAAGACTATAAAATGGCAACGAAATACATTCAATACGTAAGTGAAACAATTGCTTGAGTTTCTTTTCGTGGATATGGAACCTGCAATTCGAGTTCATTGTTTTTTGGTTACTGTGTCTTTGGATAATAATACTTTCAGTTTCTGTTTCCTAGACACGCAAAATTTACATCAAGCATTTTAGAGGATTATCTGAATGGAATATATTATATTACCGGGGTGCACCAAACAGGTTTTGGTTCTTTAATTACTTGTTGTATTCCTTGATCAAATATTACAAATGTTTTTTGTAAGAGTCTTAAGTCCTCTATTTATTTATTGCAATGCATATCTAATCACTAGCGCTATATGAAATGTCATTAATTTCACAAAATACCTTGACCAAACATTCATCTGCCATTTGCATAATAAAATGCGACTGAGCAAATATTTACAGTCTTCCTGTTTTATGATGTGTGCAATAACGGCATTGACGTTTTTATCTAAATAATGTCCATTACTAGCAATACACAAGCCACATCGAACTATGTGCAACCCTTCTCCGTAGCAGAAACGAGCGCGTACTTGTTTACCCGTAAGTGAACTCATGTACAAAATAAGCGTTAGATACATTATTTATACATGTCAGTACAAACATCATAAAAATGCTTCCGTACGTACTTGCTTGACAACTAATCAATAAATTGCTGATAATTTATTGGGATAAGAAATTATCGGTACAAAATGTAGAATGAACATTACTAAGGCAAGCTAAGCAAACATTAAACGAACTTACATAATCATCATCGATTCGTGAGCTTCGAGCTATAAGGCTGATGTTAGCTATCTCAATTTCGGTATGTTCCCTGGCTTTTGTTTCTGGTTCCATTCAAGGAAGCATTGTATAGCGGACCAAAATCGGATACGTCAAGGAACTGCTCAAGCAACACACTCTTTATTACAGTAGTTACATTTTAGTTCGTTGTAAGTGGTACCTGAAAACAGAACCTGGAATCTTTAATTAAGCACGATTTAATCACTAACAAAGTAGAAATAAAAACATATGCATTGCTGCCATTCTTATTTTTGTGTACTTGAGTGCTTCATTAAACTGATAATTGTGTGTGTGGTGTGTTTGAGCGTTTTCGATTATTTTATCCGAGTCCAAATCGAAAACGCTCTTTGATGACGATTACCGAGGCCATGCACAAATGCTGAAATAGAAATTAGAAATCTTTAGGCAATACATATTAGGTTTATCAGTCATAAAATGTTGTGCTTATTTGCTAATCTACTACGTTCTTGCTATATAAAATAGGTAATATCCTCTCAATGTCATGGTGGAACATTTTAGTACTTCAATGCAGAACGTTAGGGAATATGACGGATTAATAAACGGTTTAACCCTTAGAGTACCATGGGTATGATGCAGTAGTGCTGGTGTACTCCAAGTAAAACAAATAACACTTCACGAACACAAACATACACTCAGTCGCAAAAGAAAGTATACATTGTGCATAAATTAAATTATATCGCCGGGGGGTTACAGAAACAAACATAATGTCAATAATTACTATATAGTATGTTTATCTGACATTTTAAGATCAAGCGACAGCATATCAATACATACAATACTGCACAAACAGAGTCAAAGCTTTGAGACTTGAAAAATCAAATTTTCACAAATGTTCATACACTTAACAAATATGTGTACATGGATACATTTACCCATAGCTCGGCCAATAGGAGCTTGATCTTGCTGAAATTTTCATCATATTTAGCTTTGGTATGTGGCATTACAATTCAATCGAATTTGTTACATCTGATTGCAATTGTGGCAAACAGAATAACAATGATGACATCAACATGAGCTAATGTCACACATTTGTCGCGTTGTGTTCACCGGGCGTTTGCTGATAAAGTTCGTTTTCAAGTGTATGTACTAATCACGGATACATACAGTAAAGAAGGAAAATAAGGTTTACAAAAAAGCCCAATTCAGGTATAGAACTTATCATCTCATAAAAACTAATTTTTTAACATGGTTACCTCCCCTTGACCAAGCAAAGTTACTAGTTTTTTTAACCAAATCACAACCATCATGCTGTTCAGTGAAAAAAACGCATTATTTTGAGTGTTTTTGTTTAATTTGACCAAATACTTAGTCCAATTTACCATACATAAACATAATTTATACCACTGCGTAAATGTCTCGTACATTTTACGTCAGAGGCGGACATAAAAAATATTGAACATTTCTGTCAATTCGATTTTTCAGGTACCGATGCTGTTGACTTCATTTGTGGGATATTGCATGTATTGACATGTTATTGTTTGATCTTAAAATGTCAGATAAACATACTGTTTTGTTAATACAAAAGTTCGTTTAGTTCTGTCAACCCCAAAGGATACAATTTCAAAGTATGTACAATGTATACTTTCTTTTGCGACTAAGTGTAGTAGATGCAAAAACGAATGTTATACAGTCAGGTCGCTATATAACGACACCTGATATACTAACATATTCATATCCAGACACCATTTATTGGGGACACATGTTTAAAAACGCTCTTTGGATCAATTCAGTATACTGACATATTCGTAACAACGACATTTTACTTAAGAACAAACAGCATCGTTGTATTGGGACCTCACATGCGCTGTTCCTGTCAAATGTTCAGTCCTATGTCATGCCTACTTTTAAAAATAGCTTGGACCAATCCTTCAGTGATATTGGTACACAGCAACCATTAAGTTACTAGTAGGTGGATGTTGAGAAGAAATCCAAATGCAACACAATCAAACTAACAAGGCATTTCAAACCAAATGTGTGAAATACTTAAATGACAGACTACATTCATGCACATGTAGTTCCTCAGCAAAGTGTAAATCTCGCCTAAGTCATGCTATTATTTATTACACGGGTGGTCGTTTCCGTCATAAATTATTCTTTTAAATATGCAAATATAGTATTTTGGCATAGTATTGACGGTTATAGAATTTCGGATCTAAACAAGAGGATTTTCCCAATATGGCATTAGTCGCTTTTGAAAGAATGTAAAAACAACAACAATTAAAATCTTGTTAAAATATCTCTTAAAGGGATCACAATAATGTGTGTTGATGAATCACTCTTAATTACTACCAATATAACAAAATAATTTTAAGTGTTACATGTACATTCTCACCTTTTAGGTCGAAATATAGAGTAATTACGAGTGATTTATCAACAAGCAACAATTAAACATAAATACATGTACGAGTGACAGCCATAGGGCATGTGGCAAGCTGACCTATTAAGATACTGCTATCGTTTGACAAATACAATAGTTCTGGCGAGAACTGTAAGACTGAATATTAGAATACATCAATACCATATATAGCAAACTGTTCAATACAACTATGACAAAATATCAAATGCAGCAATGTAGTACAATGCCCTTACAAATATCCCGCATCAACTTATACACTTACGATCGAATAGGTTTACTGTAATTAACAAAGTGAACAATCACACGAAAAACGCAATGGTGCATAATTACGTATACAAACTGGTAATCAAATACAGTTAGAGACAAACATATAACAGTAGCAATTTTAACCTTGCTGTACACTTGTTTATATGACATGAATGTTGCCATTCGGAGTTTTAAATAAAGTAGTTTGCCTGAGTAGCACTTTTCCGAGGTTATTTATGAGTTTTTCGAGACTTGACATTTGGAAGACACGCTTTTCCACTGAATTAAGACTTTATCACTATCACTAGGTACAGAAACTGCAAAGCCGGCATTATTTAGCTGTCTTTAATTAAATCAATACTACATAATTGAACAACAAGCGCTGTTGAAAATGCGTACTACATGTAAATTCGGATTTATTTTCATTGGATTGTACGCCTATATACGGGTAGAGGCACTCATATGCCTGCCATATTTCAACAGAAAGCTGACTGGCAAATGAAGGGAGGTGACTGTTTTAGGGATCGTCAAGTAGTACTTAATATATTTGTTCTTTCACAATTGACAGCTTCTCCAAGAATATATGACCTGGTAGTACTCATATGACCGCAACACCGCGCTTTAGACTTTACCCCACTTCAATACAAGATACTGTTTGTATAACTCTTCATCTGCCGAAAACAACATAGAAGCTTACTTATATTGTACACATGCTGTTATATCAGAATTGTGTCTGAGGTCTCTCTGTAAGTACTCATGTGACCAATATACTGATTTATTGCTTTATGAAGACATTTTGACATACAAGTCATTCAAAATTAATTATTATTTAAGACAATACATCGTTTGTCTGCACATTCTGAAGTTGTCCCTAGTGAGAAGGCAGACGGTCGTAACAACGTCTTTGTTTAATGCGATTTTGTAAATCTTAATACAAAAACCATTATCTACATAAGAAGAATAAATAGCAACCAGTCTGTATTAAAGCGATACCAATGTAGACATAATGTAATTGTTGTCTACACAAATACTACATTCAGGCACGTATACACAGACATGATGCAATATTCCCATGGTGATGAGTTGCATGTAAGTGTTTCTTTAAAGGTTCTTGAACTAAAACAAAATATTATTATACTACAGTCGATAACATACTTGGTTACCAAACGCACGTCGACATAGGTTAAACATTTGTGGCTTTCCTATTTATCTATATTACTTTATCAATATGAATAAAAATATTAAGCGAAGAACAGAGTTCAACATATAAGCATCAATATTGTGATCATTTTGTCCAATGCCAGAGTTACCTGCCTTTCTTTCAATGACATGTTTCAGTATATAAGTATAGAATAAACAAGGAATTTTATGTTCATAGAGATATACGAGGGTCATCTTAAGTGTTCCATAGTAATGCATTCTAGATCTGCATAGACACACTGATACACTATGGGGCCAAATTTTGAGCCATATCTAGGTCCATGGGCCTATGGTATGAGATTGAACACGTTTGTTTAGTAAACTCACCTCTTTCTCTTCTCTTTCAATACGTCCCCTCCGAGTTTTTAAATGTTTACAAAAAGATAGAATCAAGTAAGACAGAGAAGGCAGCACTCAACTTAACTAGCCGAGCGCAGAAACTATTTTATAAACATACAAGGCACACTGCCCAACTGGACCAATCGAGCACAGGAAACATAAAACACATACAAGGCACAATACCCAACTATACAAGTAAAGATCTACCTAAGTTTAAGACTTTCACACTCTCCTTGACCTCAATACATGTACCTTGTTTTCTAAAAATGAACGATTGTACACTAATGTCCTTACTAATTATGCCATGCTCAAGATCAGTCAGTAAAAATAACATAAAATGATGCCAAAGTTAGATTTATGACGTCACCGCCTGTTGGGACGCATTAGCTATCAACAAGCACCCATTTAAAAAGTGGATATCACTTTCATACACTCTCCCAAAACTGCAGTTCATTAAACATTGATCAAATATTATTTTAGGTATAGAGCTTTTAGGTAGGTCCCCGTTTTTTTGGGACAACCTGTATACATTTGTACATGTACTTACATTTTATTGAAGTATCGTGTAATGGTCACACTAAAACAGGAAAATGTTTTGTTTGAGTGAAAGGGACGCCTATATACCTATACATGTATTGTCAATTTGTCATAAATACAAACTAAATCGCACAGTGGAGTGCAACCCAACATCCTACATATTTTCATATCATATATGTTCGAACTCGATGTTCTGAATCCGCATCATGTAGGCACAATGTGTTATATATTGAACATATGCCAACGTCAATGACATGATGCAGTGATATTCCGTATATATTGTTAAACGGAAATACAGAATATGCCTATTCAAAGCCTTGTTGCTATCTGAGAGAGAATAGCATTACCTAAACAACATATTTCACAAAACCGATACACAAACACATATTACTGACATGCAAAAAGAGATGAGTATATTAGTTTCGCCGGGCTCGTACATGGAACGATTTTGCTGTCATCTGAACGGTCAATCCTGAATTTCTGAGTAGGTCAGATTATGTATGTATAACTGCGGTGAAGTCTTTTCACATAAGGAGAAAATACTGACTGTTTGTGTGGTAGTTATGCGGTTGTTAATTAATTGTTGGAAAACTGATCAAGGTAAACAACGATCAAACTTGTACAAACGCTACACAAAAAAGTTAAAGCACCATAAACTAGAAACAATAGGACATATATTATCTTAAACATCGACTCATGATATTAAGGCTCGTCGTACATAACCATGCATTTGGTTATATTCAATTATAAAACATTATTTGCATTTTCATTCAAAAGACTGATGCCTTATAAGCACGAACTGCTGGCAACAATAGTACATTACACACTATTTGAAACCCTTAGGGGAGTCAAATTAATTGCTTATGTCATTCGTAATCGAGCAATTACTCCTTAAATTCATGTAAATTGGATACAAGCACACAAATAAATGAGCTCATGTTTAGTTCTAGCAATATAGTATTTTACTAGACTGGTATAAGTTTTATCTATACAGTATCAAACAATAAGCATGAAATAATATCGAATTAACATTCCGGTAGTTTAATGTTATTCACTGCTTCACCAAAGGCTATTTGTACGTTACCCAAACGAAGTACTGTACATCATATAGATTCCGGATGTTCGGGGTTCAATGATGCTATCTCACACATACAACATATTTTCAGTCTTATATGGAAGTCAGAACTATATATCTTGTTCTTTCATTAGCCGCTCAAATCTTTTGAACAATATAAGATCGGAGTATCCTTAACCATTACCAAAGTCGAACATAAACTGCAAATCTAGAGATGCACTAGCCAGGCGTAGACAAAGGTTCCTGGCAGCTTGATATGAACTAAGACACAGCCTTTTACGGAGATTATTTGTACATAATTTATTGTATGCATTTATGTGATGTACATTGTACATAAAGTAACATACATAATAGTTAGAACATATATAAGTTAATGTGTAATGATTAAAGATGGTGGATCAAACGAGGCGAGTCCTTTTTAAGACATGGATAAAAATACTTAATAAAATTATGTTCTAACTGTCTTAGAGGATACATTGTAACATCCTGCAAGTGATCTTGTCTGTTAAAAGCAAAAATTTGACGATACAATTTTTATTTTCCCGCCAAAAATTGGCGTTAAATCTCATCTGCTTATAATGTAAGTTTTATTCTAAGGTTATTCATATTAATTTCTTAATAGTATGAAGAAAAAAAAACAATAATTATATATAACAATATATAGTGATATTGGTAAGTGATGGTATTTAGTGACTAACAGAATACCAAGCCGAACATTATATGCATATAATTGACTAGTAAGGCAAGTACGTCAAGATAGCCAATGTTAATAATGTAACAGAGTCAAAAAATGTAGTTGGAGCGGGGCTCAAACCCGAGAATCTATCCTAAGAGGGCGAATACAACACTGAGTCAGCTACATATAGCTGGCTGCCTGTTAAACGGCTTTCTCTCATATGAGTATTTTTAAAAATGCTATACCGGCTGGCGTCCTACAACCGGACACTTAGCATACGTTTAACTGTAGACAGATATTGACGAATACCCCTTTCATGTGGGATTCCAATGTGACGACATGTCTCTATCATTAAAGGATGAGTAGAAGTTCTAAAAGCAACCAAACTACGTTTTAACTTAGTGATATTTACAACATCTAGATAGTTTTCTAGATGAAAGTTGAGTTTATAGTTTTTATATAAAATAAGTTTTCTATTTTTGACACATTCATTATGCCAGTGTGGTATGTAATGGTCGTTCAGTCGTTTTACATAAGGAGATATAAACATATTTGGTATATCAACCATTTATTGCTCCCAATTGTATCCAAACCCATTTTTATAGAGATTTAGCCTTACTGATGTAACCCATTTTTTATATTTTTATATACAAGATCATCCAGGCGTTTTAGCATAAGTAGCATTGTTTTACAAATCTATCGTTTGTCATGTTTAGGATTTTGGTACAAGTACAAAGCTTGCCGAGAAGACAATCGGTACGGAACCTACGACATTTATTCGCTGTTGATTAAGGAAAAAACCAATTTCAGCTTTCTCGGCAATTTTCGACGCCCTTGAACGACATTCGGTCGGTGAAAATGTCCTATAAAAATATAAAGGTAAATGCCACCAGAATTTGGTCAACAATTTAACCCTAAATGTATGGTTATTTTGGGCGCTGGCTTTTGTTATACTTAAGTATTAGTTTTATTTTCAAAAGCATAATGACAATTTTTTGCTTTAATCTTTACATGTGAATGAAAATCAATTATGGTTTGATGCAATTTACATTATTTTCTTACCGAATTCGATTATCGAAACGGTTGAATGTTTAACACAAATGCTAAACGTTTTTCTTCTGTTTTCATGCGATCAATTTTTCTGTGATTTCATATCTTCGTGCCTATGTCGTTTCTTTCACATTTCTCTCCCAATAGGTCTTCCATCTTTACGACATATATTTTATCTTATATATTCCACGATTATGTATTTATTGTCCCGTCTTAACTTAAGTGAATGCTCGACAGGTTACCAATAATTCTTAAATGGTTCTTGACGTGGTAATATTACATCTTTCATACGTTTAACAAGTTTTGAAACCCCATAGGATTTGTCAAGAACTGATAGTATACACTTGAATCAATATATAACGATAACGTACAAGATACGAGGACCGCAAGAGAGCTGGATGTGTTATTTGCCTGAATGTCCATTATCAAATGCTTACAATTTGCACGTTCTCGTTCGCTAGCGGAAGAGCAAGCCACTATTGATTGATAGTATAGTGTACTAAAAGGATGAAGATTAATTAACAACACACATGCTTGGTGATATTCACTTTAACTACGAACAAAATGATACTTAAGCTTCATATTAATTAATTGTGTTACATTTATCCGTCTCAGTCCAGCTTTGTGGCGCCGTTATTACAATTAATTAGTCCGGCCAGTAGTTACGGAAGTATAAGCCTGGAGGCTAATTGCATGTACCATACACATTTAGGACAGATCTTATGGTAAAATATAATGGAGTTAGGCGATTATGTAACAAGAAGTAATCATGTTTACTGTCAGTATTCTACGTACATGTACATGTATATATCGTCCACAAACGTCACATTTGATCGGCAAATCTCAAGCAAAACACAGTAAAATGTTACAAGTCGAGATTTAGTTTTACAGTGCATTGTTCATTTTGCGGCCTAAATATTGCGTGCGAGATTTAGATGGTCCTACTGCCAAAAAGTTGCCCTACATCGTGAATGTAAAGAATTTCACAATTCTCGTCTTACGGTTTACTAAAATCTGTGAGAAGTGATCCTTATGAAGCTGAGTAGAACACCGACTTTAAATTACTTCCCTATTATTGCTGCGGATTGGGATATAGCTTTTGATACAGAACGTTATAAGATCATTTTGCGTTTTATCGGTTATTTTACATTGGGTATTCGTACAGAAAGGGATATTACTGTGAACTTACTTCATACCCAGGGCATAGTACCACCACATATCCCATGTATCAGCAATCCCATGTACCAGCATTTTAACAAAAATAATATTATTATTTTGAAATTACATACACTATGGTTGTTTTTAATAGCGTCTGGTTTGTGACATTTAATATAAATACCAAAATGTAAATAATGCAGTGTATATTTTCACGAACTTTGCATGCATGTTTATTGTATGTCCTCGAAAGACACTAACAGAAAAAACCCCAAGGGGAAGCTAGACTTCTCTTAAAATGAATGTGTATGTAAGGCTCGCACTTAATTGTCTCTTTTTTCTAATCATTGCTCATTAATTTTGTGTTAAAAACGTTTTGTTTTCCCGACATCGTAAATTTCATACGGCAAATACACATGTACTACATTGTAAATAACAATATATGTCATAACGGTTATATTTGATGCAGTCATTTGATGGAATGTCTAATTAGCACAATGTACGATACTACTAATTGGGAGCTTCAAATTAGACAGTCATGTAACAACACTAATATAGCGACAATATAATTAGCAGATCTTGAGACACGATACATCAATATTTTATTGGTTTTCTACTATTGTAACATCGTCTCTATATGAATATAGACGTTCATAGAGAGCCTTTAAACAGCATAATTATGCTATATGATAGTTCATCACCGTTTATTTCCACCATTCTATTTTCAGTCGTATACGGCATCCAGGGTTGCGGGTATTGTCAACTAATACACATTAGCGCAGCACAAAGATACATCGTCGAGTACATCCGTTTACAACATCTGGTATGTTTAGAGTGTAGTGTAATCAGTCAATCGTGAAACTTCGCCTCTTTCCGATGTATCTAGTAAAAAACGGTCTATTGCAATGAATAAATGCAAAAGTGAGCAGAATGCATAATCAGTAACATTCTAGTGTAGGTATTTATGGGATGATACGGTATCATAAACCATGAAATAGTATAACAAGCTTACATTTGTAACCACAGTTTCGTATACGGGTCTAAACTTAGCACTCTCTGTCGACTCTACCAACCAATTGGGAGATTGAAACGTTGAACCAACAAATGATACTGCACTGATTGTCGCATATTTTACAAACATAATCACATCAATGATATAACCGTATAGTTTTATACGTGTATGTGTATTCATTAATCTAAAGGATGTCAACATGTCTTCTTTGTTTGACTGACATCGGACAGATTGAAGTAACTGTAAGAACTTTTTTTGAAGCCGACGAAAACTAACAAAACGTAAATCCTTGTTCATAGTGCACCTAAACCCGCAAACTGATTTAGGACAAAACAAGTCTTCAAAAATATCTGGCTTGGCATTTACATTCAATTTTGTGTTTAAACTAACTTTATCTGAAAATAAAAATAACATATTTTTGTAAGTGTTTCTGGTTTTAATTACATGCTGGTTGTGGGATACATGTACACAGCTTTTACACTTGTGCCGCTTTAAAATGCAATCCGATCCTGTTTTTCTAATCACTGAAGACGTTTTTCTATTGCTGCCATTGGATTATGTTCAAAAGTTGACAACACGTTGGAGAAGATGTATTAAGTAGCTTCGACCAATGACACCATACTGGCAATATCATTCCCTTAGCTATATCTCACACTCGTCTTCCAGTAAAACCAACATCGAAAAATAATTAACGGTGTCTCAAATTTTCTACATAAAAAGAATAACTAGGCCAAGGGAAACGCAAACGCCGAAAATACGCTTGTAAATTATTACACGTCAATCATATGGGACATTATGAAACAAATATGTGCATTTGCTTGAATGTTTGTGGTATGTGATGTTTTTATATTTTATGTGATCGGCTGGTACAGAAGTTGGTCATTTGAAATTCGAACGCAGAAAATGCATTCGAATATTGTGGCAACGAGCCATACTACATAGCATTGAAGAACCCATATATCGTAGTTTTCGCAGGATAAACTTGTTGTGTGCAGTTTCCGCTAAATATAACTAAACTTTTTTTTGTTGAACATGGCGAAATTCAATACCAAACCTAATGACCATTTAATACAATTCTAAGTCAACTGTAAACATAATATTCTAATCATGTTACGCATATGACATGAATAGCAAAATGTTACTGGTTGATGATATATTCAAGGAATTAGTAAGGTCACCTGACCGAAAGAAAACACATTCCATCGTTGTTATACGTACATATGGCGTCTGATCGTTGTTTATAGGGTTGTTAGTAGATCACAGGGGAGGTTGTATTGTGATATAACGAGTAATGATCGTGCTAAGAACAACTTATTTACTCATTAACTCTTGTGACTTTCTAAATTCCTTGTAAACATGACATTGTAACAAGTTAATGATTTTATAATGTACAATGAGTAAATCCGTTTCACATTCATGTAAAGGGGAATTGTCTTGAATGATGTGCCATCGAGTCGATTACCATGATGTCTTAATAAAACCGTACATCATGATGTAAATTGCATGCCCGTAGACTACTAGTATTAAATGTCATTAGTTGATCCCGTTCCAATGTATTTAAGTACTTATACGTAACGCACGCTACTGAGTATGATTGTAATTCCTGACACTCTCTGTGGAACAGTCCTAGATAAATGTTTCAATTTCATTCAATACATTACATATCATATACCAAATTATTCGTTATGAAATTGTCTACATTGCTATACCTATTTGTTTTCTTATACATGTAAAATAGTGTCTAATCTTAGAATGGTGGACAAGACCCGGCGGATAAACATACATTTGTGTGTAATTTGTAACACAACATAATGGTCATACGCATAAAATAACACCGGTTTTATTCAAAATAGCTTTAAATTTGCGGGATAGTTCACCGGCCGGCACCAGATGTGACGTGCTTTAACATATCATCGTCAGGAGTCTGAAAAATTAAAAGGTAAAAAAATAAACTGTTAACACAAAAAAGTGTAATTTTGCAAAAACTCGCCTCCAATGTTTATAAGTTGGTCAAGGAGTGTTTGTTTTACTTAATATACTACTTTATATAAAGCAGATTTATTCTTTCTTTGTAAGTATACGTGTGGTATGAGCAGCAGTAATCGGGATTTGATGAGGGAATACATGTAACTGTCATGTGAATGTTGAGTCTAACGTTTCTATTGCATATGTAATTAGTTTACCGGGTTGCATAGTGCTATGCCTCATGCATAGTGTACGAGCTTTTGTTGGTATTTATAGACTTAAAAATATAGTAGCATGTATAACGGGTGTCCTTCAAGTAAGAGACACTGACAATATTTAAGATTCATGAACGAATATTATGATATAATATTCTAGCAAATGAATACGCTATGGTACCATATAATGGAGTTAGGCGACTATGTATAAAGAAGCAATCGTGTTTGGTATCACTATATATCGTCAACAAATTGGTCGCATGTGATCGGCAACACGCTGTAAAATCTGACATGTCGAGTCTTAGTTTTATAAAAAACATTCATCTTTCGGCGTACGTATTACGTGTGAGATTCGTAGGATGGCCTTACTGCCAATAGGTGCCCCACTTTGTGAATTTACACAATTGTACGACTCTCGTGAATTTGACGTGTCTTACAGTATTTTTGAAGATCTCTGAGAAGCGGTCCTTAGCAGAGTAGATCACATCTTTCAATATCTTCCCTATGGAATGTAGCATGTGTATACAAGACGTTATACGATTATGATCCGTTATATCGGTTATTGTACGTTGGGTATTAGTACAGAACGGGATATCACTCTGAATTTCTTCACACACACGACAAAGTACCGCATCATACCCCATAGAAAAATACCAGTAGTTTTGATAAATGATATAATAATAATTATCATTTAAAATTCAATAAATATGTTTGTTTTTAAATGTGTGTCTGGTATATAACATTTAAAGGGACTGCCTCACATATTGGTGTGTTGCAAAACTAAAATTAAATTGTCAAATATTCGCGTAGATTAGGTATAGTTGGCTGTATATCCGATAAACAACCACACTGACATCTAAAATAACATGAGAAGCATTTGGTAGTTATTTAGTATTTTTACATCACAATTCTATAGGGTATTACTACCAAATAGAATTAACACTACTATTACTTAATTTCCCTGAAAGTTGTTCGCATTTGATGAAAACGAGTCGAAAAATCGAACCAAATAATTCACTGATGTTTACGATGTAGTTTGTTGATGTTACAGTTCGATCACTAGTGAATTACATAATTCACAAAGCATGTTGGAAACTTGGCGCTTTTTCAGGAAAAAATACTCAGTGGACGATAATCGAGAGTGGTTAAAATTACTTATTTGCACCAAATCATTTATAAAGCAACCCTCAGTGGCTTTCTATTACATCAATACTTGGTTAGGTTGGAAAATTACGATATACAAAATTGAGGCAGTTCCTTTAATAATACATGCTAAATTTATGGAAATAATGTAACATATTTTAGTTTAATTATCATGAATTTCACATGCTTGTGTCTTACATGTCCTCGAAAGCAATTAAGGATGCTATACTTATTATACAACCCAAGCTTGACTTCTCTTAAAATGAATGTGTAAGTAAGGCTCGCCCTATTTTGTCACTTTATTCTAATCATTGCTCATTTGTGTTTAAACCATCGACATCGTAAATGACATTTGGCTAGCACTAAAAAACAATATTTGCTATAATAGTTATTTTGGACCAACCATAAGATGTGATGTCTAATTAGCACAACGTACGATACTGCATTCCTTTCAAGTATGATTAAGTGATAAAATTACATTGTACCATAATTTGGATTCAAATGAAACTAAATAACAACATAAGTATAGCGACAATATCATTAGAAATTCTTGGGACACGGTACGTCATTATGTTATTGCTTCACATCGCCTCTGTATGAATATAGACAATCATAGTGTACCTTCAATCAGGCAAATGCTATACAGTTTATTTGCACCATTCTATTTTCAGTCGTATACGGCATCCAGGGTTGCGGGTATTGTCAACTAATGCACATTAGAGCAGCACAAAGATACATCGTCGGGGACCTACGTCAGACCTACATGTATCCATTTACAACATCTGGTATGTTTAGAGTTTAGTGTAATCAGTAAATCGTGAAACTCCACCTCTTTCCGTTTCATCTAGTAAATAAAACGGTCTATTGCAGTGAAAATAGGTAGAAGTGAGAAAAATGCATAATCAGTAACACTTTAATGTAGGTGCGTATGTGGATGAAACGGTATCATAAACCATGGAAGAATATAACAAGCTTATTCAAGGTTTCGTATACGGGTCTAAAACTACATGTAGCACTCTCTGTTGACTTTACCAACCAATTGGTACATTTAAACGTTTAACCAACAAATGATACTGCACTGATTGTAGCAGATTTTACAAACAGAATCACATCAATGATATAGTTTTATGTTTATTTATAAATCTCAAGGATGTCAAAATGTCTTCATTGTTTGACTGACACCGGACGGATTGAAGTAACTGTAAGAACTATTTTGAAGCCGACAAAACACTAACGGAACCGTAAATCCTTGTTCATAGTGCACCTAAACCCGCATACTGATTTAGGACAAAACACGTCTTAAATAACAATTGGTTTGGCATTTACATTCAACTCTGCGTTTTAACTAACTTTATCTGAAAATGAAAATAACACATTTTTGTATGTGTTTCTGGTTTTGATTACTTGCTGGTTGTAGAATACACAGCGTTTACACTTGTGCCGCTTTAAAATGCAATCCGAACCTGTTTTCCAATCACTAACAGACTTTTCTATTTGCTTCCATTGGATTATGTTAAAATGTTGACAGCATGTTGGAGAAGATGTATTAAGTAGTTTCGACCAATGACATCACACTGGCAATTTCATTCCCTAAGTTGTATCTCACACCCGTCTTCCTGTAAAACCAACATCGACAAATAATTAACGGTGTCTAAATTATTTCTACATAAGAAGTATAACTAGGCCTTGGGAAATGCAAACTCCGAAAATACGCAGTAAATTATGACACGACAATCATATGGGACATTATGTAACAAATATGACTGTGCACTTGATAGTAAGTTTGGCGTTCTCTACTAGACGCTATTGAAACTTGTCCAGTGTGGTTGTGGTATGTGATGTCTTTTATGTTTTATGTGGTCTGCTGGTTAAGTGGAGTGCTGCCGTCGCTGTCCAATTTTCTGTTGCATGAGACGAAGAAGTTGGTCATTTGAAATACGAACGTAGACAATGCACACGTATATTGTGTCAACGAGCCATGCTACATAGCATTGAAGAATCCATATATCGTAGTCTTCGCAGGACAAACTTGTTAAAGTGGCCACTTTATATAACTGAACTATTGGTGAACTTGGCGAAATACGGTAGGTACCACACATAATGACCTTTTATTACGTTAAACATATATTCAAATCATGTGACGCATATGACCTGCTTGTAACATAGCAAACTGTTATTGGTTGATAATATATTGAATATATAAGATCACCTGACCGAAATAAAAATCATCGTTGTTGAACTATACATTTGGCATCTGATCGTTGTTTATAGGATTGCAAGCAGATCACAGGGGAGCGTCTATTCTGATATAAAGAGTCATAATCGTGCTTATAACCATTTATGTACTAATTTTCTCATGTAACGTTCTAAATCGATTGTAAACATGGGATAGTAACAAGTTAATGATTTTATTATTAAACACGTTTCTTTTACATGTAGATCTATAGGGACATTTTCTTGAATGATGTGTTATAGAGTCGACTTCTATAGTGTCTTCACAAAACCGTATCTCATGGTGTACATTGCATGCCCGTAGACAATTAAATGTCATTTGTTGCACCTGTTACAATGTAAAAACTATGTACATATGTATGTACTAAGTACTGGTTAGCGCCCATGCACCTCAACACTTATACACTCGCAAAACTTATAAGTACATGCGTGGTTTTACCGTTATAACTTTTTTACATGAAATTTTGTGTACATGGTATTGGCTATCAAAGGACTAAATAAACGAAAAACATTCTTCAAAACTAAATACACCAGTTCATTAAACCATAAAACATCAAAAACCGTAAACTGGTCGAGAAATTGACGCGTATGTGCAAGTTAGTTTTATGTATGGTAAATTTGAATTTTATATTTATCGTCAAATTAAAAAAATATGTTTTTTATTGTTATGGTCAAGGGGAGTTAACCATGTCAGAAATTGCATTTTTTATCCCAAGTCGATATTTCTAAACATAAATTGGGCTTGTTCCTATCATCGTGTTCTTTATTACTGTGTCCGTGATAAGAATATAGACTTGACACCGAACTGTATCAGCGCAGCGGGGCCATATGTGCATTATCAACATGGCAATCGCCCGATGAACACACAGCATTATTGTGTGATTTTAGATTCTGCTGATGTCATCATTTGTTTATTCTGTTTGTGACAATTTTAGTCAGATGTTAAAAACATCGATTGTAAGGTAATTCCACACACCCAATATACAATGTACATTTGTTGACATTTACAGAAAGAACAAACACGTATTTACCGAGCTATGGGCAAATAAACAAGTGTGTACTTATAAGTTTTGCCGATTGTATATTATCCAATTGGTGTTTGTTATATAATATATTATTACCCCTCACTTTTTTCGTAATGTTAATTTCACATAGACAAACAGGTAGTATTCTTACTATTACGATCCAGCGGATCAATGTACCACGTGATTGAACATTTTTTTACTGTCAGCAGGATGACACGTGCCATTTTCTTTCTAAAACCAATATGGTGGCTACTTATCATTTCTTCAAATTCTTCCACATGTCAGCTCTGCTAAATTAAATTGCATAAAATAATTTCTTGGTTTACAGTAGATAATCGCTGAAAAAAGTTTGGGGTAAAAAAATAAATAGCACATAGCTTCGAGGTTGACAGTAAAAATGTCAGCCTGAGGAAAGTACTGTTACCCAAGGCCGAAGCCAATACCATGTACTACTTCATTTAAAGCTGATGTATTATTTCTTTGTAAGTATACGTGCAGGATTAGTCGTGGTTGTGCGGTATTTATTGTTTGTACGTAGCTGACTTTTCATCGGTTTTTTAAGGGAATACTATCATGTACCGGTCGTGTGTAATCAGTTTACCGGGTTGTATTGTTCTATGCCTCATGCATGTTGTAACATTATTATAATGGATGTCAAGCTAATAAAGAGTAAACAAAAAAATACTTTTTTATAAAATTTATAATATCTTAGATATCATAAATTTATAAAAAAAAATACTCTTCATCAATGATACAGTTGCCTGTGGTCTAGCTATTCTCGTCCTTCAATTAAGAGACACTGACAAGTTGGCAGATTTTAGATTAATGATTGAATATCATGTTATAATAGACAAACCATTTTGATCATGTTATACAGATTAGGTCTGCAATTGGATACGCATTGGTATCGCTTCGCTAACGAAGACAAATGGTATGATGGATTACGATGGCATTACTACATCTAGTATATAGATGTACATTGACATATCCTTGGTTCTCATGTCCAATTAATTGTCCATAGCATGCGGCTAAAACTGACAACGTTTTGATGGGCGGCGACATGACGCGATATCTTATATTTAACGTACTGTCAATAAATCACGATTTATACAGTAGTAGAAAATCAAATTGCACACGTACAAATCGGCATTAAAACACTCAAATGAATATAATATTATTATGGTTAAAATACGTTAACTTTACAAATAACAGCATTTGTCTCATTTCTTTTTGATCACCCCAAGTACATATACGCCTATAATATATAATATATTAATACGGACAGGTGACAGTACCAGGAATAATCAAGAAGTAGAAAATACATAATAGTAAGCTCATCCACAAGCAATTCATAGCTTCTGGTAGTCTTTCTGTAAGTTCTCATGTGAACAAAATACTGATTTATAATAGTGATAAAGCAGTCGATCGCAAAAACGTCTTCGTTTAATGCGATTTTGTAAATCGTATTTCAAAATCATTATGTAGAGAATTAATAATAGCCAGTCTGTTATTAAGCGATACCAATGTAGACATAATTCATTTGCGGTCTAGGCAAATACTACATCCAGACAAGTTGTTTAAACAATGCACAGACATGATGCAATATTCCCATAGTGATGAGTTAAGTATGTCCTTAACCGCTCTTGAACTAAAACCGAGTAGATTGTACTGCAGGCTATTAGAGAAAGAAATGTAGAACATATTATCACTGAAGTAGTTCTGTTTCTATACATATACTTAACAACTTTTCTAAGTCCTCTTTTTCATTAATTAATAACGTTTTTATTATAAACAGTGACGCGACCGAATTTATCAAGTGATGTTTGTATGCTGCAAACAAACTAATCCATGTCACAAACTAGCCGTACGTCACGTTGTTTTGTCGTTGTAAGAGGCACGTGTGTTTTGTGTTTTCTGCCTCCGCGCAGTTACACATCCCCGGAATTTGTTCCAAACACTTGCGAATTATGCCCAAAAACTCGCCACGTATGCAAATCATTTAGAAATCAATTTATATATCACAGTTATGCGTCCGACGATGTCAGAAAAAAGATGACGTGACGTCAGTACGGTGCAATGTGGCATTTTCTGTCGACAAGTCAGAATAATTACCTAAAACTTCACTGTATGATTGATTTACAACATATGCATGTCTTCGAGTGTTTAGTTAAAGGTAAGTTTATTGGTTGTCTGTTGTAAAATGCACAGTTGCCAGAGCGTTTGTCAATTTGAAGTGACGTTATGACGTTACATCGGGCTATTCCGGAGACGTGATACCACTTTGAGTTCAGACAGTAAAATTCAACGAGTCTATTCGTTCAGCAATACTTTCGAGTCTCGTCTGTGACTGCTAGCAGAAAAATCAGACTACATGGTGGTCATCCAAAATATCAAAATCTGTGACTTTTACCTTCTTGAGTTGTTATGTTAAGATTGTTTTCATTCAGTAAATATATATCGAAATCGACGTGTTGATGTACAATTATGCAAAACAATAACACACGTATATTATAGCCAAATTTCATTGAAATATAAACATGGTTGACAAAGTTATCATCAAAATATAATTGAGGACTTAGAAAAGTTGCTAAGTATATATCTTGTACTGTATTGTGTAACACTGGAAAATGAGAAGTTGGATTGGAAGAGTCACCTCGAGCAAATTCGGATAAATACATATATTGTAAGATAGAATCCAAATAGTTTCCAACCATCTGGTACAAGAGAAAGGCAAATTTATATACAAGCCACATTAATTTTACAAAACCGATTTCCAACACAAACTCCAGAGATACGGAACCACACGCCTACGGGAAACACTAAGAAAATAAGTATGTGCTTATACAAAATAAAAAACGAGTGTCATACAAACTTGACACTGAATGTTAAACTATTTGTTGTAACCGGTTTGAGAATTAGTCTTGTACCCGGTCTCTACGCATTCAATATTATCCAAGTACAACTCCAATGTGAACACACGTTTCTGTTGTAGAGCATAATTTGGTTACCTTATGTACTAAGCTCTTGCACCAATACCTACATTCTTATATAGCCCAGTATGCTATCAACATTAATTGGGTAACTAAGCTCTTGCACCAAAATGTACATTCTTCGCCCGGTAAGCTCACAACCAAGATTTGGATACTAATCTCGTCGATCAACACCTTCATTCTTGACCGGTGTGTTGTGAACCATGATTGGGTAACTAAGATCTAGACTGCCATCTTGGCTATCTACGAGTATAAGGCTAGATGTATGAGTTTGACAAGTTATGTTCTTGTGGACATTGGCCACGGTCATAGCTTCTTATATGTTGGTTACGTACATTACGTTTCTTATTGACATTAGTTACCTAGTTACCATCAACAGGATTTCCCGAAAGTAACGTGAAACTTCTACTGATGTGGGGGATTTGACAGAGGTACAGTGTGACCCTCATGTATTCCACACGAGGAGAAGTTACCTGCTGTTTTTATATGTACAGTTGATTTCTTGGATAACTGGTTAAGCCAACATGATTGGATAAAAGCAAACAAACTGTTAACAAACGCATCCTATTTAAGTTCAAGCATCATCAAATAAGTACAATAACTGCCACATTTTTGCATGGCTTAGCATCGACTCACGTTACAAAGGTTTCCTCTTACATATTTATTTTTTAGTCACTTAAACAATATAATGGTGTTTATACTTACGCATTACTGGCAAAAACTATTTGAAACCCCCAGAGAAGCCCTATTAATTGCTAATGTCATTTCTTAACCAAGAAAACCATTATTAATGTCATGCAAATTGGATACATGTAAGTCGTTAAATAGAGGATCACATTATTTTACAGCTATCGAAATATACGTGGTTTAATATGAGTCATGTCTATATAATACCAAACAACAATTATGGCATGATATTGGCGAAACCTGTCGTCAAGTACCATTCACTGTTTCGGAACAGGCTAGTACATGTAAGTATCTTTTTATAGATAAATAGTAGGCTGTATTTGATCAATAATTTATGCCCGAAACGTTATTACTTGTTTTTGTTCCGGAGAATTCATTCCATCATATTCAGTGATTATCCAACTACAGCTACGCGGCTTTAGTTTCTAATTAAAATTCTTAAAAGTCTAGCAACATGAAATGCTTAACGTTTTAATCGTGCTATTAATTTCTCACGGTTTCATACCGCCGCTTATGTCGTTTATTTCACAATTTTTCTCCAAATATTCCTTCCATCTTTACGACATACACTATACATCATAATAACGTATTTATTGTCCCATATTAACTAAAGTGATGGCTCGACGGGTTACCAATATATCTTACATTGTTTTGACATGGTAATATTACATCTTTCATACGTTTATCAAGTTTTGAAACCCCATAGGATTTGTCAAGAAATGATAGTATACACTTTAATCAATATACAACGATAACGTCCGAGAATTGGAGAATACCACAGAGTTGGTTGTGTTATTTGCCTGAATGTCCATCATCAAAATGTCTATGTTTAGCACGTTCTCATTTGATTGCGGAAGAGCAAGCCAACACTAATTGATAGTATATTGTACTAAAAGGATGACACTTAATTAACCGCCACACACGCTTCGTGATATTCGCGTTCACTGTGATCAAAACAAGCTTCATATTAATTATGTTACATTTATCCGTCTCAGACCAGCTTTTAAGCCGGTATTATAATTAATTAGTCCAGTCAGTCACGGAAGTATCATCCGGATCGCTAATTACATGTACAATACCATTTACGACAAAACTTATGGTACTATTTAATTGAGTGAGGCAATTTAGTATCAAGGAGTTATCGTGTTTAGTGCCATTCTACGTATATATCGTCAGCAAATGGATCATTTTTGATCGGCAAATCTCAAGCAAAACGCACGAAAAAATTAGTTTTACAATGTAACGTTCATCTTGCGGCGTAAATATATCGTGCGAAATTGATAGGATGGTTTTACTGCCATAAGGTGCCCCACATCGTAAATATAAATTATTGTACGACTCACGTAAAGTTGTCGTGTATTACAGTTTACTAAGATCTCTGAGAAGAGGTCCTTAGTAGAGTTGATCACCGACTTTAAATCACTTTTCAAACATTGCTAATGATTGGGTTGTAGCATTTGTATACAGGAAGTTATAAGATACGTTTGCGTTATATAGGTTATTGTACATAATTGTGAATTCGTACAAAAAGGGATATTACTGTGAACTAATTCACGCTCACGACATATGTGTATTACCATGACAGACCCCATGGAAAAATATCAGCATTTCAGCAAACAATGTAACAATACTATCATTTTAAATTTAAACTTTCATAATTAGGTTAGGTAATTGTCTCTGTTTTCTAATCATTGCTTATTTGTGTTAAAAACATTTTCCCGACATATTAAATGACTTTCGACAAACACTAAATAATAATATTTGTCATAAAAGTTGTTTTGGGCCAATCATAAAATACGATGTCTAATTAGCACAGCGTATGTTACTGCATTCCTTCCAACTACGATTTACAAATAAAATTGCATTGTACCATAATTGGGGAACATCAAATTAGACAGTCTTGTAACAGCATAAATATAGCAACAATATATTTAGTAGTTCTAGGGACACGATACATCAATATTTTATTGTCATTCCACCAGTACCATCGTTTCGATGTGAATACAGGAAAACTTAGAGTTCTTAAACATGACTGACGGCAACAATCCCGGATTATAACTTTGGTTCCAGCTTTTCGCCATTCTGTTTTCAGTTCTATACGGGATGCAGAGCTGGTGGCTTTTTCACCTGTACACATTAGAGAATACCCACGTTTGACTTTTCCCTTTTACAATATCTGTCGTACAGGTATATGGAGATAATCCAATCCGTTTTCTCCACTAAAATAACTGCCTTTTGAATGCATAAAGGCCAAGGTGAGCAGTCTGCGTAATTACTAACATTTTTAACCAACCAGCATTGAACCAACTAGTTTGGCAATTGAAACATAGTTTAAATTATCTTGTACGTGACCCGAACTTTAACATTGATGACGGTTTAATATGTTCGGTATGTTCTGGGTTTATAAATACAATACATGTCAAATCGAGCATTTTAGACCAATGCATATAGAAAGAACACATACTGACTCGTACATTGGGAATGATCAGTTAGAGATCATAGTGCTTAACGATAAATACCAAGGTATAATATTACAATGAATGCACACTAATAATATGATATTATTGAAAAGTCAGTGGCGCCAAGTACAAGCCGTGCCCTCGGTCTTGTTATGGCCAAATGCATATTCTATCTGGGGAGTACCGTATAATGTTTATACACAACCATTAGTTACGGTGTCGCTATTTTAGGTCAAACTGTATATTCATGTATTAATGCCGCGATGCGATTCTTTTTATGAGTCAGCAGATATACACCAAACGCAGCCGTGACCGGTGAAATGGCATGGACCGCCCCGAATATAAGGCAATGAAAACCCTTATTTCCTTTTTGGTATGCCTATACATGTTTTGTCATAATAATGTACATACCCAAATCGAACAGTCCGGCTAAAATAATATACCCCGCTGTTCGATTTGGGTATGTATTATGACAAAACATGTATAGGCATACCAAATAATTATACTCAGAATTGCTCAGGGTGTGTCCTCCAAGCAAAGATCACATTCTCCAGTATTACAGTGTGTCCATTACACAACACTTAACAAACATGTAAGTATAGGCACACAAGTACCACATTGATAATGTTTGCTACATCTCTTACATGTAAACATACAGTCTGCAGTACGATATATTCCGTTTTAGTTCAAGAGCGGTTAAGGAAATGCTTAATGCATCACCTAGGGAAAAACGCATCACATGTGTGTGTTGTTTAAACAACTTGTCTAGTTGGAGTGTTTGTCTATCCCACAAGCAATAGCATTTTGTCTACTTTGGTATCGCTTAACTACAAACAGGATATTATTAAATCTTCTTTCGTAGATAATGATTTTGAAACATGATTTACAAAATCGCATTAAATGAAGACGTTGTTACAACCGTCTGCCTTCTCACAAGGGACAATATCAGTCTGTGCAGACAACCGATGTTTTGTCTTAAATAAAAATAATAATAACGACGTGTATGTCAAAATCTGTATTCTATTCATGAGACTACTTTCAGATAGAATTCAGACGGAAACCGAATTTAAACATTATATGGAGCGATAAACTGCAACCATGACGACCTAGACTGGATTTCCGAGTAGAACAAATTATGTTCTTATTGATGCTGCCAAGTCATTCCACATTTGGGAAGTTACAAGTTGTTTGTGTGGTTATAAATAAATTGTAGGAATCCTGGTTAGGTCATGCCACGATCAAACTAGTACCAAACACAACACGATCAATTTCAAAAATCATAAACTAGATACAATAAGAGACATTTATAAAAAATGAACTGTGTTTATGCATCCACTCATGAGTTTAAGGTTTCCACGTACATAATGTTTTGATTCAATTATAAAACCTACTTTGTATTTTCAAACAATATAGACTTATTTTTAAGATAGAAAATTACAAATAAATTTGAAACCGTTATAGAAGTCTAATGCATTCCTTATGTCGAGCGAATCAACAATAAATACATGTAAATTGGATACAAGGAATATTATAGTATTTTTTTTATTAGCTTGCCTATATATAAGTATTATTGATATAATATCAAACAATAAGCAAGAAATAATATTAAAGCAACGTAGTTCAACATCATTCACTGCTTCGCCAAAAATATTAATATTTGTACTGCAGATATGAGTACTGCTTGTATAGCATATGGATTCCGGACGTTTGCTACCATGTCACACACACAACATATTTTCAGTCATGCATGGGGGTCAAAACTATGTTTCATGTTCTTTCATTAGCAGCTGACATCTTTTGAACAATATAAGATCGGAGTATCCTTAACCAATACTAACGACGAACATATTCAGCCAACCTCAGGTAATGGTGAACAAACAGCAGTTGCTATAACAGGTACACTAGCTGTACGTAGACGTAGGCTTGTAGCAGCTTATAAAAATATGGACTTAATTAAGGTAAATGCAACTCGTATTTGATTAATAATTAAACTCCGAATACATAGTTATTTTTGCCGTAGGCTTTGATCATACTCTAGTACATTTTTGTATTAGTTTTATTTCCAAAAGCATAACAACGCGTCTGAATGAAAATCACTTATGGATTGGTGCATTTTTCCTAATTTTCTCACCGAGTACGATTATCGAAACGGTTGAAATGCTAAACGTTTCTTTCCCAATTTTCTTCCAATAGTTCTTCAATATTCACAACATCAATTTTATCTATTTTCTGAGTCAGTATGTATTTCCCGTGATAGCTCGACAGGATACCAATACGTCCTAAACTGTTTTTGACATGGTAGTATTACATCTTTCATATGTTTAACAAGTTTTGATACCCCATAGGATTTGTCAAGAAATGATAGCAGACACTTGAATCAATACACAACGATAACGCCCGAGAAGTGAGAAAGGCAGGAGAACTGGTTGTGTTATTGGCTCGAATGTCCATCATGAAAATATATGCTAGTACATATATCTATATTTGCATGTTCTTGTTCTCATTTGCTTGCGGAAGATAAAGTCAAATGCTGGCAGCCATAACTGAAAGTAAGTCACTAGACGTACCACTAATTAACCGCCACACTTGCTTGGCGACATTCGCCTTAACTTGAAACAAAACGATACTTAAGTTTCATATTAATTAATTGTATTACATTTACTCGTCTCAGTCCAGCTTTATATCGCCGTTAATATCATTGATTAGTAACATCCGTTACGGAAGGATCAGCCGGTTTGCTAATTGCAATACATATTAATGACTGTTTTTATGGTACTATATAATGGAGTGAGACGATTATGTATCGTAAAGCAATCGTGTTGAGTTCCAGTATTATGTACATGTATATCAGCGTATAATCGTCACCAAACGGTCATATTTGATCGGTATATCACAAGGAAAACGTAGACATGCCACAGGCAAAACGTAGGCATGCCACAAGGAAAACGTAGACGTGCCACAAGCAAAACGTAGGGATGCCAAGAATTGGGTACGATGTTGCACTAGTCTTGTGTTGCACATGTTCCGTATGGCATCCAAAAGGTGTCCCTGAAACATGACGTTCGATAACTGCACGGCTATCGTAAGGTTGATGAGGCCAAAGCTTTACTGAGATATCGGAGAAACCGCCCAGAGCAGTAGTTGTGGTCACTCACTCCAAATCGTTTACCCCTTTATTGGTGTCCATTGGAATGCAGTACGGATATTTCGATCACCTGTCTTATCTTGAGCCTTTGGCTTGTCCCGATGGGTTCTTTGAGATAACGAAGTTTTATTGTATTTGTATTTTAATCATGTTTGCTTGTTTGTGATTACATATAACATATTTACGATCAACAATTAAAGTGAAACTTGATAATTACAAATATTGGACACACATTGCCCGAGTCACGACGCGTTGCGCCGCATGCTCGTATATGGGGATGGTCAAGCACGGTTATAATGTGTACTATGCGTATAGGAATACTTCTTTTGCAAGATTTGGCGATGCTATTCTCCTGCAAATTGATTTATTATCTGTGCACATATAAATATAATATCAACATAACAATACTATGTGTATTGGCTTGTTTCAATTCTGACATAGCTTTTTGAAATCTAATCAAAACTTTTAACATTTGTGTTAAAAAATATGTACTGTTCTGAAACCCGCATACCGACGAATGGCAAAACAAGTCTTAAAAACACCTTACTTGGCAAACTAACTTTAAGCTCACAATGAGCATTTGTATGATTTTCGTGGTTTGATAGCATGCTGGTTCTTAGATCAACCGACGACCAGACGACATGACGATAAGTGATGGATGTCAGAATCAGTAATTTAATAGGACTACCAACATTGGGCTTTATTCATAAAATTTTCACTTACATGTAATTGATATACAAAAGTAGATAAAATTTAATGAATTGTATGGATTATCTTCTGTGTACTACATTACTACGCGGCCAACTTAGTCAAGTGGAAACAACATAGTATTTATTATTTCTTGAGTGTTTTGTATTGTCACGATTTGTCTGCAAATTAGTTTGTTAGTTGTAAAAATTGAAAATAAACTATTAAGAAACAAGAAAGGCTCCATCTAAAGCTATCTGGATTGGGATTCTGCACAAACGTGACGAACACACACAGCGAGAACGCTAAGGTGGATACTGTGAGTGAGCCATAGTGAGAAACATTCTAGTGACAGAGACACGTGGGTAATTACACAAGGGAGGTTCAATCAATGGGATTTGCGCACAGATGGAGAGACGACATAGATGTACACACTGCTGGCACCTATACTCTGACGTCCTATTTCATAACAAAACTAATTTCTATACAAACCCAGGGTACATATTGAAACTAAATCGATCAAATGTGTACCCGGACACAAATATTATAGAAAGTCCGACCGGGAAGGCAGCAGTCAATTTAACCAGCCGAGCACAAACAATATCACATACCACAATTACACGGCACAATGACCAACATATATCTCAACGGAAAAATGAACTGCCCAAGTCCAAGCTGTTAAAAAGCTGAATGACTTAGTTTCAGAAAATAAAAATCTGAATGCCCTAGCTGAATGACATAATTTCAACAGTAAAAAGGCCGAAGTACATATATTTAGCTGTCTGAAGTCCTGAAAGGTTAACGAATAACAGTAAAAATGCCGAAAGCCATAGCTTCGACTGAATGAACTAGTTTAAGCAATAATAAAGCTGGATGCTCAGCCGAATGACCTTATGTCAACAAACTGAATGCCATAGCTAAATAGCCTAACCTCAACAATCCGAGCGCCTCAGCTAAACGACCTAGCTCCAACAAGCGGAATGTTAAGCTTAATGCTTCTATACTAGGATGTGGTATATCAAAGGCACTAATTACCTTATTATATAACTTAATCTGGTTGTCATTTGTACTGCAGTCTAGCCTGTGATTTACGCAGCCTGAATTACAGATTTACACTAACAATAATCGTTTACAAATATCGATAGCTACGAGAAACTGAGCCATTTCACAAACGAATATGCCGCTTTGAACACACATACGAGCTTAATTTAATATATCCGACCCGGATTTTCCAATCTCTGACAGGCGTTTTTTTGCTAAATTGACTAGACAATGGTTTTGGCATTTTAATTGCTTCGGCAAAACATCCATTGAATGGTGTCCCAAATGGTGGCATCACAGAGAAGAAGATGTATTAAATAGTTTCGATCAATGACAATTACATACAGCTGTAGTCCAGCTTGTCTTCTTGTAAATACAAAATGTATAACACTATCAACAATAATGAACAGGGTATAGATTATGCATACATAAGAAATATAACTAAAAGATTATATTAAGTCAGACAGGGAAGGCAGCACTCAACATAACCAGCCGAGCACAGAAAACATTAAAAACACACAAAGCACTGAATACACGGCATCCCGTCCCGAAATCTGCCGCCTAAGCCAGTCAAACCAAAACGCCATGGGAAATACAAACACGTGTATTTTACGACAATACCCACAATGACAGTTGCGTAACAAGCGTGTACAGTTGCTTGAAATCCTGTGACACACACAATGACCTTATGATACGAGTATACAAATCGGTTTCTGGAGAAAAAGCTTTAAATACAAGAATATTAACTTAGTTAAACATGCTTACAAAACGGTCAGCATATATTCTACTAATGTTTCGCATATGCAATGTTTGTGCAATATTTTGACAGCTGTGACTTGCATGTTCGGCCTTTTGGCAGCTGAAACTTGGACCTCCAGTGGTTAAGTTCATTGTGCCTTGGGATTGTGTCTTAAAATTGTGGTCTATGCCGATTTAATGTTTTCTGTGCTCGGCTGTTTCAGTTGGGTGCTGCATTCATTTCCTGTACTATCTTGAGATAATATAATCCAGAGAGAAATAATGTCACCTGACACAAGAAAACAAGTTTGTTTATTTCACAGAGGAGCATCAATTCTGATATATCGAGTAATAATCGTGCTTAGAACAGTTTATATACTCATTTGCTCATGTAACTATCTAAAGTGCATGTAAACATGCGAAGAGGAAGTTTCTCTAATAGGGGAATGTTATGGCTTGTTAACGAGCATACAACAACACTAGTCTAGTGTCTTTATGTATATCACGGTGTAAATGGCATGCCCGTATTGTCATTAGTTGCACGCGTACTGTATTTAATATTCAGCACTAGTTAAAGTATAGAAACGCCAATCCTTATTTCACCACCTCTTATGTTTCACCACCTCTTATGTTTCACCACCTCTTATGTTTCACCACCTCTTATGTTTCACCACCTCTTATGGCTATACGTTTGCCAAGGGGTATTTGTTAATTGATACCATATTGTTTGTAGCCGATCATATCACTGGTTCTCGATTAATCGATTTCACAGCAAGCTATTGATTTCCTCAACGTGAATTTTCAATGCTCTGTAAAAGTATTGATTTGCGAATGAACTGAAAAAAGGATCTGACATTTCAATGAAGGGATACTACTCAAATGATCCATACGAAGGAATCAAGCGAGCAGAGACCCTCGTTTTATCAGAATGCAGAAAGTAGGTGATAGAAATTGGCACCACATGACTAAGTCACGGAACAAAGCATGTAATAACATACTAATACAAGTGAACACGGTTTCGAAATTAATTAGGCGACCGATTAGTCAGTTGGCTATTCAATACAGATAACTGGCAAAACAGGAAGGTGAAGCGTCTAAGAAGTTCCCGTGACGATGTTAAGCTTTAAAATTCTCCGAACGGAATTAGGCGGTACATGTATCATTTGACAGGTGAAATATCAGTCAAAACGGTACTAACGCACCTTAAGTTATATACATATGAATAAGTAGATCAATGTTGTTCTATTACTGTAATTTGTTGTGTGTTGCTTTAAACCATACTGACAAAGTATCAGCAGTTGGGAAACGGTTTGACTGTACGTATCAAACTGATTGTCAAATCAACTGTGATTTTACATATTCCTAACATATTTAGCTACATTGTTCACATTAACAATTAATGGTAGGTACATATAGCTGTTTAACCATCTTAAACTACAAAAAGGATATAGTTTCATTGTATACTTTGTTCCATTGTAGATTGAACAGCTTAGTATTGATTGGAAGTGGTTTGATTAAACGCCTCGTCAGTTAGTGTTTTACACTTGACATTGCAATTAAACTATGCGCAATTTATCTTTTAGAACTCGTTTAATCTAAACTTAACTCGCAGGTTTGCTTTGCAATGTCATTAAATCGGGCGTCAATAGAACTTTACTGATCGTACGTTTACTTCTTATACAATGTTATTACGCTATACAATAAGTGCATGAGCTTAGTTCAAACAGTACGTGACCTAGTGAGCAGGCTTATACGTATTACTAAAATAATAATTCGATGGCTTCGAACGAGAAAGTCGTAAGTGCTTATATGACTCATACATATTTTAAAGTTGCTTCTCATCATAGTCGAACTGTTCATGTGCTAACTTTAAATTTATAGACTTAGTTTTATGAAATACAGTGTGTTTCAAAAAATATTTTACAGTTGCCTGAGTTAATAAATTCCTTAATTTATGAAATATGTAAAAAACGAAACATGCCCTTTAAAGAGGACATTTCAACATCAAATTCATACACAACATTACAGCCTGTTTTTATTATGCATTTTTATAAAAAAATACCATATTTAGATATGACGTCATTTTTGGTAAATACCGACGTTGTCACGTTTTATTATGCAACTCCTTCTCACGTAACCTAAATCACGCTTTGCACATCTATAACATAACAATGTAAAAAGGGCTACATATTTATATTCTTTGGCAACACGTCCGGCAGAATAATGCAATAACCCGAAAAGGCCTACTTTCGGTAAAATGGCATTTGGGACATGGGATATTCAATGTGCATGTTAAGTTATTTATACCGACGGAAAATAATGTCCATATTCTATTAGATGGATGGGTGTATAATGCATGATATTTACGTGTTAAATTATATTTACAATGTAGACTGAACTTATAAAAACAATATGAACGTTACTGCTTCCAAGTATAAATATGACTCATTTTGTAGACAATTCAATGTTTAATATACCTATAATCTTTACCAAAATGTGAACTTTATATATAGTTAATTTTGTATCCAATTTAGTGAATATTGAACAATTTGCAACCTCATTATTTAAATAGTCTCTCGAATATGTTCAAATATGGAAAAACAGTGTTTCGATAAACACGCGACCAACATTCATGAATGTGTTTTTAATTAAACAAATTATCTGCGTTAGAAAAATCAAATTCAACTGGGAACCAGTACAACATAATGAATGACATTTAACGTAATTGCACAATATGAGAACCCGGCGAAATCACATACAACCTTCATAAATTGCAAGAACTAATATTATTTTAATCAGTCGCGGGAACACAAAATCAATTTGTTGCATAATTATTATCTTCTAGAACGAAATGAAAGCAAATTTTATGTCTTAAGTTGATTGTATAAGATATATATATTAGGGTGTTTCATTTTTTGAACTTTTTCTCTGATCACCTAGATAATTAAACCAACTGTTCTCTAGTATAAACAATATTCCCAGACCAAATTTCAACTCAATCCATCAATGTCTTGATCCCCCCTACCGAGTTGAAATTTTGACCCAAAGACAGCATGTAGGCATTTTTCACTCCAAAAAGGTTTCTTTTATAGCTAATTCCACCAACATTCTTTTGTTGTATTTGTGTAAGATGAATGACTTGAGGTTGTTTCAACCCATTTTTGTCCATATTTTATAATATAATGATCCAAATTATATACTGGACCAGTTCATTTCATAGCAAAATGGGGTGTTCTTCTGAAAATTAGAGAAAGTTTGAAATTATCGGATATTCTCAATTTACAGGGCCCAAATTGAGAACTGTTATGTTTTTAAACACTTTAAAATGTACTAAAGTGTTTTTACATGACTGTATAATTAAACAAAATTAACTATATAAGTGTACCGTAAATAATCGGCCATAAGTCGTATGGAAAAGTCGAGATTTTTGTCTATACTGTACCCTTTCATAAGTCGCCGGTAGACT